>JANBXA010000729.1:30855000-31292500 GCA_030556225.1 Cricetiscus sungorus
CTATTAATCTAAGTATGTCCACATGGTCCTATCTTATCGGACAGAGGGGCTGGCGTTCTTCTCTCTTCATTCTCCATCTTGGATCTCCCCCTTACTACTTCCTCTCTCCTCCTTGTCTCCTCGTCCCACCTATCTTGCTTTCCTAATGGCCAACAGTGCTTTATTCATTAACCAATAAGAGAAACATATTTACAGAATGACATCTCCCATCACTCCCCCTAACATCTTCCTAACTCTCTCAGTGTCTGAAGGAGCTGTGTAAGCTACTAAGGGAGAAAAAAAACCAAAAGATAGTCCTACCCAGCCATAAAGCTCATTAACCACAACAATAATTTGTTCAGAAAGATACCTCCCAAAGTGTAATATAAAAACTCGTATCTTGGGAAGTAACCAGCAGCTGTCTTAAGGCCCTCTAAAGAAGAGAGAATTCTGGTTAGTTCTGCAAACCTAGTCAACTGACAGTGGCCCACATATGATCAAGCACACCACGTACATATGGGTCAAACAAACTGGTTTAGGGGAATGAAAAGCATGTGACTTGTCTCCCATATACAACAGCCTCCAGTATTCCAGGGACTATCTGTGCTTGAACAAGGGCTTGCAGATCAGAGGTACTTTTGTTTCATGGATCTCTTAGGCATAATAATTAAAACTTAAAATGTAACTTGGGCTTTCACATTTGTACTCTAGATGACCTCTATGTTAGCTGCATGACAGAGACCATACCAGATCCTCCTCTAGGTTCTAAAGGTAACACATGTGGCATAACTTTAGAACTCATCCTCATAAAAGAAGTGACATTTACTTTGAGAAGAGTTTCAATGTAATTATGCCCCATTGTGTGCATGGGATTTGTGTTACACCAGGAAACTTTTTCCAGATTATATTTCAATATGCCTAAAATAAACCACCCAGTGTTTGACTCTAGAAGTTTGAACCAACACCAGCTACTGAGTTGTGTTAAACCAGATTTGCTTCCTGCCTCACTTGGAATGTTACTCTGTTGGCTGTGGTGTTTGCAGAGGCCCCCATACTTTCTCTTCAGCTGATTGTATGTGGATGTGTGTGTGTGTTTGTGTGTGCTGCATGTACTCTATCCCTATTGCCTTGGGTATCTAAAATGCAAATTGATTCATATTTTCTAGTATTATCCCATGTTCTGCGTATTTTAACGTGCTTGTGTAAGGGATGGTTTCTGAAGGGCTTTCTTAATGTATTGTTTCATCTTCGACTTCAGACTGCTCTGTGTGTCTGCCTTTCACAGTATCTGCTGACTCAGAGGTAGTGGCAGTTTTTATTGTCTGGTACAACTTCAACTTTAGAAGGGTCTTGTAGACGGGATACTCTTGGAGATTATATCCATCTGTAACACTGAAATATCCCTGATGACCTTGGCCTAGGACAGTTTTCCCATCTCACACTAAGAGTAATAGAGTTGAAGTGTTGCTCTGTACAAGATGGTTGAAGGGTTTTCTTTTTTAAGGGAGACAAATCTGTATGAGCTTCATGCCTGCATCCTGGGGACATGTTTGCTATAGTCTCTTTCATGAGTATCCACCCAATAAAGGTCCACAGAGGAGAATTTCTAAGGATGTCAACTCCTTAGATCTGTGGTTCTATAACCTTATACTTCTAGACTTTATTCCTATTTTCTGGTATAAAACTTAGTTTTATGTCAACTTGACACAAGCTAGAGTTATCTGAAAGTAGGTTACCTCAATTGAGAAAATGCCTCCATAACATCTGGCTGTAGGCAAAGTCTGTAGGGCATTTTCTTAATTAGTGATTGATGTGGGAGGGCCCAGATCATTGTGGCTGGTGGTTCTGGGTTAGATGAGAAATCAAACTGAGTAAGCCATGGGAAACAAGCCAGTAAGCAGCACTCCTCTATGGCCTCTGTATCAGCTCTTGCCTCCAGTTTCTTGCCCTATTTGAGTTCCTGTCTTAATTTCCTTGATGATGAACAGTGATATGGAAGTATAAACCAAATAAACCTTTTCCTCCCTAACTTCCTTGGGCATGGTGTTTCACTACATCAATAGAAACCCTAAGACCCCGTGTTTTTTTTTAATACTAATGATTTGACTTACAGGATTAGAGGGTGGGATTTAGGCCCAGCCACCTGGGGAGGGAAGTGGAACTAAAGGTTGAGCCATCACTTGTGGGCAGCGTTTTAAGAATTTATAACTAACAAAGAAGCAGAGAGTCAGGGTTTGAATAGCTTTGAGATGGCTGAATATGTTTAGGGTCTTTTGATTCTATAATTCCTGGGATGTGGTGTTGTTTAGGGATTTATATTCTGTACCCCCGACACCCCCCTCAACCTCTCTGGCTCCTTTAAACTGTTTTCAAGTTCTCTTCTGTGCCTAATTTTAAGTTCCTTTATCTACAGCATCAAGAATCATGAAAGGGATTCTATATACAGCCCCACCCCTAGCATAACGAGCCCCATATTCTGTCTGTAGAATATGTCCATGTGTCTTCCAAAGTGTCTGTCCTCCCTTTGACTTCTGGATAATCACTGATGCGGTAACTTCAGCTCCTCCATGCAGGAGGTTATGGTCTGGGTGGAAATACAGCTGTCTTGGCTGTTAGGATAATGTGAGGCTCTTGGGAGTGCACATGTCCCAGCGAATCCAAAAGTCTCTCCTAAGCGTTTTCTTGAGGTGGTTTTGGGGTTTACTTTAGGAGACTACTGCAGTGGATCACTTGGATCAGAAGGCCTTCCAGATACAGAAAGTTTCAGAACAGTCTTAGAAGAAATAGCCTCAAGTGCTGTGTCTAGGAAGGGACTGAGGAACCATGAAAGAAAGCATCAGTGAACTGATGTAAAGGTGCCACAGTCACCTCAGCATCTCTCTATCTTCCTCTTCTTAGGCAGGAGGTTAGCTCTGGCAGGGACTTACCAAAGGTCCCTAAAATAGCACATAAAGAGCTGTAGAGGGCTTTCTCAAGACCCTGAAACAAGTTACAAAGATAACAGTGGTTGTCAACTGGTCACTTGGGACAGACCAGCTCAGGACAGATCCCCCAAGACTGGAATGTGAAGAACAATAGATGGTCGGTCGTGGTCTCTGGCTGGATCAGGGACTTCCTCACTAGGGCACCATGAGCTGAGAGCTTTAACCCTTACCCTAGAGAACTCTAAGTCACTATACATACTTTTCTGTCTACAGAATAAATTATGATGAAATGAGCTTCCAAGTAGAAACCTCAGGACAGATCCCCCAAGACTGGAATGTGAAGAACAATAGATGGTCGGTCGTGGTCTCTGGCTGGATCAGGGACTTCCTCACTAGGGCACCATGAGCTGAGAGCTTTAACCCTTACCCTAGAGAACTCTAAGTCACTATACATACTTTTCTGTCTACAGAATAAATTATGATGAAATGAGCTTCCAAGTAGAAACCATCTACTTCTTGGAAGTACATACCATGGAGGAAGAAGGAGGAAGGGGACGTGGGTAGAGGGGAGACATAACCCTCCTGTATGCTGAGGTTGGGGTCATTGTTGCTTAGCTCAGCTCATACTTTTCCTTAAGAGTATGTTTTTTATTTTTTTGTTGTAATTAAACCAACTATGTTATCTATTCTTGGAGTGTGTCATATCTGAATTAATTTCTTTGGGGAACATAAGAACAGAGATTGCTACTAAGGTCAAGAAGAGAGGAAACTGAGACCTTCCTATAACCATGTGTATTGTCATTCTGGCATATCCCAGATTCCCATGTTCCATTGGTCAGTATTGGGTAAGTCCAAAGTCTCCATCAGTGCCTCCAGGCATGCTGGGATTCAGCTCATATACAGGCCAAGCTATTTCCACAGGGGTGGTCTCCCCACTGATGGTGACCTCTCTCTTCACCTTTCTCTCTTTGAGGAGGATGGGCTCATTTGGAGTTCAAGACACAGACACTGACTTGGTTCTCCCCACAAAACCCATTTCATTTATTTTACAAATTGAAAACAAACATTTCTCTTCCCTGGCTTCTGTTCACTCCCAACACAAATTTCCAGCCTTGGTGACGAGAAAGCTCTTAGAATTACAAACATCTTCTGTGGATGCTTGCCTTGCCCTGGCTGCTGAAGGCTTCCAGGGCTACACCACTGCCTACTCATTTCTTAGTCTTTTCCATCTCCATAGCTCGGAGCTCAGTCCAGAAAGCTACTTCCTTGTCTTTTAGCTTCTCGGCTTGCTGAGTGGTGGCTCCGATCTGTAGGTAGCCTTCCTTCTGGTCATACTCTGGCCAGTGTGGCAGTCCCTCCCCATTGGGGTTCCTGAGAACAAAGTCAAACGGAGGTCCTTAAAGCCACTGTGTGGTCCTCACATTTCTCTGAGGGTTATGGGAATTCCTTTGCATATCACTAGATGCCCAGAGGTCATATAGCCCCAGAGACACCTCCCATCTTCTGGGTGTAGCCCATCCTCTCTTAGGGAGTTCTCACTGTCAGAACACTATGGCCACTGCTTGGGTCACTCAGACTTTGCCCATTGGGAGTGTCTTCAGCACCCCACACCACCCACCAAACCTGCCCCATCCTTTTCACCAGCCTCACCCATTTCGAGCAAAATTGCCCCAAAACTTCATCATCATCTTGCTGAGGTTGATCTCTTCCTCCGAGGCACCCTCTATGGGGAAAAAGACAGGAGTCTTTTCCTAATCACAGCGAGGTGCATGGGCAATGCTAGCATAGGCTAGGAGTGTTTAGAAATGTAGTTTTCACTTTTACCATACACCTGCTGAGTCAGAATCCACATTTGTATTGGAGTTAGACTGAGTGTTCTGTTTAAGCCTGGAAATGACTAGTCTAGGACTCACCAATGGGCATGAGTCTGTACATGAACTGGCTACCTTTGTTTCTCATGGTGGCCTGCTCCTCCCTCCGTACTCAAGGCTACAGTGCCAAAGCCAAGTTTCCTTTGGCTCATAGGTTGCTGACTTCTCTGAAATATACCAGAACTATTAGTGCTCTAAGGAGTCACCTAAGTAGGAGACAGTTGGAGAAACTGGTGTGCTATGAATAGCCATAATGTGAGTCACAGGTCACCTACACATGCTGGACATCAAGGTGCTGAAAATATTTGGGAGAAGGTTTCTTTAAACATTGTTATTAAAATATACACATTTTTGATATTTTGACATAGGCAGGGATATGTATATATATGTGTATATATATGTATATGTATATTAGACCCTACCCCTTCCCAAGTGTAACACCAGCATTAATTCTATCTTCTCTCACATTCTATAGAGTCCTGCAATTAGAAGATCAAACAGTGATATTTATGCCTGAAGCAGAGCCCTACAGATGATACTCCATTTGCCCTAATGATAACAGGTTAGGCTCATAAGGGTACCACTTTGCCTAGGGGTACAACTTTCTGTATGCCTGTTAGAGGAGGAGAAACAGTGGAAACTGCTTGACATAGCTCTGTCTTTGTTGTAGTTTGGGTGTGAAATGTCCTTAGGCCTGTGCGTTGGAACACTAGGTCCCCAACTGGTAGCACTGTTTGGAAAGACTATGGAACTTTTAGGATGTAGAAACTTGTAGTGAGTAGTTCACTGAGGGTGAGCCTTGAAGTTTGCAGCCTGGCTTCACTCCCTAGTCTCTCTCTGCTTCTTAACTCCTAATGGCATGTTTTCCTCATTGTGGTTAACTGTGGTCCTTTGAAAATGTGAGTGGGAATAAACTCTTTATCCTGAAGTTTCTTCAGTCTTTATACAGAAGTGTATAAAGAGACACTTGCTTAAGGCCACTGAACCAGGACTGGAACCCAAGGTTCCTAACTTGAAGTTCATGCCAACAGAGAATCATTACCTTTTAAAAATGGTGTCCCCCAAACAGAGTAAACTTCATCACCATGGTCTGCTATCACCGTCTTGGGTCTCATGTCAGACACAAAGCTTGGACGATATGCAAATTCATACATATAGGTGGGGGCTCCAGCATCTGAGAAGACATGGATCCATGTACAGTGCATGTTACCAGGCACACATGGGTAATATAATGGCCTCTGCCTGTACAGGAACCCCCACTCACCAGATCCACAGCTAGAGGGAAACAGGGATTTAGGGGATACTAGGGATTTGCTGCTTGAGTGGAACTGGGATTTGAACAGGTTTTCACTGAATGCACAGTGAATGAATACAGTGCAGGCAGTGTGTGTCTGGGTGCATTTCAGGGATGATGGCCTGTGCTCCTTCATTCTGAGCAGAACTGCAACTAGTAGGCATCTTCTGTCAGCCTGCTCTTGAGCATCCCAGGGTTTTCCTTTATCATCCAGAAAGAGTGATGCAAACCCAAGCCACCCGCCTGAGCATGAGGACATTTAAATGCAAATCTATGAAGAGAGCAAGCACTCTGTCTCTTAGAATTCATGAATCCATGATGCTTGGAATTCTCATTGAGTGCTTGGCTGGAACTGTTAAGGCCTTCAGGTCTGAAGTGAGTTTGTTTACCTCTCCCCTTTGCCTTCCTCTCTCACCACCAAAGACATCATGTGTAAGCCCCCGGGGACCATTGCTCCTGCCCACTAGATCATTGGACCAGCTAATTACTTCTGCTTAAGTTCTAACACATGTATCCAGGGACCTCAGTACCAGTGGTCACAGTAGGGCATAGATGTCCACAGAGGAGTTCGTGACTCTGAGAGCAGAAGGATAAGGCCCTGAATCAGGGAAAAAACCTGACTCCTTTTCCTTGTGTGCACTTACTAAGAATATTGGAAAATATAGACAAAAAAGAAAAAAGGAATGTTTTCCTCATAATCTCACCCCTGACAGCCCCTTAATGTTTCAGCACAAATCCTTCTGTCTATAAAACTGGGACAATGTTATCCAAGACATCTTGAAACATAATGCAATCATTTCCATATTATTAAATATTCATCCATAAAATAGCAGACAATTTTGATTCCTTAGCATGAAGACATAGAGTGGTTTACTAAGTTACCCTCTTAGTCTCCACCCTCCACCACTGTCCCGTGGTTTAGCAAGAACTGTGGCCTATGGTTCATTTATTTAGCAGTCACTTCGAGGTCATGCACAAGAACAGTGACCTAGCCTCCGAGACTGGAACAATTGTGGAAGGCACCCAGAGCCACAACACTCTGTGGATGAGGATATTTAGTCAGTGTGATTGGTTGTAAACTTTTTGACTAAAAACACTGAGGTGAGATCAGTAACATTTAAAACAAGTAGATACTTGGGTAATAACAATAGGGACAATTTAAGAGGTAGGAAAACACACAGACACACACACATACACTCATATACACATGTACAACAGACACAAATCTAAACAGACACACACCTATACATATACACATGCACATACCTGCATACACACACACGCACACACATATACACATACACAAACACACATATATGCCCAGACAAATGCATAGATGGATAACACATATATACATATACACATGCACACACAAATACACATTCACACAAACATACTCATACACATGTGGACACACACATGCATATATATATACACAAAATATACACACATAGGCATACATACACTTATACATGCACAGTTAGATACGCATACATATATGCACATATTCACACATGGTGAAGGCACAAAGGGAGAGAGAGGGCTGGACAAGGAGGGGAGAGATCTAATGAACAAACTGTGTGTGATTGCCTTTTAAACTTTTTTGGAAGGGGAAAACATATGGATTCCATTTACGTTTGTTATTTTATACTTGTTTTTCCACATGGTACTGAGAGGTAAGAAACCCACATTCTTACATATTGGAAAGCAATTTTCAATGTGTGTTAAGAGCTTTGAAGTGTTCCTGTGATCCAGAATAGTAGTTTAATTTCTGGAACCAGTCAAAACATGACTAGACACATGGTTAAACATCCACATATTTACATGTCAGCACAGTGTTATCTATGCTCCTGAGATGTGAGCCTCCAGCCTAAGTACCCAACAGGGAAAGTAGACCTCATGCACCCATTCCTGAGCTTTCAGTAGATTTTTCTTCTAGATAGATTTTTATTGTTATTATGGAAATAGTGTTCTCTAAGAAAAACTGTCATACAAAATTAATTTCTAAATGATATGTAAGATGTAGAAAAATTATTAGACAGTACAAAAAAATCATAGCAGATGCCTCCAGGTATCTAGTGCCTAGTGAGTATATTTTTAAAAAGTTTATACAAGTGCAAATATATTAATTTTATAACTAAAAAAGTTATTTTTATCAGGAAGGGCTGTGCTGTGCTGGTTGAAATAACTCAAATTACAGTCATAAATAACAGCTGAAAGACTCAAGTCCAGTGTGGTAGGGACCACAGAATATGCAGGAGGCATAGCTTAGCTACAGAAGGACAGACTTGATACCAGGTGACTCTGGCTAAAGGGTTTCATCTAGACCATTGGGAGCCATATACTGGATCCATTGTAGCTAGTTGTGATGGTTAGTTTTACATCAATTTGACACAAGCTAAAGTTATGTGAAAGGAGGGAATCTCTATTAAGAAAAGACCTCCATAAGATCTGTCTGTAAGGCATTTTCTAAATTAGTGATTGATAGGGGAGTGCCCAACCCATCATGGGTGGTACCATCCCTGGGCTGGTGGTCCTGGATTCTAAAAGAAAATAGCAAGGCATGAGGAAAAAGCCAGTAATCCACATCCCTTCATGACCTCTACATCAGGTCCTACCTCCAAGAACTCCCATTTGAGTTCCTGTCCTGACTTCCTTCAATGATAGAATCATATAAACCCTTTCTTCTCCAACTTGTTTTTTCTCATGGTGTTTTATCACAGCAACAATAACCCTAATGAAGATACTCATGTATAACATGTTTATAAAGTCCTGAATTAAAAATAAAAACTGACTGGTTAGGAAGGGAAGTCTGAACCAGAGAAATATTTCCTGGCCTATTCTCTGAAATGAAGCAAATGAGCTGGCAATAAGAAAGGGTCCCAGGAAGCTCCCCAAATGGCATCTGGGAGAGCACATCTCACTTTTAGGTGGCTCATGCATTCAAAACACCACACTTTACCTTCACTGCACAGCCTAGGGGAAGCATTGCAAAGTTCTCAATGTACCCACACCTGCATTATTGAGTTGTAAAAAGGCTAGGCATGGAAAACAATTGTCTGTAGACCCCCTCCCCTCATGTCCTAGCACCCTCTGCCTCTGAGCTTTGGGTCCTGTATAGTCATTGATACTATGTGGCTCATTCCTCTTTTTCCTCCAGCCCACTACTGTGAAGAAGACACTTCATAGCAACCTCTGATCTTGTACAGGTTCTCTGAAGATTGCTTTTAGGTTCAGTATGAGTGGATGAAGGTCTTCTAGAAAACTATAGAGCATTATTTCTGGGTGTGAGCAGGGTCTTTCTAGGGGAGGCTGGAATATGAGTTGGTATAGTAATGGGGAAGGTCTACCCTTAGTGTGGACAGGTGCCATCAGATCTGCTGGGCATCACAGAGAAGAAAGCAGAAAGATGGTGACATCCTCTCTCCTGGAGCTTCTTCTCTTGCCCCTGAAATCCTGCCCAGGACTCTAGGATATTCACATTTGGACTTTGAGGCTTACACCAGACATCCCCAAAGGCTTCAGGACTCTTGTATTAGACTGAGAAGTACACCATTGGCTTCTCTGTCCCCAAGACTTTCCACCCTGTGGTCACTTTGCCAGAATTCCAGGGTCTCTGATCTGCCCTGGCCCCAGACTTCTTGGCCTTAATTATCTCATAAGTCAATCCCCCTACTACATCCCCCTCATCTATCTGTCTGTCTGTCTTCCTGTCTGTTTGTCTGTCTGTCTGTCTATCTGTCTGTTATCTTTCTCCTACTGGTTCAGTCTTTTGTCAGACTTGGCCAAACTTTCCAAATGGTTGCACTTTATTTCTATAATACCAGTATGACATCATATGAGGATCCCCTAGAAGATGCTGCTATGCCTCACATACACCCCTTGTTTACATGAAGGTCACCTCCAGCACCTGTAGTCTTTGCATGAGGCTTTCTTTATATCTATGGATTACTTTGCCCATGTGTGCAACAGGTCAAGGTGTCAAGGAACTAACCCCCTGAAATAGCTTGCTACTGATGGCAAGTGTATGCTGATGGGCATGCCTCACTCTTTCTCTACTCAGATGGGGTAACCATGAGATGTGTCACCTGTATGACGGAACTCATGCATCTCAGCTCCATCCATCCACAGTAGACACATGCTTGGCAATGGACCACTGACTGGCCTTTTTTTCCAGTATCATACCCTCACCTCCCTGGGAGTGTTTGCAATTAACTCCCTGTTTTAGAGATTCATGTAAAAGAAAATAATACAGAACATACACACTGCCTCTGGACCATATGGAATGAGCCTCTGAGTCCCCACCCTCAGTAGTTTCCACAACTGACTATATTGGGAGCCAGTGTCCCTTTTTTTGTCCATATCCGGGACTCACCTCTATGATAGCGGGCTACAATCACAGATGGCACAGTGAATAACACATCTCCCATCATGTCTAAAAAGAGGTTCTTCTTTTGGTAAGGGGAGTCTGATCCTCCCAAATACTTCTCAGTGGCCACTGGAGTCAGTTCCTTAGAGATGTTCTGAAATAAATCAAGAAAGATCCCACCCCCAACAATCATCAATGTAACTTTTCCAGCCCATTGAGAAGACTTCAGTTGACTAAGACCATCTTCAGTGCTGTGCTAATATTTACTCTGTGGTGGGAGCTCCAGATTCTAGTTGGCTTTACTCTACCATTTAATTGACCTATGTGACTCAGGGCAAATTCCCAGCTCTTACTTGAATCTCAACCCCATGATTCCACTGGTACTTACAGTAAGAGGGTAGGACTTCCATAGGAGGGATGTGGCTGTTTTCTGATCCAGTTTTCCTTCAGAGAGTGGATAGCCCATCATCTATTAAAGAAATGGTTAGTCATTTGTAAATCGTTGGGAATTAATAGGAATAACCAAACAGCCTAACCAGCCAGCCAAACTGATACAAAATGGTGTTTACAGGCCTTGATGTGCATGGATTCTGATGAGTTATTAACAGTTAACTCTCTCTCTCTCTCTCTCTCTCTCTCTCTCTCTCTCTCTCTCTCTCTCTCTCTCTCTCTCTCTCTCTGTCTCTCTCTCTCTTTCTCTCTCTCTCTCTCTCTGTGTGTGTGTGTGTGTGTACATGTTTGTCTAGTGTGTGAATGTGTGTGTTTATAAAACTGGAACACACTCTATGCAGTGAGTGAAAGTTAAGAAAATCTAGAATTCAAGAACTCAAGGATAAAGGGCACAGGACATGCTACCATAAAATCCACAGCGACCATTATGATTGTGTCATTTGATAATCTCTGAAAACCTGTACTGAAAGCTACATTACTTGGGAAGTTGAGCAGACTGCCCCCGACCTCTGCTAAAGCAGCTACTGTAGAAAGCTTGCACTTAAACATCTTTATGATGCTCCTTGAGATACTAATCTCTCAATAAAAACAGGGCTAGGAAGTTATTTTCTATAATTTTTAAAATTTCTTTGAAGTAAGAACATTTGGGGAGATTGCTCTTACTCTCTCTGCTAGTCTTTCTGGAAGGAAACATCCCTGACTTTGATAAGCGCTCAACGTTAACTTCCAGCTCTGAGTCCTCCTATGAGAAGGCTGTTTCTCCTGCAGATGAATGTGTTCTAACACTTCTGTATCTGGCCACAGTGACTCACCCTTCCTATCACAGTGGCTCTTTGAGAACATCATAGCATTGAAACCTCTCCCACTATTGGTGCCAGGGATCCTAGTTAACTCCATACTTGATCTCTTTCCTAAGGAGCTCATACTACTAAAAGAATCCCATCATTCTATGTGAATATATTTTTTCAATGTTTATTTTTAAAGAAAGAAAAATCTCATTTTCCTTTTGTATGTCAATTTTTACTTCTGTAAAACCAGTCTTCCCTGGTCTTAGTTAGTGTATCTGTGGAGATCTCTGGGCATGTGAGTTCAAATTTAAGGTGGAAGCTGCTGAGCCCCAGCCTAACCCTTCTCTCCAGCTTCCTCTCTTTCCTAAGCATCCTTAGTTATTCCATCTGGACAATTGCTACCACTTCTTGGCCTTGGGGCTAAGATCAAGAGCAATCTGGACAATTCTCATCACTACAGATCTCTCAGTCAGAGCCTTTCAGGGTTCTTTAGGGAAAGGCAAAGGAATGTGGACAGAGGCGCTCCTAGCACTGCACTTCCCAGGGTACAGATGGACCATCTTGGAGAATGGTTCCATGAAAATGTCCACTTGTAACCATGGAAACAGCTTCCCTGGTTTTAAATGGAGGTTTTGAAAAGGCAGAAGTCCTGATCACAGGTGATGATGGGTTTTGGGATTAAGTCTGTGAGATCGCTACATTCTCACCGTGGGAATAAACCAGCCAAACTCTTGCTTGTTGATCCCCACGATATATGGTACCGTGTTGAAACTCTTCTCAGCCAGAATCTCTTCCGGTGCCTTTGGCAGGAGTACTCCATCAATCACAGTGGTCAGGAAGGGGTAGCTCTGCAGAACAAAGTGGCATGTGGTTATTTGCTCCACAGATACCCATGTCCCCTTTGCTGTCTGTCTGATGGTCAAGCACACACTACCAAACTACATGAGCATGGGCAGTGGCCACAGAAGCTCAAGGCCCCCAAAGGGACTAAGTTTCTGTGAGGGGATAGAATTCTGACTTGTGGTGTCTCTGGTAAGGTGATGGGGAAGTGGTAAATTCTGGAATACTTGTGTATGCATAATGGAATGCTATAGAGATGGGATCCAAGTTGAAACATGAAATTCATTGGTATGCTTTTTAGAGATTTAATTTTAGCTATGTGCATGCGTCTGTGTGTGGGTATCTTGCTTGTACAAATTAAACCTGTCTGCAGGTCAGAGAATGGAGCTTGCCACTAGCTAACCACAAAGATCTGTACAAACAGACAGGAAGTGAGGTAGCTGGGCAGAAACAGGATATAAGCAGAGAGAAACAGAAACTTGGTCTTTTGTCTGCGGAGACCCTAAGGAGGTAACGTGTGCTGTGGTTTGCTCCTTCTCTCTGATCTCTCAGCATTTTCCTCAATATTTGACTCCAGGTTTTTATTACATAGACCAATTAAGAACTCTAACTACAGGGACATGTGTATGTGAATGCAGGTTCCCACAGAGGCCAGAAGAGGCATTGAATCCCCTGGAGTTACAGGTGGTTGTGAGCCACCCAACATTGGTGCTAGAAACCAAAGTCAGGTCCTTGCAACAGTAGCAAGCAGTAGCAAGTGCTCTCAACCTCCAGGTCACCCCTGTGACTCTCTCACAGATGTCTGATGACATCTAGTGCATAACGTTTGGTTGTAACTTGCCATTGAAGGCCACTGGTGGAATTTTTACTCCTGACACCATGGCAGCACTCAGGACATTTGGAATTGTGGGGCATAGTGCTATTTAAAGAAGTGGATCACTCTGCACTTCCACAGGAAAGGTGCCCCGAGGAAGGGCTTAACCTGTCCCTGACAGGAGCAAGGAACATATCTGTAGATTTTTCTGGCTTCATTTATCACAACCACATCGTCTACTTCATGCTTTTAATATCCTTCTTCATGTCATGAACCCACAGATTCAGCCTCTTTGTGCAGCGCCATCAGATATCACAGGTGCCTTATTAGCACTTTGCAGAATAGCCCCACATACATGTAGACAAGTCTCTTCTTGTGGATTTAATGTGTTGCTGACATTTTTCACCAAACTCACAGCCTTCAGTGTTCTGAAGGGCACTCACCACACACACACACACACACACACACACACACACACACACACACACACACACACACACACAAATAATGCACAGTACAGCACTAATGTGTTTAGTTACACTTTCTTCCCTGCTCCCTGGAGCTTTTTAAAACAAGAAACATGTGACTGCAGCAAAGTGTGGGAAACAATGTAGTAAACCAACAGTAAAGGAATACTTCCTGGTGAGGTAGATGGAGGAAGTGGTGTGCTGCTTTGATTTAAGATGGGATTGGTTGTCATGTGCCTCAGACATTTACCACTCCACCCATGGGCAGACACAAAGTGCTTCCAGTTTATTTGGGCACTTAGAAACACATACTTACGAATGGCTCAACTCAAAAGCACAGAGTCCACAGTTAAAATAGACCAATTTCACCAGAGCCCCTCACCTCCAAGATGTCTTTTGAGAGCCACAGAAACTGGAATTGACACACACTACGTTGACAGATGTCTTGATTTTATGTCTTACCTTTGATGAAAAGCATTTTAAAGATTAAGTGGAGCCTGGTTTACACATTGCCAATTGGGAAGTTGGTTGTGGGTTTGGTTAAATGAATGATCTGGAACTCTGGTACAGTGGGACCCACATGAAGCAAACAATTGAGTATGGGCAATGTGTACTTGTACCTGGAAAAGGCTCAGTGAGTACTAGATATTATTTTCACTGGCAGTTATTTTACCAGTTGAGTCATTGTGAAACCATCCTTTTGTGCCATATTTCTAGCTCCATGTTCCATGTACAACATTACCCTCCTTGGGGAGCAGATGGAGCTGGAAGATGCCTAGACTGAAGATCCTGGTTTCAAGGACCTAAGCCTACTCTGAAAAGATGAATGAATGACTGACTGGTTAGCCCTTGCTGTATGTGGTTCAATAAAACAAAGCAGATCCAGCACACAGGTCCAGAATCTAATCCATGCTAGTTAACAGCAGAGGGTAGGTTCTGGATGCAACTACAGCTGTCTTAGAGGAGGTGTAGAATGCAGAAAGGATTGATAAAGGAGGATGCTGAGGAGGAGCAGATAATGTGAATGGAACAGGTGCTTTTGACATTTAGGCTTCTTGTTAGCTTTGGTTAGAAGAAAGGAGCAGTATTCCTTCTTCTCTTTATCTTTTACTCTACAGCTTACACCAGCTGGGTTATCCAAGGACAGAGCACAAAACTGGACTGTAGACACTGTACAGTAAATGTCATAAGACAAAGGTGACTGCTAGGAGGTGGGTGTGCAGGATAGGGTGGGAGGGCAAAGTTGGAGTTTCTGCTGAATGCATCCACCAGTCCTGAGCTCTTCAGTGAAAGCTCCTAAGATTATGACCCAAACATCTTTGCCACTTGACAGTAGAAGGTTCTAGTATAGCCTCCTCTTACAGGACCACATTGTGGGCAGGAAAGTAAATGAGAAGGGAATACCCGAGCCTAGGAGACTGAGCTACTTATTGGGGACACTCCCTATGAAGAGAAGTTCCACAATGACTCAACTGACAAAATAACTGCCAGTGAAAATAATATCTAGTACTCACTGAGCCTTTTCCAGGTACAAGTACACATTGCCTGTACTCAATTGTTTGCTTCATGTGGGTCCCACAGTACCAGAATTCTAGATCATGCATTTAACCAAACCCACAACCAGCTTCCCAACTGGCAATGTGTAAACTAGGCTCCACTTAACCTTTAAAATGCTTTTGTGGTTTTCCTGGCTACATTATTTTGGCTGGCAAATGACTCCCTTCTCTGGACCTCTGAAGTGTTCCTGCAGAGCACAACTACTATCTTACAAGGAGGACTCTTGGCTTCATAGTTAATTGAAGCTTAAAAGTGTTAAGACTCAGCATCTGTAATGGGAAATCAGGGATTCTTACCTCTCTGGGGTCCCCAAGCAAATCAAGAGCAAAGAATTTCTGTGAAGACAAAGGCAGAACATGTGGTGAGCAGGCATCCTTCCCCAAAGACCTCTTCTTGCATCCCCGAGTTTCTGTACTGGTCCCTCATTTTGGCCCTGTGTGGGAAGACTTGAGCTTTACTGCATTTTGTAAGCACATAATGGTGGAGTAAGACAAGGCAGGCTGGATAGGCACAAACAAAGAAACAGACCCTGGGACCCAGAGTAAGGCTCCCTAGCTCTGGAGTTGATACTGCCAGTGTGCCTACCTTTCCTTTGCCTTTTCTTCTGTGTCACAAGGAAAATCACTGAAATGTCTGTCTCCAAGCTTTAGAAACCAATTATACTTTGTTTGATTAGTTGGGTCATTTTGTGAGAACCTGGTGTGCCAGGACTTACAGGCAGTGCCCTATATTAATGCGATGTTACGGGTTTTAGTAACATCATCCAGCATTTAGGACTTAGAAAGAATGAAAGCAAGAACAAGGGGCAGGGGAGTCAAAATTTCAAGTTCCCCTGACTTTGTATTCACATCTTACCAGTAAAGGGAATAGGTCACGCAGCCAAGATGCTGTGTTTTGTGGGTGTTTGTTGACAAGCTTCCCTACGATTATAGAGCACCATAATCACCCATCTTCTGTGTCACCTTCTTTTCAAGTGTCTTAGCTGGATGGAATGAATGTGTGCTCTCTGTCTTCACACCCCATCTAACCCATTAAGTATCTGGATAGACATCTGAATGAATGGATGGTCATGTGGTACACTGCATATTAGCAAATCTGATGAATTAATTCATTCATAGAAGATGATAACAAATAGGTAATTGGTAATATATCATTGTTTTGTTTGAATGGATTAAGGGTGTACATAAACAGTAGATGGATGAGGCATAGGATTTAAAATAGTCAAGAAAGGATAAACAAAACAGTATAGATGAGTTGATATATTGCATTTGTGGAAGTATAACATGCTTGAATAGATGGATTTGTGGCTGGGTAAAAGGATGATGGATGGATAGATGGATGAATGTATGGTTATCCTAGAATCATACCACTACTAATTTATAATTGATAGTTTCTTTTTTTTCATTATTAACTATCTCCATTCTGAATTCCTCCTGATTAAATTCTTAACAGAGAGAATAGAGAAAAAGATAGAAATTAGGAAAAATGCTTGCAAAGTTCTATTTCATAAAGACAACTAATCAACTATTAGACAAATTGTAGCACTTCTAAAAACCTTTGTGCATAGTATCTCCAGCCATAACATATTAGAATGGTTGTTACTTCTGTGAATAGAAAATGCTTAACCTAGTACAACACATCCACCCATAATAATGCTAAAATTATTATTTTTATACAGCAGGGGTATTACTAAGCATTTTTCAACAAGTTATTTTTGGACATTTTTGACATTTTAACTATTTCACAAAAAAAAAACCTAACTAGTGTCAGAAGGCTGACTCTGTCCCTGAAAGGTCCCGGTGTAGTTTGTTCAGGGCATTGAGGACCACTGCACCTACGACAGTAGTTTGGGGGCCACTGGAATAGACACACATACCATTTTCACTGTTGTTTCCAAGAGTTCCTCCTCTGTCTTCTCACGCAGACAGTGAACTATATCAGCTGATGTAGTGGCCTCACACCCTGTAGCAATGGCGACTTGCTGCAGAGATCACAGGCAACAGTGGAGTTAAATGGTATCATCTCTGCCCTCCAAGAATACAGAGATAGGGATTCTATGTCAAGATTGTTGTTGTGGGATGTGGTGGCAGAAAATGTCCTAGACCATCAGGTGAAGGCTCTGGGTGAGCAGTGTTGCCCCTGTTACTAACTTGGGATTGTGACATGAGTTGCTTATACATTTGTGTCTTAGTTGCTGTTTTCTGATAAAATAGATATGGCTATCTGAAAGCCTACCATTTTGAGAAAGAGAGTGTGTGATGGTGGCTAAAAAACACAGAGTCCCAAATTCTACCTTTTGATTTCATACCCCATTGTTACAAAGAACTCTCAAAACAAATATACGCTCCCCCCACCATCCCAAATCACAGAACAAAGCTTCTACTCTTGAACCCAGAAGTTTGCAATCTCAGTGGTCATGGCAGGTGTGTTATCCATGTGGCCTGGAAGTGAACTGGCTGGAGGAGGAGGCACAGATGGATACAAGCTGATGGTGGTAAGCAGGGCTACATTAGAATCAAAAGTAAGAGATCCTTGGCTCAACTCTGCTCTCTACTCCTTCTGTGTGCTTTGTCCACACCAGCCTCCCCTCACTCTCTCACACAGGATTCCCCTTTGCACAGGCACAGGGCATTTGCTTGTGTGTTCCTTCTTGGGATATCCTTTGCTCACCAGGTGAATAGGTTTCTTCTTTCTGAGCTTTCTGCTTACTGATTGTGATGGGGGATGTCCTTCTGTATGCTGTTAACATATGTTTATCTTATTGGTTGATGAATAAAACACTGATTGGCAGAAAATATAGGTGGGGCAACCAGACTAGGAGAATTCTGGGAAGAGGAAGGCAGAGAGGAGCTGTCAGGCAAGTAGCTACCAGGAAGATAGGATGCTGGATATTCTCTGGTAAGCCAAGACCATGTGGAATATTTAGATTAATAGAAATCGGTTAAAAATTAAGAGAGAGCTAGCCAATAAGAAACCTGAGCCATTGGCCAAACAATATATAACTAATATAAGCCTCCATGTGTTTACTTGGGTCTTAATAGCTGTCATATTCTCCTTAAATGTTCCATTTGGATTCTTGTGATTCCATCATATTTGGTTATTCTCTTTCCTTTATGAATTTTCTCATTATTGAAATAGTGCCATTTGTTTGATTATACAATTTTAAAAAATCAATCTTCTTCATAAAAATGAATGCTTTTTAGGTCCCAAAGCATGCATGTACATATCGCATATATACACACATACACACATATATGTAACTATATATATATATATATATATATATATATATATATATATATATATGAATGAATACATGCACCAATGAATGTATGTTTGGGGAAACAGCCCCTGGCTACCAGAGCTTCAGGAAGTAATCATGCCAAATCCATAACTGCATGCAAAGCACTAGAACTCAGGTTCTGACAGAAACATGCTGTAATTAAAGGCATCTGGTCACTGCTCAGTGTAGTAGTCTGCCTTCATACACTTGGGCCAGTGCGTTCAGTGAACACTGCACTAGCTGGAAGGCCATTGTCTTGAGCTTGAGTCTTAGCTTGGCCCTGATCACTCGGTGACCTTGATAAATCACATCACCATTCTGATCCAATGTCCTAACTAGAAATTGAAAGAATGAGTGAGGTCTCTACTGCTCTTCCAATGCTTGATAGCACCTGGATCACACAATGAGAAACACCCTTGAAGGTTCTTGGAGAGCTTAGCATGGGCTACCCAGATGACCTACCTCAGCCCCACGCCTGGTATTCTCCCTGAATAGACATGGAGTGAGGGCCACACCACTTTCAGAAATCGCCCTGTGGAAGAGGTTCTTGGTCAGGGGAGATAAAACCTGGGAAGGAAGAGGGAGAAGAAATTATGCTCAAGGGAGATGGCCAATGACTTATTTACTTAACTTGTAAGGCTGTATGTACTCCTGCACCCCTTCGCTGGAGACTGGTTCTCTTTGGATGTGGTAGCTTTTTCGCTGTCTCTGCTTGCTTCTGATCTTTCCTCAGAGCCAGAGATAGAGTAGGGAATATATGGCATGCACCTATTATGGTAGTCAATAACATTGGAAGGAAAGGTTTTACAGTTGCTAACTACAAATTCTGGTTTAGTATCTCTATTACTCAGAAAGTGCCCTGGGAAAAACTATCCTGAGCATCCACAGAAAAATTTACAGACTTTTCCTTGGTGAGTATACTTATCTGTGGGTTTAAGGACAGATATTTAGAATGTAGTTAGGGATTGTGCTGGTTTGGTAAAATGATAGTTGTGGGTTCTCTTCCACGATTCATGACTTGACTAGCCTGGGGTAGTTGGCAATGCTTTCAGTATCAGCCATGATTTCCCTTTTGTTAAGAATGTCTTAGCAGGGCACTAGTGGCACAGACCTATAATCCCAGCACTCAGGAGGCAGAGGCAGAGGCAGAGAGGCAGAGGCAGAGAGATCTTTGAGTTTGAGGCCGCCTGATCTACAGAGTTCTAAGACAGCTAGGGTTACACAGAGAAACACTGTCTCAAAAAAAAAAAAAAAAAAAAAGGAAGAAAGAAAAAAAAAAGAAAACAAAAGTCTTAAGTACAAACAGAGAACTGAATTTCTCTTTTCAATAGATAGAGACAATTACAGAAAACTGTAGCCAATCAAAATGCAGGCTTGTACAGTCCCTGTGGATACATGTACAAAGCAACTCTGGCATCTAAAACTCGGAACAGTGCATAGAAGGGGTAGAAAGAATGTAAGATCAGGGAGTTTGCTGTGAGAATGTATATTCTATGTCAGAAGCAAGACTTGTGATGTCTCATCAACATGACTGCCTAAATATGAGCTGAACAAGAACAACAGTAGGCACGGGGATGGGGAAAAGCCCATGAAAGCCCATGAAACCTCAACCCTACACAAAGAACTATGGGAAACTAAGGAATGCTGACAGTGGGTGACATAGTCTTTCACGGAGAAGAATACATCCATCAGTTGTCCAGTGCCAAAGGGCCGGCCCTAAAAACATACACACAAGTAAAATAAGGAATGAGTAGGTTGTATTTAGGAATATAGGAATATATATGGGTGTATAAATATATGTACATGTACATATACATCATATACATACATGCATGCAAAAAATTAATGAAAAAAGGTGGACATTAATTTACACTCTTGTATTTTTACATTTTAGGTTGTGAGCATAGCCTTTAATGGCTGAGTCATCTCTCCAGCCTAGCCATTAATTTAAAAGAGGACAAAGAGTGGTAAAGGGTTTGGAGGGGAAAGGAGAAGGGAGAAATGATGTAATATTATTATAATCTCAAAAAGCAAAATAACTAATAAAAGCAATTTGAAAGAATTTAGATAAAATAAATCTACAATTTACAAATTTTTTTTTCTTAAAAAGAAAACTCCTTAGTACTGACAAGTTCAAGCCAGACCAAGTCTGAGCACAGAGAAGGGGAAGTGGGCACAATGCCCCACTCTAAAGAGGCTGTTCACAGTGGGAGACTGCTGGGAGAGGTAAAATCTGCCTCTCCAATGGAATAATTATATATATATGTATATATATATATATATAATTTACATATATATCAAGTGCATGTCACTCACTCACGGGCAGGCCCCATGCTCAGCAGTAGTTGATCAGAGCAGAACGGATTGCATGGCTTTTGTGTGTGCTTTTTATTGTTGTGTGGTTTTGCTATTCTTTGTATTTTGTTTTGTTTTTGTGTATTTGTTTTGATTTTTGTTCTTTTCTCTTTTGAGAAAAAGAACATAGAACTGGGTGGGTAGAGAGGTAGGGAGATCTGGGAGGAATCGGGGAATGAGAAAGAACATGATCAAAATAAATCGTATGAAGAATATTTTATAAAAACCAAAAATACAAAATAAAATAAAAATAAGGAAAATTCATGGTATATATGATAGTAGAAATGAGAGACAACCTAAGGTTCTAATATTATAAAAGTGGGTAATAAACAATGTTTTATGATTACCACAGAACACTATGCTGTTGTAAAAACAACTACTAAGGAAAGACATTTAGCATTTAGGGAGTTTTACAGTAGTCCTAAAGAAAGTTTTTCTTAAAAAGTTATGTGATACATCAGGAAATAGAGAGATAGGATAGGCAGATGATCATCAGAAGCTGGGGAGACAGATAGAACTGTAGGAAAAAGACAAGGGGAATACAGGTTAGGATGTCACAGCGAAGGTGCCTGGATGGTGGGATTATAGATGACATCTTTCTCCTTTGGCATTATCTGTTCTTTTTCTCGGTCTAAAAATCTGCTTTAAAAATATAACATACTGTCCTGTGAGTATTCAGCTATGACGTTTATACATGTTTAAAAGATAATGGGGCTGACCTCCCATCTCAGAAATGGCTGGAGGGCTTTGTACAGCTGCCAGTACCTTCTACAGCTTCCTTCAATGCACCACCATCTCTATACCAGCAAGATCACTCATACTTGTGGCTGTGAGCTCCTTTCTCCTCTGTTACACTTTCAACTCTCACACTCTCACCGACTTCATCTAAAGTACACTGTCTTAGGCCCAGAGACTGATGCCCATCCCCTTGGCATGAACAAGCCATGGGCGGCAACCTCAGAGGAGGCCACATCTGTTATCAGCACTAACAATCTGTCTATCTTCAAATTTTGTTTCCAGCCAGACAGGAGCCTTCTACTGACCATTGGTATCTGTTTATTCATACATCACACCCACCCCCAAGTCAGGTGAGTCACAAAGCTAAAATGATTAGGAAGAAGAGAGAGAACTCAACCATGTGAGAAGAATAGGAATACCACAGTCCCAGGCTCAGCTGGACATTCTTTTGGTCCTCAGGACAAAAAAGCTAAGGTCTGAGTTTCTTAGGAGCTCGTGGTCTATATTTCTACACTACCTGATGCTGAGCCATGAGTAGCGTCAGTCTGAATGCATGTCTTGCCAGCCAAAGTCCTTGAAGCTGGATTGACTGGTCTCCAAGAGGTCTCTTCAGCAGCCATCAACACTGGACATGGGACTTTGTGCCAGAAATACTTACAAGGACAGAGACACTTTCCCCTCCTGCTGACTCGCCAAAAAGGGTCACAGAGCCTGGGTTCCCTCCAAAGTTAGCAATGTTGTTCTGGACCCATTGTAGGGCAGCTACTTGGTCGAAGTGACCCCAGTTCCCTCTGCTGTGCTCATCTCCTGTGCTGTAAAAGAAGATGATAGTAGGAGTCGGAGGAATTGTAGCGGGGCTATGATGGATCGAGAGCTACATGTGGATCATATCTCAGTGTTTCATATGTTTAAAGTTTGGCCTTCAATGTGGGAGTGTTGGGAAGAGGTTTAATATTTAAGAGGGGGAGGAAGTCCATTGTTAGGTGATTGGGCTATCAAGGGCACTAAGATGAATGCTGTTCTAGTAGCATTCTGGTTAGTTCTCATGAAAAAGTTACAGAAGACTGAACTTGGTCCCTACATGCTCTCTGGCTTCCTGATACTCCCCTTTGTTACAATACCAGCTATTGTAATGTGACACTGCCCAGAGATCTTTGCCATAGATGACACCATGTTGCTTGGACTTTCAGCCTTTGAAGCTGTTGATTAATAAATGTCATTAAAATATTTAAAAATACTTTATTTTTAATTGTGTGTGTGTGTGTGTGTGAGAGAGAGAGAGACAGAGAGAGAGAGAGAGAGAGAGAGAGAGAGAGAGAGAGAGAGAGAGAGAGAGAGAGAGAGAGAGAGGCAGAGAGTCCAATGTGGGTGCTTGGGTCCTCTGCAAGATCAGTATTCACTCTTAATCAATGAGCCATCTCTGTAGGCCAACCCCAGATTTTACAAAATACTAAGCTTCAGGTATTTTTTATCAAAGAGTTGGTCTGTGAAAGTGTCTTTAGACAAAGTCTAAAGTGTTTGCTGGAGCAGGCGTGTCAGCCTGAAGTGCTGTATGTGGGGGCACTATAGATGACTCAGGTGCAAGCTCTGGTTAGAATAAAGAATGCCTTGTGCATCTTTGCAGAGAACTTAAGGAAGCCATGCCCATGCTCAAAAGCCTCACATGAGGCTGAAATTAAGTATGATGGGGTACTTGACATGGTGAAAATTCTTCTAAATAGCAAAGACACAGTGTGGACATTATTGGCTGCTGGTAGTGAGATTTTCCATGAGGCTGAAGAGCAAAGAGAAACAGAATAGAAATATGTGGGAAATCATTGTGTAGGTAGAGAAGGAACAGAGAAAAAGCATTTAGGGGTAGAGCCAAGAAATCACTTGCTAAAGAGATTGGCAGGTGGATGATGATCAGGCTAACTGGAAAAATGTCTTGAGACCATCCACCACCGGCACTGAGGTCTGCCAAGATGTTATGACTTCAAGAAAAGGACTCAAGACCTCTTCTTGGACTTCCTATTCAAAGCTATCTCAAGGTTTTACTCCTAGCCGGCACATTCTCCAGCTAAAAACACACTTGTTAGGAAGGTAGGAGCTCTCTGCGGATGCATGTTTTAGGCAAGCACTCTAGCCCAATGGGGAGGAGCCACTGCATGAGGGAAGCAGATTAAAAATCTAAATGGTTAGTTACTACAGTGATGTAGGCCAGACACAGGGCTTTGACCTCGGTAGAAATGAGGAATAAATGAACGTCCAAGCTCTGAATGTATTTGGAGGGGAGAGCTAGGAAGTTTTGCTGGCTATGTAGGTATGATGTATGAGATAAAGAAGAATCTAGACTTTCACAGGGATTTTATTATGAACAATTAAAAGTATAAATCTGAATATAGCTTTATAGAAAGTCCTATGAAAACAGGAAGTGACACATTGTGGCCTATGAGTTGTCAAGGGTTCACACTGTCTCTATGAGGAAAGGTAGTGCTAGGTAAACATGCAGGAACAAGGAGGACATAGTTAAAAGCAGTATCTTGCCTTCAAAGAAGAGGCAGGTGTCTTAGTTACTGTTCTAGTTCTGTGAAGAGACACCATGACCAAGGCAACTTATAAAAGAAAGATATAATTGGGGGCTCGCTTACAGTTTCAGAGGGCTAGTCTCTGTCATGATAGGAAGCATGGCAGCAGGCACACAGGCATGGCACCCCAGCAGTTTTTTGAGAGCTTACATCATATTCAAAAGCAGAAGTGAAATATATATGGAAGAGAGAGAGAGAGAGAGAGAGAGAGAGAGAGAGAGAGAGAGAGAGAGAGAGCCATGAGATGGGTGTCATGGACTTTCAAAACCTTAAAGTCCATCCCTATGACAGACCTCCTCCAATAAGTCCACACCTCTTAATCCTTCCCAAAACAGTTCCACTAACTGGGGACCAAATATTAAAATACATGAGCCTATGAGAGCCATTTCTCATTCAAACCATCATAGTGGGTAATTCTGGGACTTACTGGACAGGGAGAGGGGAGGCATTCAGAGGCCTGAGGATGGAGGAAGAAGGAACAAGAAAGGGACGAGCATAAGCAGTCAGAAAGGTGGGGAAGCCAAGGACCAAAAGAAAGAAGCAGCTCAGAATCATGGCTACTCACCTGGCAGCTACTGAGGGGTCAGAAGTTGTATGGGGGTTATTGATGGCTTCAGCAAGCACAGCCTGCCAGGCATGGGTGGAGGAGAGAAAGGGAGAGAAACTCGGAAACCAAGAAACCTGATCCTGATCTCACAGATTCTAGTTTGGACTCCTGCATGTGCCAGATGTCAAGGAGGAAGTGAGCTGTGTGTACTCTCTACCACTCTCCAGAGAACACCGTTTCCTGGGGTTAGGTCATCTGACAGCATCCATTCACCCTGCCACTCATTCCTTAACACACAAGCATTCTCTGAACTCCTTTGTGCTTTCTGTCCTGGGGATGTGCAGCAGTGAACTTCCCTGTTGGCCAGTGGCTGCTGTTGGGAATGCAGCCTTTGGGCAGCACAAGTGAAAGGAGACATGGGTTTCAGAGCTGATAAAATAAGAGCTAGGCTTTAAAAGATGAATGAGTTTAAAACAGGCCTTCCAGGCAGAGAGAACAGTGGGCACAAAAACCCAGAGCAAGTGCACAAGTGTGGTTGAGGAAAGAGAAGAGAGGCAGGGTTCAAACTGAAGAAACTGATACTTCAATGAACGCAGATGAAGTTACCAGGAATGGGTCCTAATGCCCTGGTAAAGGGATATTAAAGTAATGTGAAAATGTCCAGTATCTTACCTGAGGAATCCCCAGATGCCCAGGCGATATTGAATGACTACCACCACGACTTTTTCATGGGTAGACAGGGCCAGGCCATCAAAAGTTGATGCCCCACCAGATAGCAAACCACCTCCATGGACCCACACCATCACCTGGACAGGCATCAAGAAACCATCCAAGTTATAAGATGTACAGAATGAATGACAGTGGATGACCTAGTTATTTCTTGGGTATGACTAAGGAAGCAATTATCCAGAGTCTCCAGTGTCTCTCATGACTACGAAAAGCCTGCATCCCTCTCAGCTCTCTAAACTAGGTCCCAGATCATGATCCCATTTAGTGCGGCCTCGTTACTCATTGTGATTACCCTTCCCTCCAATCTCAAGTACCATGTCTTTCAATGGTTCTTACAACTGACAATGCTATTGTGGGAACAGCAAAAGTCAAGAATGTCACTTTCTCTCCAGCATACCACCCATCTCATGCCTGGACATAACAAGGGGCAGTGCTTACAGATTGGCTTTACCTCAGTGCACGGGTGAGTTAACTTTCCTTGTGACTGAAGTATTATCTCAAGAAGTACACATGTCCCCAATGGTGCCCCTTCTTTAGGTATCTCCCCTTATCCTTCCTCACACCTCCCCATCTCCTAAGCTTAAATACCATCTACCTTTCCTAGAAGTCTTTAGATACCAACTTTAACTGAGAGCCTACTGCCCACCAGGTACTGCCATATGGGTTAAGGATTGTGAGTAAAGGGAATGGGTACAATTCTGGTTAATTGCTCTTGATGTCACATTTCAAGGAAGAACTGAAAGGATAAAATCCTATAACATTGCTAATAAAACATAAAAGAACTCATGAACTGTGGGCTGATTACTGTTCAAAGTATTTAAAAATAACCTATTCATGTAACAGATAGGCTTGAGGATCCACAGCTCATGAGAAGTAGAGGAGGCGAGATTTGACTCAAGCCCTAGCTCTTATAGCCTATAGCTATAGCTCAATGAGGTAGCTGTTGGGGCTATGAGGCCAAAGGACAGATGAGCTTGCTGTCTTTTATGTGCTCATCCAGGACTGAAACATGGCTTGCTTAAAAGTCAACACTGCAGGCTCGCATGGATTGGTGCCTAGTTGAAGAAACAGGCCGAGAAAGTTAGAAACAGCCTGGTCTCCTATCTTCTCAAAGACATGCCCAGGATTAATCCAGACTCTATTCTCTAGGACCTGTGTCCATAGCTGGACTGTCCCCGGCCTTTAGACTCCCACATCCCCTGTTTCTCTTCCCCCAGGACTCTGCCACCTTGAGGGAAGAATTGAGGTAAGATCATCTCAGAGTGAAGGTTGGTGGACAATGACAAACTGAAGAGGCTACTATGTGGTATCCTCCATCGCAAAGGTCACTTCTCCAGAAGACCATCTTCTGTCTATCCTGAGACTTGTAACTAGCAGTCTGCCCCATCTCTGGACCTTTGTTTATATGGAAATGCTGACTCACTGGGTCATTAGTCCTTGCCAAAGGCAACTAAGAAGTGAAACAAATTGTAGCGAACTCCCAGATGTTTGGCAAAGGAAAAGCTTCTGGGACTGTCTCAACGTGCATCCCACACAGCTTCATCATGGGACCATGAAAGTTTTCACAGATGGAACCTGGAGTACTTGGAAGGCCACATCCTTGTCTGATTTTCATGTCCATGTTAAAAGACATGGTTTGAAGGTCAGGGGATCCAAGTTCTTGGTCCATTAGCCCCAATTTATAGCCCCCCATCTTTGCTTCAGTTGCTCTAGCCATAAAAGTGTGATTAGATGAAAGTTGGGTTCAGGATTCTTTCCACTTCTGACTTTATGGGAAATTAAATCTTAATTCCTCAGGGTCAGATTCCTAAACAGAAATTAAGGCAACCAACATTGCTTTCTTAATATGATTGTGAGAGAACACAGAAGAATTAGGACCCACTTCCAGATACACTGCATTCTCCCACACATGCTTAGTATCACTAGGGAAAACTGAAATTCTTAAACAAAGAATTTCAAGGGGATTGTCTGAGGTCAAGGGAAGCCAGAGGCCTGCCTAACAATACCTATGCCCCAGATAGCTTTCATCCCCTCTAAACTGCACTGGAAACTCCAGGTTGTTGAGGCCCCAGGGTGCTTACCGGCAGCTTGCCTTTGCTGGCCAGGTCAGTCGGGGAGTAAATATTTAAGTAAAGGCAGTCTTCAGAATACTCAAGAGGAACACCTTCTAGCTGGTTGGTGAAGACATCAGAGAGCACTGGCCCTGTGCCAGTGATCTGGGAGCACCTGGGAAAAGGGTAAGAAAGAAGATCCATGAGGGCCAAACAAAGTTCAGGGAGGGCTTTTTACTAGGTGGTTTAAGCTCACAAATTGAATTGTCATTACTAGGATTGAGACAATGGCGTCATTAGGAAGCTTCTGGGAGTCCTGGCAAGAATCCTGGAACCCTATAAAGACCATGAAGAAGCACAAGAACCCATTACAGTCACGCAGCAGATCCAAGGGGGCCCTAACAGCCCTAACATCAGCTCTAGGTCTTATTTTGGGAAGAAACAGCTATCATGTCTGTACAGATCACTGCAGGGGGATCCCATGAGACAGAGTTTCCACCATCTACCTCACACAGGTCCTGAGATGACACAGTCTCCTCAGCTCCAGATGCTCTTACTGCAGTGGGCACATAGGGAAGTTCTGGGGGATGTCCTTGCCTGGCCACTGGGTTATGTTTCCAGGCTTGAATCCCTGGGGAAGCATGGTAATACAGTCCTGGAATTCTCATATGTGCCATCTCATCTGGAAAGCCTCAGGGCCCACAGAAAGCCTGTGTCATCATGCCCTGTGTTGTAATTTAAGAAAAGTGGTGCACGAGAGAGAAAGACATTATACCATAGGGTTCAAGCACAGGGAAAGGGGTCATAAAAAGGGGAAAGGGAAGGGGGAAGACTAGCCTCTGGAGTCAGGAGCAGTAAGAGAGAGGAAAGAGGGGGAGGGAGGGGAAAGAGATGGAGAGAGAGAGAGAGAGAGAGAGAGAGAGAGAGAGAGAGAGAGAGAGAGAGAGAGAGAGAGAGAGAGAGAGAAGAGGGATGGGAAATGGACAGGGCCTTTTTAAAAGGGAACACAGTGAAGATGCACAGGTGGTGCTTTTAATGGCTGCAGAAGCTGAGGGCATATTCTGTCAGAACCCCAAGGACAGGCCAGTACAGATGTCTGAATACTGACACCTTGTATTACTGATATGGGTACAGCTGTTATCAGCTTGAGAAATACAACATCCAATCTACTTTTTGAGAGTTCAGGTACAAAAGACTGAAAAGACTAGTAGATACTTTAACCTTCAATGTGTAGATGTTGTACAAAGACTACAAGCACCAGGGACATTCAGGACTAGACAACCTCAATAAATATACAAAATAGGGCAAATAAACATACAAAACAGGGGTGTGGGATCTCTCAGAGCTCTGATTCTGTTTGTTTTAAGGAAGAATAACAGACTTTGAGGGAACACAACGAAATGACTCATAAGTTCATCATGGAAGTTTTGTTGGGAAAAAGTAAAGTTGTCTATAGAGGAATGTTTCTAGCTGCTCTTTGTTAGCAGATAGGGTTGATACTGCCATGAAAAAAATTTAACATTGAGATTAAGTGTAAAAAAAAAAAAATCAAATAGGCACGCTGAAGTTGAAAACTACAATGAATGAAGTGAAAAATGAACTAACATCAAAGGCACCAAACAGCAGATCAGTGCTTGAAGACTTTTGTACTTTCTTTTGTCATTTTTATAATGCAAAGGGCTTTCGAACTCACTAAGCAACCAGTTTATCACTGAGCTGTAACCACGGCTCTGAGGCAGTTTATTTGAAAGTACACACACTGAGAAAAGAATGTGGATGAATAAGAAAACTTATGAGACCCATTAAAAAATCAAAAGAGCAAACAGGGAGATTATTGGAGACAGTTGACAACGACAAGGAACAGGGAAGCTTATTCAAAGAGCATAATAGACTGTTTCAGCCAGGAGGGAGATACTGAGATTCAAGTATAAGGACAAATGTCACAAGTTTGATCAAACCCAATAAGATCACCTATGACATATTATAAACAAACTCAACAATCTAAGGTAAAAGAAAAAAAAAGGCAGTAAGTAAAGCAAGTAACACATAAAAGAGTTCTAATATGCCTGGACAAACAAAAGGGAAAGAACTTATTGCTCCCAGCTTTGCCATACAAGAACTACTAGAGCTTCCAGATAGAAGACAACATTGAATAGGGATTTTAACCTTTGCTCACAGTAAACACAGAACGATTCCAACTGTGTTAGCACTGTAAACATGCTAAGTATTCACACCCATCTTTAAAGTGACAAAACTTTTTTATTTAATGAAAATAACATCTATAGAATTTAGTGATAACATGCCAGACAAAAATGTGACATCAAAACTTCAAAATGGAAGGAAAGAGTTGAAATTTCGAGTGTTCGTTTTCTTCGTGATCCAAAGTGGGGTCCTGTCAGGTTAATATTGTAAGTATAGAGTGTTAGCTGAAAGCTCCGCAGTGACTACAAAGCAAAAGCTTATCATGGAGACCTGAAAACAGGTCAAAGGAGCAAGGGCTACTGCCTGAGAAAGCCACCCAGCTACAAAGGGAGATGGTGAGAGGGAGGAAAGAATGGAGGGACTGTGTAAAACTAGGTGCCTTAGCTGCCTGGGCACTCTGAACTGCTGGGCTCAGCTGCAGCACTCTCATCTCACCACCAACACTAGCAGCTTCATCCATGAAAAGTCCAAGATAGGAGCGATATGATCCCTGTCTTATCTTCCTATCAGCATTTTTATCCAATGGTAGATCACCAATCATTAGAACAAGTCACATAATTCATTTTCTTGCTTTGCAATTAATTATTCTCTACCCCCACCCTGTGTGTGTCCCTCTGTCTGTGTCTTCTAGGATACCAACTTAATTCTATGTCTTTCAGAATACAAAGTCAATGAAGGTAGATCTTTATTTTGTTCACTGATACATTATCAGAACCTAGAATATGTCTGGAATATGGCAAATGCCCAACAGATACATGCTTGATAAAAGACTCTAGGGCACTCTATCAGTTATGGACTGCCTTTGAGATCTTACAGTATGTTAAAGGACACATAAATAAAGTGTAATCAGTCAGAGAACCTTCTCAACTCTTTCCTATAGCTCTCTGAGGTATATGATCTACTGAAAGAGACCCAGGCCCACCCCAGCGGCTTACATAGGAGGGTAGGAGGTGGCATTCTTCACAAAGTTCCATGGCTCTGGAGGCTGTGGTGGAGCAAACCTCAGGGATCCAAGAGGAGGCTTGGCAAAGGGGACTCCCAGGAAGACGGCCACAGGCTGTGTGGATCCCTTTAAGCTGACGTACTTCCCCAGGACTTTGCCATGAACAGTGTCCACCACGGGTGGTGAGGATGGGTGTCCTGTTGACCATGGAACAGAAATAAGAACGCACCAGAAGGGTTATCTTGTTTTCTACTTTTAGATATGTGGTAATGAATAAGCTATGATAGCCACGTAAGCATTGTTTCTAGTATAAAATTAGGTGGAGAAAAACCATCCTTTCCAATTCAGTGGGATAGCAGAAGGGGTAAACTAGAACTGGGGGCAGAAAAGCATCCATCCTATGGAGGATGGGAGGTAGCCCAGTCAGTGACATGGTTGATGTTGGTGTTGGATGCTGGGTGAGATGATCAATGAAAGGACCCTTATTACTTACTTACTACATATGTTCCTTAACCACTGAATGGACTAGGAAAGGCATGAACGTTAGTAAGAAGGGTGGGACAGAGGGATTGTAAAAAAGAAGGAGGAAGAGAAGCAAGGGTAGAGGAGGCTAGTGTGCACCATTCTTTGGAGCTTCTGGGCTGCCCTCAGTTGTCTGCTGCCTAGCTCTGGGTGACTACGTCAGATAGGTGGTAGGCTACAGGAACCTAGTACTGCAGGTGACTGGGGTACAGGCTCTGGATTAGTTGGACTCTTCCAGTGACAACACCTCTCGATCTGCAAGGCTTTGTGTTTGAAAGCCTCAAATACAGAAAACAGAATTCATACTGACTGCAGGACAGCTCAGGACTTAAAACAAACATTCATGCCATTTGAGGGGCTGAGAAAGGCTCATTAAGACCAAATTGTGCCATGTTTATTTCTGAATCCAGAAGTAGTGCTTGGCCATGAGAGCCAGGCAAACCTCACCATGTGTAGATTTTGGTCTCCTTTCTGTCCCTGAGACACAGTGGCAGGTCTGAAACTGCATGTAAGACAGAATAAGAGCAAACACATCTGGAGCAGTTCCTTTGGTGCTGGAAGAAAACTAGCAGAAAACCCTGGATACCTCACCCCAATTCTATCTTCAGGAAGCCCATTCAGGGTTCTCCCAATCCTTTGGTTTCCTCATCTGTGACATGGTCATGTTAGTGTCTACTTAGCAAGACTTCTTTGGGAGGTAATGTAAAGCAGCTGGAATGCACATCTGGCACACAGTAAATACTCCATGTGTTTACATTCCATCGGAAATAAGTTGTAGCCTTTGCATTCATTTTTATATTTCCCATTACAATTGTCCATTTTCTACCCTGACTACTGGCTTGTACCCACTTCATGTCTGGAAGAGCATCACTGACTAACACGGGCCACAGCTAGTGATTTTGGCTCAGATGTTGCCTGGGTACTCACTCTTTCAGCCCCTCTTGTACTTCTCCCTGGACGTCTACAATGCTTTGCCTTTCCTTCTGCCACCACTTTGGTGGGTGTCCTCAGCTGTGACTGTTTTCATGTTTTGGATTGGTCACTTTTATTACTTTGCTACCTGGTTTCCTGTAAAGACTTTCTGGGGCCATTGGCTGTTCTTTGGTAAGACTAATTTTGAATTAATATTTTGTTCTGACCACACACTTGAGTGCAAATGTTGACACATTGTCTGTATTCAAATGGGGACACTGGAGGATGAGAAAATAGAATCATGTTCTGGGAGGGCTTCTCTGAGATATTTGCCCCACCCCAAAGCTGCAAAGGAGAACATATGATCCATGGCTGTTAAGAGTAGCAAAGGTCTTCAGTATCAGGACAGAGGGCCATGCTGGAGCTTTATAGAGCCACACCAAGTAGGACCAAGGCAGGGCTGAAGCTGTAGAGAACTGGGAAAGGATTGTATTCTCCACAAGAATGGAGCCCACAGGATAGACAGTAGCCTGACCAGGGTGACAGTGCTAAGAACTACCAGAAGAATATTTTTGACACCAGAATGGTCCCTGCTGTTTACTTGTCTAGTAAGCAAACCTCAGCCCCTTAGCTAGGGATTTGCTATCCTTTCCACCAGGCACCTGTATATTTCAGGCCCCCACCGGTGAACTTTACTTAGCAGTATTTGTAGCCCATTTATCCTTCCCAGACAGGGTTTGCATTTTGGCATCTGAGTTGTCCCTGAACTCTTTTCCTTTACTTCTGTAACCCCTTTCCACCTTTCTCTGTTTACAAATCCCCATGCCACAAGTCCCAGCTCCCAATGGTGATTTGAAGGTCTCAGTCCCTCCTCAACTCCTTGTAGCTCCTTTCTGTTGACCCCCCCCAATCTAGGTGTGTGTATACTTTCCCTTATAAGGTCAGGCCCCTGCATCTAAGGGATACTTCTTATTCATCCACTCACTTAGCATAAAGCTCAGCACCAACACCTCTTACAAACTGAGAACAAATTATCTTTTCTGTAGGTAGCCATTGGCTCTTAACATGCTGACTTGACCACATTTCAAGTTTTTATTAATATGTCCCATTTAAAATACTATCTCTTTAAATCCAACCATTTTTTTTTTGTACTAGTAGCCCAGACACTATGCTCAGTGCTAAAGAAACAACCACCTATTTCATCCTCACTACAGCCCAGTGAGGGAAAATATTGTTTTCCTGTTGTCCAGATTCATGACCCAGGCATGCACAGTTAAAGGACCTTGCCCAAAGGCACAGGCCTCAGAAGGGCTGAGCTAGCCTCTAGTTCTGCACCCAGACTCCTGGTTTGAGGCTGTTTAAACTCTACTGAGCCTCTCTCCACATCTGACCAGGGTTGGAGTAAGACCTAGGAGATAGCTCAGGGCACCCTTAACTCCTCATGTTGAGACAGAGAACTGCAGACTTTCTGACACTTGCAGCCAGAGAGTTATCAGGCTGTTTTCCTTTCCTGCATCTCTGTGGTGGGGTGGAGCTTGCTGGGCTCTGATTCCCAGAGTCCATATTGAAATCCAGAAGGTGATCAGCGATGCAGAGTGGAACCTGTCATATAGTCTGTCATGGCCACTTTCACCCACCTCAGCCTAGGCCAAGGAGGTTCAGATGTGCCCCAGTGTTTGCATTTTAGAAGAACTCACCAAAAGCCACGCACATGCTGAGGGATGCCAGGACCAAAGCAAAGAAACACATGGTGGAAGGGCAGCTGCTCTGGGGCCCTGTGAGTTGGTCTCGAAGCTCTTCAGGGGTGCTTTATATCCCCGCCCTGATATAACAAGGTCTTGTGACCACGCCCATCCATGTGCAATCCTGTTGTCTAATATGAGATAAAAGGCACTCTCACTGTTCCACAGAGTTCCCAGGGGTCTGATGGCAACCCAGGCCAGGCCCAGCCTTAATGCAAACTCTTATAATTGGTTCCAGACTCAACTATCAGATTACTGATGATATCAAACTGGTCCAACAACTTCTTACATAAGGTCTCTTCCCTGTGGCTGTCTAACCTCAGTCCACCAAGAGCTTCTCAAAGGCAGGCACAGCAAATGGCTCCTTCAGGCAGGGGACTCAGCTTTGTTCTGAGACCCTTAGGAAAAGCTGGAAATTTTAGAGCAATGCACATCTCCAGAGCTGCTGTCCTGGGAGTTTAGCACACTTATACAACTTCCCTGGGCTAGTGTGTCAAAGAATTCTGTGTTCTCAGGCCTGCAAGTGAACTTAAATTTTACACAGTTCCTCGTCTGGTGCCTAGTTACTTTTTTATGTTCCTGCCAAGTGGCCTGGCCTGCTGCCATCTCCTTACTTCTACAGTCAGAAAACTCACTACTTTTTAGCATGTTTAGGATGAATGTTTCTATGTCAAACCAACCCCATCTCTCCACAGTCTCCTGCTCTAGTCATCCACCTGTCTATTCACCCATAATTCTTCAGGCATTTGTGAAAATGTATTTCCCTCCACAGTAAAATAAAATGTAAAGGCTAGGAAGGAAAAACTTCTCAGGTCTGGAGCTGTCTGCACCTTTCCCCTCTTTCATATGTTCCAGAGAAAACAGACAACACATTTGGTATTGGTTTCCATTTTTTCATTTTCTCTTGAGACAGGGTCTCCTGCTGGTCTTGAACATCCTGCATAACTAAGGATGGCCTTGAACTTCTGATTCTACTGGCTCCATCTTCTAAGTGCTGATATCACAAGTGTTTGCTGCTACACCCAAAGTTTAGTTCTGTCTTGTCTTTGTGTTAAGATTTCTATTCTTGCCCAGGTCTGTCTTTCTCAGCCACAGCTGCAGCCTCCCAGGATTCCTGGAGAAAAGCTGTTCCTTCCTTCCTGTGCTGCCCTCTGCTGGACAATAGGAAATATTCAGGTCAATGAGAGTTTGTAGCTTTGACTTTAATTGATGTAGGTTGGGGGAGCTTTCCGAGGGACAAAAAAGTCTATAATGATGGAAACTAAAACAAGTTGTTGCTTGATGAAGAAAGGAGACTCTTTAGGGACGTGTGCTTGCAGGATTTGGGAGTGATTGAAAGAGGGACCTGACCTTGGATCCACACCCCATCTCTTGAAAATCTGAATGCCTGAAATCACACTGAAAGATGAAAATACCATTTAAAAGTTGTTCATTCAAGTGCGTCTTCTACACCAAGGGCATCAAAGCAGTAATTTGGACAGATTCTAGAAACTTGGAAATATGTATACTATTCTTTTCAGACAGTGAGTGATCTTCAATAAGAAGTTTGGGTCAGAACGCCTGAAAACCAAAACTATAGACGTCCAGGTCCCATTCAAGAAGATTCCAGTCAGTTAGAATGGACTCTTACCTGGTCACTGGGTTTTGGGAAAGCCCCAAAGCAATTCTTCAACTGTTGTCTGATAGAAAATTTTTAAAATAATCAAGAAAACAGAAAATTGGATAGAGTTATTCATATCTGGGCACCTAGTAAGTTACCTGTGAAATAAAGAACTATACTCAGGATTCCCAGGGCTGTGAGTGGGAAGTACACAGTGGCCATGTGCATGGGCTGCCCAGCTTTCCATCCAGTGTCTTGGCCTTTTCCCTAGGGCCATAAAACATCCCTTGATTCTGTGTAGGTGGGAACAGGTACATACATCACACACCTTCTTCTCCTCAGGGGAACTCTGGCCATATTACACTGCCTCCTGTTGGTCCCCTGTGGGCTGCCTCATTCTTCCTCTGGAAGCCTGCTCCCCTCACCTGCAATGGCTGACCCTGCTCTATCTGGTCTCTTCCCTCCATGACCTGAGTATTTCCAAAAATTACAACAGTACTCAAATTTGTATTGGGATTGGTTTGTTTGTTGTGTGTAGGGTGGGATGTGGGATGGGCAAGGATCAAATGCAAGTCCTGTGACACTGCTGCTATGTGGAACACACTGAGGACTGCCATGTCTTGGTGACATTTTTATTATTTAATGTCCCCCTCTAGGTATCTGTTAACCTGATGTCCATGTAGCCATCGTATGCTGTCTCACCACCTGTCCCCTGCTTTTGACCTATCTCTATCTCTTTTAGTGTGTCTCCACTGAGAGTGAATACTAACCACACCTCCCCTCCCCCAGAGAACTGACCACTCTTCTAACATGCAGGGTAGAGGTCCTTGTTGTCAGGGACAGGATACAACTTTTTCAATCGGGAAGAAAAGGTTTTCCCGATTAGGACTTTTATGTGGTTGAGGTGGGGCCAGGGCCAGCTTATGAGGCTGGAATCTTACTCTGGCACCAAGAGAGGAAGTCCTGGGCTTTCTAATCAGCCTCTGCAGATAAGGGGCGAGAGAGGAAGGCCAGGAGTGAGGTTTAAAAGCTACCAGCAGTCAAAGGTGGGGAAGTGGAACCGGACTCCACATTACTCAGTACATAATTGGGTTTTGCCTTTTAAATCCCAGTCTCAAGACCTTTGTTATCTAATGTGTTTCAAGCTCCTTTAATTAGAGGAATTACCCATGAGGTGAATTCTACTCTTTATTTTTCTGAATGTTCACTTGTTCCTCGCTCCATTTTCCATGTCAGCTTGTGTTGAGAATGACAATTCCATTTTATCTCCAACACTGACCTCTTGTCAAAAACAAAAACAAAAAACATTTAATGCCCAGCACTATAAAAATATCTTTAGCAATTGCCTTTTATAAACAATACCAGACCTTTAGACATTACATGTTCTATCTACAAGCAGCTTAGCGTCAATCACATGAGTTGAAAATCATACGTTACTATAAAGTATTCTCTTCCACTTTGTCCTGTTTTTTTTGTATGTTCTTCGGCCTGTTCACTTTCCACTACAAGTAGACTTCTGGTACATGGTACCTGGTAACTGCTGACTCAGTGTCAGTATCTGGGGACAATCTCTTTAGCTCTGATCTAATCCCAACCTTAGGGAGACGTGTCCCATCATGGAGGTGTGTGTGTGTGGGGGGGGTGTCTTCTCATCAGTCCTGCCTCTCTCTAGCACAGAAAGATCACTAATACAGTTACCCAGAACCATTCCTATACTCCACCAAGGGGCACAGGACATCACAGCTCTCATTCCTCGGCCTTGATGAGTCTTCAGCAGAGTTCTGGGAAGAGAGAATGCTATCCTTTTTCTGCAGAGGTTGTATGATTTTGTTTCTTCATGTAAAAGAGTTTGTGTGCTGTCATGTGCCTGGACCCTTAGAGACAGGCTTGGTCTAACCTTCTTATGTGCTATTATTCTTACTCTTGAATACCTGGCAGATAGCCTTGCTATGTGCTATCTGTCGTTCTTAGTCATAAACACTTGGCAGATACTCAGGAGAAGATTCTGTGACAGATGCAAACTCCTCCTTAAGTTTATAGTTATCAGGGGTTTTATATTCTCATACTTGCTAATAAGTGGCCATTATCACCACAGTGTGACAATGTTGCAGACTTGGAGGTAAATCATAAGACAATAATCATATCCCACTTTCCCCCGACAGCTGCCTCCTTTCAGATTCCAGCAGCCATTCCCCAAACCTTTCTTTAGAAGGGTGACTTTATTTTTTTATTTTTATTTTAAAATTTCTATTCACTTTGCATACCACAGTTCCTCCTCCCTCCCCTCCTCTAGCTCTCCCCCACCTCCCCTCACCCCACCACCATCTACTCAGAAAGGTCAAGTCCTTCCATGGGGAGTCAACAAAGTCGGGCACATCAAGTTGAGGCAAGAACAAGCCCCTCTCAGCCCCATCAAGTCTGAGCAAGACATCCTACCACATGGAATGGGCCCCCCAAAGCAAGTTCATGCACCAGGAACAGATCCTGACCCCACAGCCAGGGCCTGGACAAACAGACTAAGCCACACAACTGTCACCCACATGCAGAGGGCCAGGTTTGATCAAAAGGGCGTCTTTTTTATGTCATCATCTTGCTTCTTCTTTCTACCCTCAATGAGTGTGGATTCATCTCTGACCAAGACACATCTCATGATTTGACTTCCAAAAGAACATTTATTTTCCAAATTGAAGTACAAATATTTCCCCTCCTATGCCCCATCCTTCCCCCACTATTCAGTCCTGCAGTTTCTTCTGTAAGGGCCATCTTTTTGGAACAACATCTTTTGTAGAATAGCCCCATCTTGGCTCCTCTGGTCCTGAAGCTGGCAAAGACTCCCATTCATAGCTCAGTGTGTTCTGTATGAGGTGGCTTCTTAGCTAGGAGTTCAGTCCAGAAAGCAACTTCCTCCCCTTTCAGTCTCTGGGCTTGCTGGGTGGTAGCTCCAATCTGCAGGTAGCCTTCCTTCTGGTCATACTCTGGCCAGTGTGGCAGCCCCTTCCCATTGGGGTTCCTGGGAACATAATCAATTAGAACTCCTCAAGATTGCTACATGGCCCACCATTCCTCTGAATTTGAATGCATCACTGGCTTATCTCAGTTGAAAGGCAGACAACTGCCACAGACAGAGAACTTACCTTTCTTTGGGACAGCCCATGGGTTCTAGAAAACTCCTATGACAGAGCACTATAGTCTCACAAACTGGTCACTCTGACTTTAGAAGTTACCCTATCCACCCTTTCTCCATTTGCCATGAGCCTCACCCACTCCTAGCAAAGTTGGCCCAGTATTTCATCACCATCTTGCTGAGGTTGGTCTCCTCTTCTGAGGCGCCCCCTGTGTGGAAGGTGGAAAAAAATGGTTTTGTTATTCAAAGTGTGGGCAGATGTAGCATCATTTGGGAGCTTGTTAGGACGTGGAATTAAGTGCTTACTCTTCAACCACTCAGTGTGAAGATTCTGCTTGGTTCAGGGGGAGAGACTGATATAAGACTCAGCTGTGGGAATGTGTGTGCCATGAGCCAACTGCCTTTGAGTCCATGTCCATCTGCCTTTCCCTCCTTTCTCAGGTCAGACTGTCACATACCAGACTGTCCTCTGTCTTAGGGAGGCACATCTGAGTCTTTTCTCAGTCACTCAGACACAGTATTATCCACAGGCTCTAAAAGATACCAAATGCCCAAGAAGAGGCCTGTAGTTGGTTCATGAACCTATGCAAGTGTGGAGAGGTACAGCACTGGCAACATCTGTAAAAGTCTGTCTTTAAATATCATGTTTTGGGACTGGAGAGATGGCTCTGTGGGTCAAGGCACTTGCCACCAAACAGGATAATCTGAGTTGTATTACTGGAACTCACAGGAGAAATTAGGGAACCATTCCCACGAATTGTTCTCTGATTTCTATAGCATTTGTGTGTGTGTGTGTGTGTGTGTGTGTGTGTGCACGCACGTGTGCACACACACACACAGAGACACATACACTTTAAATATGTTAATAAATATATCATAGGTTCCCTGGGAAGATGGCACCTACCTCCCTAGGAAAGGAAATTAGAATAGATAGTTATGGAAAGGTACAGGGAGGGACTGGAATAAGAGCATCAAGTAAAAAAAGGGAGGAAAGAGGGGGACGGGGACAAGGAAGGGAATATAGGGAAAGAGAGCTAAGTCAGGGCTATTTGAGGGGTTGTATGGAAACCTAATACAGTGAAGGTTCCTAAAATATATACATATATGAAGTCAATCTAAATGAAACTGCTGACAAGTGGGGAGATGAACCCTCAACTGGCCATCTCTTGTCATTAAATGAAGCTTTCAGTACTAGTATTGGGTTTCATCTAATTGAGATATTGGCCAGAGGTCCCATGGGAAACCCTAAATAACCCATGCTGTTGCCAAGACAAGAGATTGCTCTTTACATGCTGATGGATGTTCCATTGCTTAAGATGTCACCTACATAACTCATTGAACCTGGATAAGTGGAGCAAAGGCCAACATAGAAATTTTACTCCTATATTCTAGTGTCTTTGGTAAAGAAGGTACTCTGCATATTCCCAAAGGAGCAATGTAAACAAGCTAGCCAAAAACCCTTTGATCTACAATGGTGTCTTTCCTGCAAGATGTCATAAAGCTTATGGAAATAAGTAACCAATATCTGATTTGACATATGGCTCTCTCCAAGGAGCTAAAAACCCATACCTGACATTGCTTGAATGACCAAGAAGCTAAGACCAGATAGCCCAGGGTCCTAAGGCAAAGCCAAATACTACTGCTGCAATAAATAAATAAATAACATTTAGAAAGGTAGCAATAAGATGACTCCTAATGACATTGTTCTACATTCATATAGCAATAACTTGCTCAGTCATCATCAAAGAAGTTTCCTCTTAAAGATGGAAACCAATACAGAGACCCATAGTCAGACATTTAAGTAGGGGTTGTTTTGTGGGAAATCAGATAGTAGTATTCTAGTCCTAGATCAGGGCCTTGTGGGTGATCTACCACCTCTCTTCTGGATCCACAGGTCATGATCCACAGAATGACCATGACAGGGACACATACACCATCAATTTTTTAAAAATTAATTTATTTTTTTATTCCAATTCAAGTTCCCCCTCCCTCCTCTTCTCCAATTTCCCCTCTCCTCCCATTTGCTCCACAGAGAGGGTAAGGCCTCCCCTAGGAATTCTACTAAGTCTGTCCCATCATCTCTTTGAGGCAGGACCAAGTCACCTCTCCACCCACCACACTCTGTGTCTAGCCTGAGCAAGGTATCTGTCCACATAAAATGGCTCAACTAAGTCAGTTTGTGTACTAGTGTTAGATCTTAGACCCACTGCCAATGCCCTTATATATTGTCTGAATCACATCATTGTCACCTATATTAAGGGAGTCTAGTTTGTTCTTTTGCAGGTTCTCCATTTGTCAGACATGGATCAGTTATCTCTCAGTAGCTCAGGTCAGCTAATTCTGTGATTTCCCCATCATGGTCTTGACTATTTTTTTTTCATATTATCACTCCTCCCTCACTTCAGTTGTACCTCAGGAGCTTGGCCATTGTTTAGTTGTGGATTTCTGAATTTGCTTCCATCCGTTTCTGGAAGAGGGTTCAAGCTTCTCTAGGGTTATGGATTGTAGGCCGGGTATCTTTATCTTTGTGTCTGGTATCCACTCACATAAGCCATCTTTATGTGTGTAAGAATAAGAGAAAGGTTGGAGACTGCCTACTGTAGCTCAGTTCTGCTATAGAGTGCCAGGAAACTAGTATCAGGAGAGAAGGAGAAACTTGCTAAAAGCCCCTCAACCAAGAATAGAACCCACTCCTCCCGACTCCCAGATCACATACAATACAGAGCCAATACCTTTTAAAAATGGAGCCCCAAACACAGAGAAGATTTCATCACCATGGTCTCCTATCACTGTCTTGGGTCTCTTTTCAGATACAAAGCTTGGACGATACTGAAACTCATACATGTAGGTAGGAACTCCAGCATCTGAGGAGACATGGATTCATGCACAATTCATGTTAGCAGAGGGATGCCTGGGTGGCACTGAGGTCTCCAGCCCTGAAGGAAACTGCTAGTTACTAGTGCAGCAGGACAGAGGCAGCTTCTGGAATGCCCAGTGATGACTTTGGGTTTGCCCAGCTGTTTGAAGTAGACCTGGGATCTGAGCCAGGTATTGATAGAATGCAGAATGAGAGGATGTAATTCAGGCAGTGAGTACTTGGGTGTGTTCAGTGACAATATGCAATTCCTGCTCATTCTGGGAAAAATCAGCACCCAGTCAGTCTGGTTTTGTGCATCCCCAGTGTTTTCCTCAATCATTTAATAGAACCATGCAAATCCAAGTTGCTTGTTTGAACAGGAGGGTATTTAATATAATCCCATACAAATGTATACAAAGACAGAAGTCTGCCTTTGGGTTTAAGGAAAGCACTAAACTTGTAGTTTATACTTCAGTCACCCTCATTACCTTGTTTCCTGCTTGACCTGGAAGAGTTAAGTTCTTAAGATATTAAAGTGGAGGAACAGGCACACTCTTTCCCATCTACTCTACCATCTTCTCTCACCAGCAAAGATGCCTGTTTCAAGCCTAAAGAAGAGACCCTTTTTCATGTTGGAGCCAGCTGACTTTTCATAGATACCACTCACTTGCATGAGCCACCAGACTGGGGAGTCTGTCACTCTTCAGTGGTCCTTGTAGGATATAAATATCCACAGAAGAGCAGCTGAGATGGGAAGTGTAAGACCACTAATTAATCCAGTAGATAAATTACGCAACAGTTGTTCAAGAAGGAAAAGGGTTAAGTCCAGCACTCATAGCCAAACCACTCAGGGAAAGCCTTTCCACATTTTGGCTCATATGATTTTTATTTATTTTATTTATTTGACTTTTTATTTATTTGGGATAATATTATCATGTTATATTACAACACTGGTATCAGTATTTTATAACATATATATCTGTACACAAAATAATTATTTAATATGTTACTCCAACATGAATATGAAGAAAGATTTATTTTATCATCTCCCACAGGCTCCATCCATGCACCCTTAGAAATAATCTTTCTTTGCCTCTAAAGTCCACTTACTCAATAGATGTCCATGGGTCAAGCATGTACATGTTGGTTACAATGATCAACTTGACATAGCCCAAAGTCACCTTAGAAGAAAATCTCAAATGAGCAATGGCCCAGATTACATTGTCTTGTGAGCATATCTGTGGGGATTTTTTCTTGATTATTAATTGCTCTATTAATTGCTCCAGCCTATCATGAGCAGCACAATCCTTAGGCAGGTGGTCCTGAGCTATGCAAGAAAGGTAACTAAATGTGAGCAAGAAATCCAGCAAACTCCTCCTCTATCATCTCTGCTACACGTTCTCATCTAAGTGCTAGCCTCGACTTCTTTTAAAAATGCAGTGGGATATGGAATTAGAAGGCAAGTAAGTCCTTTCTTCCCCTCATTGCTTTTGGTTGGATTTACCACAGATAAAGGAGAAAGCGGGAGCACAGAGTGTGTTGAAGGAGTGTTTGGACTCGCTCTGACACTCATTTTATCAAAGAATCCAGACTGCAATTATGCAACAAACTTTCATGAATGAAAGAGCATATTTTAGTCAGTATGCTTTCAAGGTATTTTTAGAACTGTGTCCATAAACCATGAACATTACTTATCTTGAATGTAAGTAGGACATATATTTAGGCAATAGTAAGAACAACCAAGAAAATAAAGACAATGGGGTACCATTAACAGACTAGACATTTATGTGATGAGAGTAGCTAAAGAGAAGAATGAGCACAAAACCCATTTCAAAAAGTTCTGGTAAACACACTCCTAATATGGGGTCAGTGTTCAGGAGGTTCAGAGAACTCCAGTCAATGTCAATCAGGTGAAAACAATCAAACCACCAACAATCAAAGACAAAGGAAATACTCAGGAGCATCAAGAGATAACTCATATAAAAATGTGTGGTGCCATTGCAGGCAGGGGAGAGCAGATGGATTCATTCAATAGCCACCAGCTAGAGCAGTGTACTAAGATGTCTTTCAGAAACAAGGGAGAAATAACAAATCCCCCAAAGAAACTCATGGAACTCATTGTCTCTGCATCTGTCTTGTGAGAATTTGCTAGAGTCCTTAAGACTGAAAGCTAAATATGCCAATTAACAACTTGAAAGTCAGTGATGTAAACTTGTGAAGCCATATAATTTAGTACAGATTATAGATAGTTACCTATAATAGTCAAAACTTATAGTTAGGTGAGTTAGGTTTTCTAAATATATAGAGATGTATTTCAAATGGATAGGCATTCTTCAAACCTTTCAAAGACCTACAGAATATGGTATTTAAAATGGTTTAGGGTTTTTCTTGACAGTGAGACATAACTGTTCCTGGCAATACCACCTGCATCAGAAAGGAAGATGGATGTCTAAGAAATGCATTATGAAGTTGGCTTTCAATATGGCAAGAGTAGCCATTTGGACAATATACTGGTCTTGTCTGGACTGTTTGACTTTATGCTGTATAAACTGGACATGCAGGGCCCACAGGAAAGTGACTGCTGATACAAGATGGATGTTGCTATAAGGTTCCTGCTTCATGGGAGAGTCTGACAGACATTCTGCTGGACACAGCGAAAAATGACTTACAAACTGCTAATACAGGTGGACAGTTTAGTTTCCTGCTTTGCTGAGGAGTCTGCCAGACACACCATAGCCTATAGGCTGGAGATGGAATATTACAAAAGAACTTTGGGTGACTGATCAGCTAGCAAGATGTCTGTCATTTCTAAAGTTCATATATTATCCTTCTGTGGTCTTTGAGGGAGTTGAAGATAGATAGTTATGGTTATAGTTTTCCTTAGTTAGGATTAAAGATAAGTTACATATAGGACTTTAGACACACAAAGATAGGATAGATGATAGAATATTTTCTTTTAATCATGCTAAATGTTAATGAACTAAATATTGTTAACTGTGGTTTTTATTTGATAACTGTTTTGTTATATATTTTGCTATGTTAAGGTTAAAATCCTTCTTTTTATCTTAGACAAAAAAGAGGAGATGTCATTCTGTAAATATGTTTCTCTTATTGGTTAATGAATATTGCACTGTTGGCCAATAGAAAAGCAAGACAGACGGGACTAGGAGACAAGGAGGATTTGGGAAGTAGTAGGGAGGAGATTTAAATGTAGGACCAAGATAGAACTCCAGACCCTCTCTCTGGTAAGATAAGACCATGTGAGACAGAGCTAGCCAATAAGAATGCAAGTAACAGGCCAACAGCATTATATCTAACACAGTGTCTCTCTGTGTTATTTGGGGCTGGCACAGCTGTGGAACAAGGCTGATAGGAATACCTGCTTGTAACAGAGAGAGAAAGAGAAAGAGAAAGAGAAAGAGAGAGAGAGAGAGACAGAGAGAGAGAGAGAGAGAGAGAGAGAGAGAGAGAGAGAGAGAGAGAGAGAGGTTATAATACCAAAGCAGTAGTGAGCTGCAGTATCCCACTTTTTACAATGATCACATCACACAGACAGAAACTTCACAATAAAACACTGAACTTAAACAAAGGTTTGGACCAAGTGGCATGATGGAATTCAAATAATAGAATAGTTCACAGCTTAACCCCAACAAGATGTATATTCTTTCCAAACACCCATAGAACAGTTGCTGGAAGAGAACACCCATAGGCACAAGCAAATCTTGCTTCATTTAGGAAGAACTATGTGTAACCTCACACTCTTATCTGTCCAGGCCATTGACAAACATCCATGTGGTAGGTACCAGCCCAGGTCTTACCTTCTCCAACCAGTGCTCATGAAGATGGATAAAGAAGTACCAAAGACATCAAAGATTTTTTTATACCTTCCTTTGTTGTAATTCTTTACACTCTCTCTTTTTGGAATTTCTCATCTGGAAGAAGCTCTTTCCCACCAAATCCCATTCTTGAACCTGAATTTTCATTATTTTTGTTGATTTGCTTTTGTAATAAAGTGTTTTTTTTTTAACCCAGGCTGGCATTGAACTCCCTATGTAGCCAAAGAGGACTTAACCTTCCTTCCCTGCCTCCCAAGTACTGGGATTACAAACATGTACCACTAGGTCTGACTTATAAGGTACTCATGATTGAACCAGGGCCTCCTGCATTCCAGCTAGGCTGCCTACCTACTAATGGAGCAACATCCTAGCCTCATGTACTGTGTGTGTGTGTGTGTGTGTGTGTGTGTGTGTGTGTGTGTGTATGTGTGTGTGTCTATACATACATATATGCATATACATGTATGTACATGTACTTGTGTATATGTATGTGCCTAACTGAGAAGATGCCAAGTCAGAAACTTGTTATTGAATCTATATCTTCCCATTTGACATGTAAGACTCACCTCTGAGGCCACGGGACATGAGAATAGATGGAACACCCACAAATATATCCCCAAACAAGTCCAGGAGAAGGTCTTTCTTTTTGACAGGATCATCTGTTTGTCCTGAATATTTCTCAATGATTTCTGGAATCATATTCTGAGAGATGTTCTGAAACAGATCAGAGAGGGACCACTCCCACCTGCAGACAGTTAACAAGACTTCATGGGTTATGAATCATGGGTTCTGTGCCAACCAGCTGGCTGTATTAGGGAAGATGCTCTAGATGCATTTGCAGTTTGTTATTAAGTTTGGATATCAGGCATCTGAAAATTATGTTTTCCCATTGGCTGTGGTGGAAAAGATCCTTTTGCCTGGCAGCTTCGAAACTGTTGTCTAGTGAATGCTATCTATAGCTGTTTGTAGAGGAAATATGCTTTTCTCTCTCTCCTGTGGAAAGAATTAAACCTCCAGGGTCTCTCCCTGTTCTCTATGGGGAAAGGCACCATGTACTCTAGCAAATAACTTTAGAGTAAGATAGTCCTAGGAAATGGAATGAAATAGACACTGCTCAGCAGATTTTCTTGTCACGAATGCTTTGTTTTAGATTTAGAGAACCCAGACTATCTATCCAGTGATCTATTGACAACAAAAACCCAGGCATCAGAAAAGCAGGAAACCTCTAGTGTGTAATGGCCACAGTACCCACCTATCTGATCTGCTTCCTAACTACTAAGTCTTAGGCCTCCAAAATATAAATCTGATGATCTGATGGTCTTTGTTGGTCATTGAATCAATATTTTCTGAGTATAAACTCTCCAAATAAACCTTTCTCCTGGCAACTTGTCCTGGACCCATGCAGGGTTTTGATTGGTGAACAATGATTGTGAGTTTATTAGACTAGAGTGCAAAGTAGAAGAGTAGAAAAGTCAGGGGTAAACCGCAGTCACCCCTGTTGTTTATAGCCATTGAATTTGTCTCTGATTAAAGCAAGCCACTGACATCTGTTCCCCCCCCCAAAAAAAATTCCCATGATTCCTTAAAGCCTTACAAGAACAGAGTGGAACTTTAACAGGAGGGAACTGGCCATTTTCTCATCCATTTTGTCTTCAGAGCCCATCATCTGTTAAAAAAAAAAAAAAAAGGTAAAACATTTGTAAATCACAGTAAAATAAGAAGACCAACCAAATGGAACAATGGAACAAAGGTGCTTGTTGTGTTTGTGTGGTTTTAACAGATATGGGAGTTTATGTGCTGAAACTGAAATCAACAAATGAAACAAATGGAACTCCATGAATAAATCTAAAAAATACAGAGAGGACAATCAAGTGAGTGCATTTATTACATTGGGAGGCAACTGTGTTCCTCCAGGCAGTGGAACATTCAAGCCATGGTCATGATGCATATGACATGATGGTCATGAGACACAAGATTCAGGTGACAGGAGAAACAAAAACAAGCATATGTCTGAATGTCTGTCTCCCTGTGATGTCCCCTGAAGTCCTTCTGTGTGAGAGCTACAGGCCTCTGAGATATGTTGACCTGTCTAGGTTTGCACTCACAGCTCTGGTCTGGTTTCAGCATGTCTTTGAGGTCTGGTTTCAGCATGCCTTCTAGCACTGAAAGCCACATCCAAAGCTGATACCAGGGCCTAAGATGCCTGCTTGGAAAGCTTGGTGGTAGGCAGAGAGGACCCTGAGCCCCTGTTCAGTAGTTACTTTAGAAAGCTTCCAATTACTTATCCCTCCTCTGTACCACGTGGTATAAATTGACACTCTGAATGGCTTCATCTGGGACTCTCAGAGCAAATTTCCTTGGAAAGATTTAAGATTCTTTAAAATGTAGTCATCCAGGTGTACAACCCTTGATCAGAGCAGGCAGGATGGTGGTTGAGCCTCTGTGGAGTACATCTAAGAGGTCTGTACATTCTCACCATTGGAATGATCCATCCAAACTCTTGCTTGTTGATGCCCACCATGTAGGGGACAGTGTTGAAGCTCTTCTCAGCCAGGATCTCTTCTGGAGTCTTTGGTAGCAACACTCCATCAATCACAGTGGACAGGGAGGTATTTTCCTAAGGAAAATAGAAATATCGTGATTATGAATATCCTATCCTACGTTTCCTCCATAAATCCTCTTTTTGTTGTCCTGAGAGTTTGCCAAGCTTAAAGGCCCTGTGGCTATGGCCACAGAAATTCAATGTGTTAAGAACAATGGTTGAATCTAGGAGTCTTCAAGGTCAGAAATGTGAGTTGAGGTCAAGTGTGATGGTGGTAGGGAATTGAGGAGAATTTCCACTTATTAATGAGGGCTACTTATTAATAATCCTCACTTATTAATGCATTTGTCTATACATATTTAAACCTGGGTGTTTTGGGATATATGAGTGGTTATGAGAGTTATTGAACAGTCCGTGAGGTGCCAGAGGCCTTGCTCCTACTTAGAGAAAGAAAAGACTACAACACTACCAAATCCAGCAGGAGAGAATAGCACCTGGGTGTGATTACTGCCACCTTGAAAAAGCTGAGTAGTGAGGAGAGCTTGCTCTAGATTCTGGCAGGAGGAACTGCCTATGTGAAGGAGGATGACATGCTGGCTGCAGGAAGCTGGTCTTTTTGATGTCTAGAGTGGTATCTTAGCAAGAACACTATAATCAGCTGAAGTAAAGCAGGAGAAGGGAAGGAATCAAGTGACAGAGGATTCTGTGTACTTTGCTAAAGAGAATTAGAGAGAGGGCCACAGGGTGGGGCTATTTTTTCATATGTGACACGTTTTTCTTTACATTTACTAAAATTCCATTGTGTAATGTTACATTTTCAGTATCCATTCTTCTGTTGTTAAACATACATGTGATTCTGTTTCTTTGATATTATGAATAGTGAAGCAAAAAATGTAAATGTAGGTAGGCAGAAGACAGCAAAAATAAATAGTTTGAATTTATTAATAAATTCAATACCAGTAAAACCTATTATATATAATATATACATCTCTCTCTCTTTCTCTCTCTCTGTCTCTCTCTCTCTCTCTCTATATATATATATATACATATATATATATGTATATATATATATATATATATATATATATATATATATATATATATGTTATGGGTACATTTTTCCCCACCACTGGTCTGGTCCCACTCTTTGTTCTCATTGACCACAGTGCTCTATTCATTAACCAGTATGAGAAACATATTTACAGAATAACATCTCCCATCATACACACACACACACACACACACACACACACACACATATATATGTATATATATATATATATATATATATAATACACACATATATCTTTAACAGCCTAGGGTCACCTGAGAAGGTAGTCATTGTCTAGCTCATATTGGCTTGCAGGCAGGTCTATGGAAGAATGTGTTGCTTGCCTAATGTGGTCAGCACCATTTCCTGGGAACATGTCCTAAGCTATGAAGAAAGCTAAGCATGAGCCTTCCTATGAACCAGCAAGCAGTCTTCCTCCATGGATTCTGCTGTGCTGATTTTCTTGGCTGTTCAGAACTGCTTGAGTTCCTGCCATGAATTCCCTCTTTGATGGGCTGCGGCCTCAATGTGGAATGCAATGGAACCTTTTCCTCCACCAGGGAGCTTTGGGTTAGAGTGTTTTAATCATAGCAACAGAGAGAAAAGAAAAAGAAAAAAATATGGTTCTGGGAACTCAGATCTCTTTTGTGGGGACTATCACAATGGAGCCAAGGGAATTAATGCTGTAAGCAAGGTCAGGATTTTAAGAAGGGAAATGGCATGGGCTAACTTGTACTCTCAAGGAGGAATGGAGTGAGAAAGAAAGGTAGAGGCCGAAAACTTCCAAAAGACAGACCGTCAGGGCCAGCTTGAATCTGCACCTGGGGTTCTGAGGTAGGCTCTGACACCAGAAACTGTGAGGCCCACAGGAAGTGCCACTGCTGCCAGGAATACTGATAGCTGACTTGGAGGCCAGGTGCTTTGTCTTTTTGAGTCAGGCAGGCCAGAGGCATCTTTCCCTCTTCTATTTATCTCATGTTCCACAACTCACTTGTCAATAAATCCAGCCAGAAGTTCCATCTGCACCCCAGCCACATCTCATCACTCCACTGCTCAGTCCCTAATCTGACCTACAAATCCCAACAGTGTAATCTTCCTACCCACTTCCTGGACCTTCCCTTGTCTGTACAATGCATTTCTACATTTTACTTGGTGTTGTGGTTTAGAACTGTAATACTGACAAATGGGAGGGGGCTGAGGTAGGAGGATCAAAAACTTCTATACTACATAAAAGAACTAAAAACAATACATTAAAAAAGATCGCTGTTCAGAGCCCACTGACCATCTAACTCATGTTGAATCATAAGCCAACCATTTAGCTAAAACTGCACCTGCCACTTCCATGACTTCCTCAAGCCTGCTCCTTCCTACTCTCTTCCCCTAAATGCCTCCTGTTACAGGTCCAGGAAGGCACTGGCTTGCCCTGGGTCAATGTTTTATGTCAGCCATGAATCAGTTCTTATCACACAGTAAAACCTGACTGAAAGGATCTCATTTCATCCTCACAGGGTCTTCAGGGAATGTTTGTGATCTCAGGGATGGAGTCCAATACAAGGCTGTAGATGCTCATAGCCAATGACACCAGACACAGGCCAGTGCTGGGAGGTGACAGGGCAGGAGGATGCGACTATTGGCACTGTCTGTGAGTTTCCTGGGTCATGGGTGGGTCCTCAATTGACTGAGGCTCCTGTCTGTATAACTCCAGTTGTGTACTCTAAAGACTACTGAGACTGTAGCCGGTTATCCAGCTTCCTGATAGCAGAGTTTCAGCACAGCCTTCTCCTATCAGTTCATCTTTGTAGTGAGAACTGTAAATGAGAGATGGTCCCAGGGGAGATGCTGACTGAGAGCACTGTGCAGGGAGTCAGCACCATCTCTGGTCCACATGCCTAGTTTAACTGGCAAGTGACTCCTCTGGGAGCCTTGGGGGAAACCTTCACTCATAGTTAACTAGAATTTGATGCTATTAAGATGTACTCCAGTAATCCAGAAGATGCTCCTTACCTCTCCGTGGTTTCCACTGTCATCCAGCTCAAAAGGATTCTATGAACACAAAGGGAAGAATGCATTGAGAACCTTCCCCCTACAAAAAGCTCACCCTTTGACCTGTGCCCTGGGGTATCAATTTCCCTCACCTGGGTCTTACATGGGGTCCTTGAGTATGAACACAGAATAGAGCAGAATGAAGATAGGAAACAGCATGAAGGGAGCGGGGCCTGGAATCCAGGGTCAGGGTCTCTGTAACTCAGGAGAACATGTTTGTTGCCTATACCTGTGTTTCTCTTAACATCATCCCAACTTGGGCTTTCTGGTAACAATTCTGTTTCCCTCAGGAACAACCGCTCAATGAATTGGAAGTGGTAGCCAGGACTGTGTGTTCAAGAAGAGATGGGGCTGGAGGCAAATTTGATGTCAGAGCAGGACCGGTCCCTTTGGCAGAATCTTGCTAGCCTGGTGCTACACTGCTAGTGACAGCCCTTAATCTTTACTGGGCTACACCAGGTCTGGATCTGGAGAGCTGTCCCCTAGAACTAACCCATCTTTGTTTAGAAGATACTCTTTGTTTCTCTTGGTTGCTTTATGTAAAGCTTGTCTGAGAAATTTAATTCTATTAGTCTCAAAAATAACTCTGAATTGAATATCCCTAAAATTCAGGTTAGAAGTTATTATTTTCAGAAATATGGAATGTCTTATTCAATAAAGAACAAGAATGATCAGAAAGCAAGTTTGGAAGATTTCCATGCAATTATTCTCCATGGAATACATAATTAGACTCCTTTTAATATTTAAGGTGTTTCATAATAAGAAATAAAATTTCCTTTTGAGGTCAGGAGGCCAACACTCTACCCGAGAGCTGAGAAACTGTCCCATTGGAGTTTATCCAGGGCAAGAACAACAGAATAGATAAAGTTTGAGGCCAAGGCCAAGAATAGAGGCAACTAGAATGGATACATGTACCAATTTCAGTGTGACCTCCAAGAACTCCTTTTCTGTCTTCTGGCGCAGGCAGTGAACCATGACAGCTGTTGTGGTGGTTTTGCACCCAGAAATAGTAGCAATCAGCTGCAAAATATCACAAGCAACATCAGAGATCAGGAACAATGACTACATCCTCCATCAATATAGACAGTGGATTCTGGCCTGGACCCAAGGGTATTGACTAAGTCTTCTATCAATATAGATGTAGATGGTGGATTCCAGCCTGGACCCAATTTTCTTATTATCTTGTCCTCCTCCTTCTTCTTCTCTTTCCCTCTCCCCTTGACTTCCTCCTCTCTTCTTCTTTTTCTTTCATTCACCATTATTTATTTGTTCATTCTTGTGATAGTTTTACTAAGTATGCCTAGGTGGCCTAGGGCTTAGAATATAGAACAGGGTGGCCTCAGCCTTGTATCATTTCTACTGTCTACATTTGCTTCCCCAGGTATTCGGATTATAGTCAAGTATCACCATATTTTGCTTGCACATCCAATTTTTTTTTTTTGTGTGTGTGTGTGTGTGTGTGTGTGTGTGTGTGATTTTAAAGGGTTTGTAAAGCCCATAACTCAGCAGTTTATTATAACCCTTTGGTTCAATTTGGAAAAATGAAAATTATCCTACATATCAAATAATTACTTTATGAGACACAACAGTAGCAAAATTAGAGTTATGAAGTGATAATGAAAATAATTTTATGGCTGGAAATCACCACAATGTATAGAACTATATTAAAGAGTCATTGAATTAGAAGAATTGGTAGCCATTGCTTTAAATTGCCAGATGTAGATATTAAATCTCATAGAATATTGCCTGTATTACTAATTGGATTAATGACATGTCCTGGTTACCTAATCAATACCTGAAACCTGCTATCGTTCCCTGATTAAATGGGCACAGAGTCCACCCCAAGTACCATAACACACACACACACACACACACACACACACACACACACACACACACACACACACAGCACAATGTTTTCCAACTTGAATGTCTCTCAACAGGCAATTTGCAATGAAGGATAGGTTTTGTTTGGTCTTGAATACTACCTTTTCCACTCACTAATACTTGGATTCAGGTGAGCTATAGAATCTCTTCATGTTTCAGTTTATGTGCAGAATCACAGAGTGTTGGAGTAACATGATTTACATGAAGGATTTTCATAAATTGCAGGATGAGCTTAAATGTGAGATAACTAGCAGATCTTCTAATGGAAGCCCAGCCCTTATTACTTTCAGAATTGTTGAGTACTCAAGCTGCATGCCATAGCCAGAGAACCCAGTGAGAATCCAAAGGAAGCTCAGCAAAGGGTGCAAGAGTTGTCCAGGTTGGGACCTACTTCAGTCACAGACTGGGTGTTCTTCTTGACCAGGCCTGTATGGACCACCACACCACTCTCGGAAATGGCTCTGTGGAAGAGGTTCTTGGCCAGAGGAGACAACACCTGGCAGGAGAAAGGAGAGGAGACTTTATGTGCACAAGATGGTGTCATGGTTAACATCAAAATGAACATGGATCCAGAATCACACAGAGATAAACCTTTAAGCAAAGCTGTGAGGGAATTTCTATATCAGATTAATTGAAGTTGGAAGCTCCATCACAAGTTGGAATCTTGTGACCTGTAACTGGCACCTGCCCATCATCTGGGCTCTTGTTTACATGAGAATGCTGACTCACAAGGTCATCAACCCAAGCCAAAGATAAGAGAGAAAAACAAACTAAAGTCAAGTCCTAGATGGCTGGCCAAAGCCAAAGGCCTTGCCTCAGTCTGCATCTCAAACATACTTTGTCATGGTATTGTGGATGAATTTTGTTTTACTTGAAAAGATACCACACTTTTTTGACCCCCCCATGTTAAAAGACAAGGTTTTGAAGATCTGAGGCCCCCAGTGAGCTGAACATTAGCATTCAGTTCTGTTTTGCATCCTCTCTATGGATTCCATGTGACCAGTCACATCAGTTGTTGCTGTGGTGACTTCCCTGCCATGATAACCTGCAACTCCACATCAAAGAAACTCTTCTATAAGCTGTTTTTGTCATAGCAAGGAGAAAAGTGACTAATACTATGAATCAGGAGACACTTGCCTTTCAGGGTTCCCTCTACCTTCTCATCTATCTCTGCTGTGAACTTGGTAACCCTCATGTTCTGTGGATATGCTGCTTCTCCCCTATTCTAGCAAAATTTCCAGGAAGCTCTTGGTTTTGACATCCCCCAAGAGCATCTCATTAAGATGTGACTTGAGTTCAGAGGTAGAAACTGAATGGTATAGAAATACCCTACAAGTATCTATAGGGACAAATCCATACTGTTGACAAGGAAAACAACTAAAACACTTGGCAATACCTAACCATACAAACTGTCTGTCTTTTTGTTGCTTGGAATTATCCTAAGACTAAAGATCATGGAAGCCTGTGAAAATTTGCCAGAAAGCTCATGTATTTTTTTAGTAGTAAAAAGTGGATTATTCAAGGTATCACTATCATAAGATTCAATATTTAGGACTCATTCTTTTTTATTATTATTATTTTTTACATTCGAATTCCAGTTCCCCCTCCCCTCTCTCCTCCCACTCCCCTTCTCCCCCACTACCTCCAATCTGATCCTTGGAGAGGTTAAGGTCTCCCCTAGGAAGTCTAAATCTTTCCCATCATCTCGTTGAGGCAGGACCAAGGCATCTCTCCATCCCACATCCCTGTGTCTAGGCTGAACAAGGTATCTCTCCACTTAGAATGGGCCACACTAGGTCATGTGATTCCTTCAAACACCAATCAGAATAGCTAAGATCAAAACCACCAATGGCAGCTTATGCTGGAGAGGATGTGGAGAAAGGGGAACACTCCTCCACTGCTGGTGGGAGTGCAAACTTGTGCAGCCACTGTGGAAATCAGCATGACGATTTCTCAGAAAATTAGGGATCAACCTACCTCAAGACCCTGCAATACCGCTGTTGGGCAAACACCAACAGGAGGCACATTCATTTACACCATAGGGACCTTTTGATGGTAGATGCCATTTTCTTATTGGTTAATGAATAAAGCACTGTTTGGCCAATGAGGAAGAATGATAACTGGGACTAGGAGATAAGGAGCATTCTGGGAAGTGTAGACAGAGTAACAGTCATCATGTGATCCCAAGAAGAGAGGATACGAGTCAAGGATTTTTCAGTAAGATAAGATCATGTAGAAATACTTAGATTAATAGAAATGGGTTAATATTTAAGACAGAGCTAGGCAATAAGAAGCCCTAGTCACTGGTCAACAGTATTATAATTAATGTAAGTCTCTGAGTGTTCATTTTGGGCTGTTTGTGGGACCAGGCTGGCAGGAAAGAATGCTTGTAATAACATTTGGCCAACTATGTTCATAGCAACATTATTTGCAATAGTCAGATCTTGGAAATAACCTAGATGCCACTCAACTAAAGAATGGATAAAGGAAATGTGGTTCATTTACACAGTGGAGTACTACTCAGCTGTAAGAAACAATGACATCCTAAAAGTTGCAGGCAAATGGACAGAAATAGAAAAAAAAAATTCCAAGTGAGGTAATCCAAATTAAGACTCATTCTTACAATAATATGTGTTATAGAAAAGTGGTAATGGGGAAGTGGCTTACTATTAAGGAATATATTTATGTTATATATGAGAAAAAATGAAAGATTATAGATGGAGAATACATGGATGGATGCATGATCAGTAGATAAAAAGGATATAAATAAATGTGACAATAGCCAAGGGACTATCCCTGTGTATGTTGTTGAGGATGATTTTATTCTTCATTGTGCAGTTTATATATATTTTTCCATTTACTTAAAAATTCTTGCTCTGAGTATTCAAGTATAAAGCCAGTGTTAGTTTAATCACTGAATCTCTGCTCAGATGTGTGGAAGCTAAAGTTTCTTATAGCTCCCAGGAATCCCATAGTTTCCCCCACTGTTCCCTGCTCAGTTTTATGCACCAGCAAGACTCTTCACACATCCAGTGTATGCCTTTGACCTGCATCTTCTTCCCTAGTCTTCCCCCTGAGTCTTCCACCCTCTCCCTTCTTCACTTCCTCACATCCCTAAAATAGCCTGTCCCTTGCCTTCTTAACCTCAGGGGAAGCAACTCTTTGCTCCTCTCTTCCTATTTGTAGTCTGTACCCATCACTGCATCCCGGGGCTTGTAGAATGAGACCTATTGCTAAAATTTTGAGATAATAGGAAGCTGGCAACCAAGTGAGAAGAGAAGTTGGAGATTTTCATGCCCCTGGGACAAAAAATTGAATGGTAAGGTTATTAGCAAAAGAAAGTTAATTGTGTCTGGAACTGGCCACCATCTTGTGCAATAAATAGAGTCAATCTGAACACAGGTATTGGATGTAAAGGTGGTGGTGTGCTTGACTGGCTGTTTTACAACAGGTCCCTTCTACAGCCATATCAAACCTCAGAAAGAGGTCTGGAGCCAAGAATACTTACAAGAACAGAGACACTTGCACCTCCTGCTGACTCTCCAAAGATGGTCACGGAACCTGGGTTCCCTCCAAAGTTAGCAATGTTATCCTGGACCCAGTGTAGTGCAGCCACCTGGTCCAAGTGACCCCAGTTCCCAGGGCTGTGTTCATCACCTGTGCTGCAAGATGACAGGGTATAATAGGTGTAAAGATGCCACAACTGGGTCCTAAGGAGCTCACAGTAACCTCGGAAGGTTCAGGAGCTTTTCAGCTGCATTTTGACACGAGGAAATTTACCTGTCTATCATCCCTACAGCATTGATTTAATTGGGGCTCTATACTCATCTTCTAGTAACTATGTGCTGCACTGAGGATCCATGGGTTCTGGTTTGTGCAGTGGAAGTTAGAACTAGCAGTGAAGGAATCTGGAAAAATGAGGCCAAGTGCAAAGGGATTATGTCATTGAGTGTTACCCCAAGAGGGATCTCTGTGGTACTCATAGGACCTTGTTTAGTTGCTCAGGGCTGTTTTGTTACAAAAACAAACAAACAAACAAAAAATAGCAAGCCTGTCTCCCATCACTCACTTCCTCCCTTGTCATGAGATCTCCTCTGCCTGTAAAAGTCTGATTTCTATTCTTCTAGCATGTTGCTTCCCAGGCAAGGGCTATTACTAGTGTTCTTTACCCAAAATTGACTCTGCAAACTATTTTAAATAAACCTGTGTTCTCATATCTATCTAGTCTCAGATATTTGTTTTATTAGTAGAGAAAAAAAAAGCCAAAGCAAAGACCAGAAGAGAGGAAAATCTAACATCTTACCTGAGCAATCCAAAAATACCCAGGCGATACTGAATCATTACCACCACCACATTTTCATGGGCAGAGAGAGCCAGTCCATCATAGGTTGATGCTCCACCTACCATCAATCCACCTCCATGGATCCACACCATCACCTGGAAAATAATACATCCACACAAGCAGTATATTAAAGACTTGGAAAGACTGCCAGTTCCACCTGAATTGGTAGCCTGAATCTAGACTGTGATTCCAGGTCATCGCTCAAACAACACCAATTCCAGGAATTGCTGCAAATGGCTGACTCTCTTGTTTCCAACTCTCCAAGATTAAGTCCAGGATTCCATGATACTCAATATGCTCTACATTTCTTCTCATCTCTCACATCCTTCTAAGACTAGGTTTTCCTAGTATCTGTAAAGACTCAAGGGTGTTGTCATCAGCCCACAATCACATCACATCACAATAGGACCTTTCAGGCAACTGAACATGAGTAAGGGGCAGACATTGTATTTCAGCTCAATTTCATCCCAGTTAACTCGTCAGTAGTGAATTAAACCTCTCAATGGTAATGACTGTCTGGGGAGATCCCACTTCACTGATGCTTCCCCTTCATAGTGTGCCTTTTCTGCAACCCCAAATCCAACCACTATGCTAAGCCCAGTTCTCATCCACTTTGTTCAAGAAGTCTTGCCATTTGGCTAACATTACTTCAGAATCTACAGTGTACCAGGCAGTTTGATGAATCTTGAGAAGAAGGGATGCAATAATTCATATTCTTTGATTTAAATGGCCTGCAGATCAAGGATCAAATGAGGTTTGTAAAATAATATTGTGATAATACTATTAATTAAAGAGCAAATTTCATGGGTAATGAATCCAGAATGGATCTATACACCATAAATCACCTCTTCTAAGGCAAGGGTTAATATTCTCCTGTGTGACAGATAAGGAATGGAGGAGAAACTTTTTCTGCTGAAAAACTACAGCAAAGAAGAGAAGGAGGATGGGCTTGATCCTGATGTTTTTTTCTCAGCACCCATGTGCTGAGAAAAACCCTGTAGCCATGACCACAGTGCAGTGAGCCAGGTGTTGGCTCAGGAGGGAGACCCTCCTGCAGGTCTGACTAGTATGTCAGCATGGTTGTGTGCACTCAGGCAGAGCTGTGAGGCAGCTTAGGAATCACTGAGCTTTCACATAACAATTCCCATGAGAGAAAACAGGCTGAGGTTAAGAAAAGTTTCTGCTTTCTCATCCATTCAAAAGAAGATCCAGGATTTATACTCAGACCTCGTGGCTCTACAACCTGTGTCCACACCTAGCAGGTTTGCTGTTATCCTGATCACAAGTCCCCATTTCCTCCCACAGGATCCCTGCAACCTCCAAGAGAGATGGAATCCTGAATATCTAAGAGTGAAGGCTGAGTCTGAGGTGGTGGGCAATGATGTCTTGAAGAGGTTATAATGTGTCTGTGTAGAGCACTTGGAATAGTCCTTGAAAGCATAGCTGAGTGGGAATGGCTTAAAGGTTTCCTTTCTCTGACCCCAAGTTTGACTGAAACTCTTGGTCCTGATGGTCTTGAAGAAAACCTCCAAAGATATTTCTTCTTGGCCTATGAAAGTTTTACCATTCCCTATTCCAACTATTGGTTTCCTGTTAAAGAGTCTCAAAGGTCCAAAGTTTAGTGGAATTGACAGCAATTATACTGAGTTCTCCCAGGGTATCAGGAACAGAGATGCAAGTTCTCTTAATGCAAAAAGCCATTTCAGACTCAGACCATGGGCATCTATTGCTATCCCCACTTTTTAGATGAGGAATTGCAGGTACAGGGAGGATTGTCAGCCAGTGCAAGGACACATGGAAGATCATGTCATGTAGGTAGTCCTTAACATCCTGAGTCCCTTTGCAATGAAACCACAGGAAATGGCTTCCTGCCAGGATGCTCACTCTTTAGATGTTGTAAAGAATGGGGTCACTGAGACTTTCCCCCTATTCCTCTGTGACTGCTAGTATAGGTAACACCTAATCTTAGCATATGAATATATAACCACCTCCCTTAATTTGGGGTTTCATGCAGAGAACTTCTATAAAAATTTATTGGGTGCTGACCTGTTACAACCCGGTGACTATCTTTTCCAGGAAACTCTCCCCCAGCCCTGTGACCTGTCCCTGGCAGTCCACCCAACTCTTGCACTGTGTCTCTATGTGAAATGCTGACTCATTTGGTCATTAGACTGTGCCAAAGGCAGCTAGACATGGGAATGATCTACAGTAAAATCCCAGGGTGCTGTTTACAGGCAAGAAACATGCCTATGAGATTGTCCCAGCATCTCCCCTCCCTACTTCATGGGACAGTGCAAATTTTCATCTGGCAATGGAAGTTGTCACAGATGGCCTGAGAATAAAGCCATCAAACATTTCCAGCTAGACTTCCATATAAGAGCATGCATATGAAAACCAGGAGACTAAGTCTTGGAAGCGTCCCTTTCATGTACTGTTTTTTCCCCCATCGGGATCTCAGTTTCTCTTACCTGCATCATGGTGGGTTGTTCACTTTCCCCAGCTGCGACTATGTTGTAAATCATGACTTAACTCTTATGGGTAAAATACTCTCCTAAGTAAAATAGCCATCTTTTCCTTTTGTCCTGTGATGGCTTGGGAAATTACATGCCAGCTGTAGAGTGATTTCTACCGATGTCTGACACCGTTGGAAACATACACAAGTGAGAACCTGAAGGAAGCTCTTGTTCCTGAGTCACTCCCTGCCTATGTGCCCTTGCTCCCTGCTACCTTCATCCCCTTCTAATCCTAGGGGAAATCTTCATGCTCAGAATAAAAGTGTGGACCAATAGTCCAGGCACTTACTGGCAATCGGCTGCTTTTTGTCAAGTCGGCAGGAGTGTATATATTCAGGTAGAGACAGTCTTCAGAAAACTGTAGAGGAATGCTCTCTTTTCTGTTGGTGAAGAGCTCTGAGAGCACCTGTCCTCCAACTGCATCCTGGGAACACCTGAGAGGGGAAAGGAGATCTGAGAGTCTTCTAGGTAGACTGAGCATGCCATTGGGGCCTGGCCATGCACTGAGAGGTAAGAGACTAGAAAAGAAGTTTCTTTTGCTTTACTGGAGTCATCACTATGGGTGAGAGGTGGCAACCATGGTAGGTAATCTGGGGTCTCTCAGTTCAATAATCTATAAAGGGAGATGTACCTCTTTTGTTTTCCTGGAGTTTTTAGGATGCTCTGGACAAAGGAGAAAGGTGAACTGACCGGGTGTCTGGACAAAGCTTTGCCCTTCTGGGCTTTGTACAGTGGTCTTTTGTTGGCCATGCTCCTGCACCAGGTTAGCATACTGTAGTTGTACAAAGATGTCCACCACCCAAGACAGGTAACTACATTGACAAGCAGGTTGTTGAAGGTGGAAACAGGAGAGGGCATCTTTATGGGAGAACCCCAGAAGAACTGAATTCTAGTCTGTCTCAGACATGATGTGCCAGGTGGTCTATGCTGAATTTGTTCCCTGATCTGCCCTAAGCTTCTTGATCTAGGTGGGGTGAGTAAAGTCTCTACGGTTCTTACTGTCTAGCCTGACAAGGTTCAGTGCCCTCATATTGCAACAATAATTATTAGCTCCTAGACAAAGAGTCTTAAAAGTACAATATAGCATGGTTTTGATAACAATTATTGGCTCATCACAGAATATCAGAAACTGATTCAAGTTTTCCTTGTGTTTAAAACCATTTAAGAGTCAGTTCAGTCTCAGGCGTCTATAATTACTACTTTTTAAAATATGTTTTACTGTTATTTTGTCAATATTCCTAAATATTACCATTTACAAGTGAGGAATTGGAGGCACAGAGAGTATTTCAGCTGTCCCAGGACACAAAGCCACAAGATCATGTTAGGTAGTGCTTATACTTTCAAACCAATAGTCAGTAACATCCTGGATCCCTTTGCAACAAGAAAACTGGATGTCACTGTCCTTATTGTGCAGAGCTAAGGTTGTGCATGTCACACAAATGGCAGAAATAGAGCAGCAGGGACGCCCACATCTCCACCTCAGATAATATTCTTTACATCATCGAGAGTAAGTGCCTTGTATTCATAAAATATAAATTCAAATGTCAAAAGACTCACAAGAATTCAAGTTCACTAATGTTTAGAAAAAAGGCACCAAGATTCTATTTATTATTGTTATAATCTCAGTTTGTTTGGCCAATGCACACAAGAAAAAAATTACCAAGTAAGGAACCAGGGATGGAGGTTTCCACGGGTGAATTGTACAGAGTCTAGATGTTTCTGGAGACAAATATACTCAAAATTCATGCTATTTAATCAGGAATGTTAACTTTGGAAATGTACCCCAGAATATTTATGATTACGTGCAATGGTGTAGCTAACAAGAATCCATCAAAGTTTTATTCGTTGTCAAGAAGACCAAAGTATTTTAATGAAGCCAGATAGAAGGTGGGGGTAAATAAATAATACTTTAGTACCAAATTAAGCATAGCTAATGAACACTCAGCTGATATATATGTATATATACATATACATACATACATACATACATACATAGATACATACATACGGTCTGTAAAGATACTGAAGCTTATGGATGTATCAGGCTGTCACCCCAACTCTCTGTATTTGTGATCTCTGTTTAAAGCAGGGCAATAAACACAGACAAAAGACTGGAAAGCATGATCTCAACTGCTAGTAGAATTCTGAGTTGTTAAATTGTACATGATTTTCACTTTTCTTCACTTCTGTGTATCTCCCAAATTTTTATACTATTTGCATCTTATTTTGCAAACATAATATATAAACACAGCAAATTTTATACAAGAAAAGCATGGAATGGTAAGAAGGAAGGAGTAGCAGGATTCTGGAAATCCTCAAGGAACCTGGATGAGGACACAAATACTGTCTGAACTGATTTGTAGGTGTTTGATGTACTCTGCGGTGGTTGTAAGGTCATCTGGAATTCTTGGGCTTTTTCACTTAGTTGCAAGTGTTATGTGACAGACACATTTTGGGGAGTTGTGTAGCTTTTGAGTAGGTAGAAATGTAGACCTGGGTGTGAGAATGTGCAGTCACATACACTGTTCTCTTAAATCACAAGCCCATACTTACCCCACTCCTAAGCAATGCCAAGGTTCAAATTAGGAGAATGTAGCATCTTATTTCTACTCTCCCTCATCTGATCAATTACTGCTTTCCAAAGCATTTAGAAATAGACATCCAAACTGAAATGGGCCCTGTCCCAGTGGCTTACATAGGAGGGTAGGAGGTAGCATTCTTCACGAAGCTCCAGGGCTCTGGAGGCTGTGGTGGAGCAAACCTCAGGGAACCAAGAGGAGGCTTGGCAAAGGGGACTCCCAGGAAGACGGCCACTGGCTGTGAGAATCCTTCTAAGCTCACGTATTTCCCCAGGACTTTTCCATGAACAGTGTCCACCACGGGAGGTGAGGATGGGTGTCCTGCGGAATAAGAAACATGAGGACCCCTCAGAGTGGGGAGACAAGACTTGGATTCAGGGTTGGTTTTGTCACTTTTAGGCTTGTGTTATTGAATCATTCAAGGTCTCATTTCCTTTTAACCTGATACTATGATAAAGACAAATATTTTTTGTCTAAGAGTGCCAGAAAAGTAAACTGATTGAAGGCTTAAAACTATCCAGTCTAAGCCACTATAGAAAGAGGGTTAAGGCACTGTCCTGTGCTCAGCCTGTATACATCTTCACCTAATTTGTTCAGGAAAAAAATTGAAAAGAAGCCACCGACTGTAATCCAGAAGAACTTACCCCAAACTGTGCAAACAGCGAGAGAAGCCCAGAGCAGAGCACAGAGCCACATGCTGGAAGCGCAAGAGCTCTGGAGGGAGGGAGGTGCCTGCTGCTCACAGACAAAGAATTGTCCCCTCCTCTTTGCTGTAGCCGGTCTTCAGACCAGCTAGCACAATTACATAAATCTCTCCCTCCTTCAAAGAGCTTCCTGGGTGTGTGTTAGAATCTCCAAGCCACTCCCACTAAGAGTTTACCCTTCTTTTTCTGAAATATACTCCTGGACTCTCACATTACAGATGGCCAGAAACTCATCCAACAGCTTCTTATGTAACACTCCCGCTTTAGTGCACCCTGAACTTCCCAGGGCAGTTACCAGCAAGAAAATGTCTGCAGGCAGTGAGAAGCTCTGGCATAGGATTCTCAGTACCTTGAGAATGTGGGGGAGTTCACTTCCCCAGAGTTGCTCAGCTGGGGAATTAACACAAGCCCAGTTACTTTGGACTGCTATTTCCTAAAAGCTGTGCACTCAAATTTGGAAGCCATGTAATCTCACTCTTAAGGAAGAGCCAGTTTCCAGAGAATAGGAATCCATGACAGCAGAACAGAAGCATGACAAGTGGAAAGTAGGATGGTGGGGATAGCGGAGAGCTCATATCCTGGAATGCAAGCTGCAAGCAGAGAAGTGATCAGAGTCTTTAAGCTCTGAAAACCTCCCTTTAGTGACGCATTTCCTCTATCAAGACTATATATTTCCTAAATATCTTCAGATAGCACCACTAACTGGGAACCAAGCCTTCACAAGCCTGAGATTATAGGGAAGTTGTTCATGCAAGTCACTACAATGTTCTTGTACCAAATAAACACCATGGACCACAATCTTTCGCTCTAATCGTCCATCCATGCATTTATTTGTGGAATCTTTCTTTTTTGATATTCTATTTATTAACATTTTATGTGCATGAACGCATGAACGCTTGCCTGCATGCACGTCTCTGCACCATTTGCAAGTAATACACATGGGGCCACTAGGGGGCAGCAGGACACCTGGCAATGGAATTAAAGCTTGAGACTCAACATGTGGATCCTGCAAATAGAACAAGTGTCCTATAGGAAAGAAGCAATTAGCAAATAGAACAAGTGTCCTATAGGAAAGAAGCAATTACCCCAAATGCTGAGCCAACTCTCCGGCCATCGTCTATGAATTCTTTAACATTTCCGAAATGCTTGGTAATTACTGTAGGGAAAAAGAGCCAGAAAGAAACACACCCTGAGCAGAGTCAAAGAAACATACTTTGGCCCTGCAGCCCGAACTAAAGAAACATACCCTGACCCTGTGCCGAAGAAACACACTTTGTCCCAGGAATCAGGCCCAGTGAAAGAAATATACCATGGCTCTAAAATTAGAGACAAAAGGCTAAAAGGGACCAAGGTGGTAAAGAAACACACTTTGGCCCTGAAACTAGAGCCAAATCTGACTAAATATGTGCAGAAAACTAACCAATTCCTGAGCAGGAGATCTAGCCCTTCTGCACTCAGGGATTGAAATCTGACCAATCCCTACCCTGGAAATCTCCCTGGAGAAACTCCACCCCTTAAGGATCCCTATATAAACCCCATGTCTGTTCAGCTTGTGGCTATTGGGCAGCCTGGCCAACTTCTGCCACCCTGAGCAGAGCTGATACACTGGGAATGCCTTTCCCTGAAGCAGGACTGTAAGCTGCTAAGCTTACTCTGACCTGTGGTATTTCTTGGCTCCTGATTACCAGAATACCTTTCCATCTGAACTGTAAAACTCAGTACTCTGTGGCTTCTGAGTGCCAAAATCCCTGTCCATTCCATCAGAGCCCTCAAAATGCTCGAAATGCTTACAATTACAGGACAGGCCTGAGAGATAGGTGTGTGTGTGTGTGTGTGTGTGTGTGTGTGTGTGTGTGTGTGTGTGTGTGTGTGTGTTTGGGGGAGTATGTACAGTTTGTTTTCTGTTTGATTTCTAATTTAATAGCATGACCTTGTTTCTGTTTCTCATCCCCAGGGCCCAGGAGCCTTGGAGAGAAGCCTGTGTCTCTACTACAGTGCTGCCTTCTACTGGACGGTTGGGAATTTTGTAGAGAAGAGTGGTGTAATCATAAAACTTTGCCTTGATTCTATTTAATGAATCAACTCAAACACCTTTTTGGGGGACACCCTCTTACACACACACACACACACAAAGTCAAATTGTTAATATCACAAGAAGAACATGACAACACACTTTGTATTTTACAGTGGCGGGAAAGCAGAGGTGACTGCAAGAGAGGACAACATTTACATACTGGGGAGTCTGAGTGCTATGGCTCTTTAGGAAAGCTAGTGAAACAAAATGGTGTACAAAATCCTCCATTAGTCTCTCACCATGGCATCAAGTAGTTCAGGTGCTCATGTACAGGCTGTCCTTACAAGAGTTAAGGGCACCCAGGTAGCACAGCAGAGTGCTTGCTTTTAGTATATGAAAAGTCACCCAGAAGAAGGCAGGGAGGGGATATGCAACCAAGCCCAAGCATCCCAGAGTCCAGAGAGGCACTGTCCACCCAGGAAGGGAGAGACACCTAAATCTAGGCTTAAACTTGAACAGTGTGCTTTTTCAACCCAGAGAATGCAGAAACCTAGGAAGAGGGTTGACATAAACCTTATAAACCCAAAGGCATTGACTGAGACCACCCTAGTGTGAACCAGGGAAACAAAGTGAGAGACTATGTGTCCCCCAAGTTTATGATATAAAAACATCTAAAGGGAAACTTCAACCTGAAATGAAAGTATGTAAGAAGAAATGTATACATGCTCAAAAATAAAAGAGATGGCTCAGAAATTATCGTACAAACAAACCCAAATGTTCTTAATAGGTTTTCTGTATCATGATAATACATTTTTTCTGCCAATGCAGTAAGCCAGATCAAGTCAAGTTAAAAAAGTAAAAAAAAAAAAAAAAAAAAACAGGTTTATTTGAGCAAAACAATGCATGGGTTAGTCCTCCAGAGCCAGAAATCAAGGCAGGAGGAGAAAAGGCAGGAGAAGGAGAAAAGGCAGGAGAAGTCATGTGCCTGAACTAAAGCAGGGAGCTTCTCTATCCTGTGGGAGGGGTGATGACTTGTCTGGACAAGCTGGGTTTGTGCTCAAGTATAATGCTTAAGGTGGGGACTTGGGCTGCTGGCAACATCAGGGAAGGAGCTGCGACAGCAGTCATGAGAGGGTGGGGTTTGGAAAGAGAGAGAGAGAGAGAGAGAGAGAGAGAGAGAGAGAGAGAGAGAGAGAGAGAGAGAGAGAGAGAGAGAGAGAGAGAGGAGAAGGAGAGAGAAGAGAGAGAGAGAGAGAGAGAGAGAGAGAGAGAGAGAGAGAGAGAGAGAGAGAGAGAGAGGGAGATTCTCAGAGTATGCAGGATTGAGCTGGAGGTTACAACCAAACAGTTCTAATACCATAAATTTAGTATATAAGCTACTCATATATTTACTGTGAAAGCTAAAAGCAAATTAATTGAAATAATATCTTTATTAATGTGGCAAGCAATATTTACGTTGACACATCAGCAATTCCAAGTGTGTGGAGGATGACACAGGTGTGGAGTGGAGGCTGAAGTGTGACCATAAGTCTCCCCTTGAGATTTTCCAATGGGCTCAATGACTTCTTCGATCACAGCACTCCACAATGACACTGCAAGGATGGCTGGCTGTAGAGAGGCAGGCAACCAAGGGCTGCATAAGTGTGAACAGAGACACACCAGACCAGGTAGGCTGTGAGCCAGAGGCTGAAATATGATAACAACAAGCCTGGAGCACAGATTCTAAGTGCCTGACTGCTCAGGCCAGTGATACACCATGGGCAGAAAGCTTTGGTATTAGCAGAGACAGAGGACATGGAGATGGAAATGGGATGGACACAATGGACAGGGACACATAGGCCTGAAACGGATCCCTGGACCCTAGGGAGGGTCCCATCACTGCCTAGGCAAGTGAGGCAGGTAAAGTACAGAACTCAGCACAGCTGTGGCAGAAACTGAATACAAAAGGCACTTTGTCTAAATTGCACTAGGAATCTGTTGTCTTCCAAACCAAGTTTGGCAGGTTTGAACTGGAGCTCTTGCACACAGCTGTGCACAGGCATGGCCTCCTATATGAAGTATCACAGGGAGAAAGGGAATCCAAGGAAGATTGCAGCTGTGGCCCTACTATATTTTAAAAATTCTATTGTACTTTGATCTTATTTTGTCTGTGTTTATTTGGTTTTCACATCTCCTTCCTTCCTTCCTTCTTTCCTTCCTTCCTTCCTTCCTTTCTTTCTTTCTTTCTTTCTTTCTTTCTTTCTTTCTTTCTTTCTTTCTTTCTTTCTGTCTTTCTTCATTCCTTTCCTTTTTGTTCCTTCCATTTTCCCCTCCCTTCCTTTTTCTCATCTTCCTCGTTCTCTTCTTCCTTCTCCTTCTCCTTCTCCTCCTCTTTCTTCTTCTGGCTCTACTATGTGTCCCTGGTCCACTTGACACTCACTATGTACACCAGGCTAGTTTTAAATTCTATGTGCTTCAAACTCCTGAGTCCTGGAGTTAAATGGCCTTATTCTGACACAACTCTAGAGTCAGGGCCTCTCCCACCTGGGACTACCAACAGGTACTACATAATACATTAACAAAGGCATGAACCCTTGCCTAAGAATCTTTCTTGGTTATTGTCATTTATGAGAGCATCTCCTTCTAGAAGACATTGTGATAGAACCCAAATTTGCTGGGGTTGCAGTTGCTTATTGTTGAACACTGGAACCAGATGAAGGACATCTAGGTTGGTCAATATGAAGTCACTGACCTTGTCCTTCTTCAGTGCTTGGTCCTGTGAAGCCTTGTTGGGGGTGGAGGTTTCTTCTGAAGAGTCTGCTGCTTGCTGCCCAGAGCTGAATCTAAACATCCTTCTTAACCAGGCCAAAGGGGCCCAAAGGCCTGTTCTTAGCCTGGAAGATTATTTGTTGAGATTCCCTCTGGAAGAAGGGTCTCTCTGAACCTTCTCTTGAAACCCTTGCTATGAGAACTGGCTCTGCTTGAGGAGCTGGTTGTATGCCTGCAAATGCTCTTTCAACATGTCTGCTGGATTAATCCACTGGTTCAACAACCTAAAGCATTTACAGTTCATAGGGCAGGACCACGCTCCTGACTTGGTTTTGCTGATTACCCTGGGTTTTGGTGGACTAGGCTCTAGCCGGTTCCACTCCCAAAACCCTTCAAAGACAGCAACCTCCAACCATTCTGAAAAGCAATTATCAGAGGCCATATGTACTTGTGATAATTTTAATTTTCATCATCACCATCATCAATATAAAACCAAATGGAGGCCAATTTTACAAGTTTTTTTTTATTTTCCTTTTTTTTGATTTCTCTAACAATTTATTAGCATGAAACTCTGATTTAAGAAAAAAGTAATTCTTAAAAAAATTAAACAGTGAATGAGTGATATTAAAGATCTTTTCCCTATATTTAAGATTTTTAAGAATTCTTAGTGACCAAGTAGTTATTGGTGCTTTGAAAATGAGATTAATTAGATGTGATCACATTTTGTGTTAAGTAACAGACAGCTAATGCTTTAATGTGTCTTAAAACAAAGTTGGTACAATTCATGCTTATCAAGTGTGAGATCCTAGCTTCAATCTGTAGCAGGTTTAAGGAGTTGCATGCGAACATCCTTTGCTGTCTCTCTTTTTTTTTTTTTTTCCTATTTGTCCTACTTCGTTGTCACTGTCTCTCTCTTCTGAAACATTCCTTCCTTCCTTTCTACATTGTGTGTTGGCATTTTATTTTATTGACTCTATAAGTTTTTTTCTCATTATATGGAATGAGCATGTGCATCTGTTTGAAATCATGCTTCCATCACTTTCTAAGTTTAGAACGTTATTGTATGGTATTTGCTCTATTATAAGGATTTTAATTTCCTCAGGTGTCCTGCTTTACCCAAACCATTAAAAAATGTAGATACCATAAGTAGGAGTGGATTTTAAAATCATGCAGCTCGTAATTACTGCTCATTCATTTAAGGTAATGAGATAATGTGGTTTACTTTTATACAAGTATATGGAGTAAATATTTCTTGTCATTACTTAAAACTCAGCCTGTATTTGTTCAGGACTGGTATTTCATTCCTGAGAATCATTTAGTGTCATGGGCATTGCCGTTATGAGTTAATTAGCTTCAAAAGAAAGATAATAATAGTCCTTAGGTTTCATTTCTCCCCTATGGACTACAAGTTGAAACACTGAGATAAAGAAAATGAAACATCATTTAAGTTGCTATTTAGACTTTATCATAGCTATTATTCTACGACTTTCTTTTATGCCATTTCACTTACACTGAGTTTCTACATCTATATCATGAGTAAAATTTAAATTTATCCTTCTGTAAGCTTCCAGATTAAATAATTTTATATTGCTGAATCATGTTTTAGTAAAAAAATATTTTAAATTGCTATAATAAAATTTTGCTCATAGAATCAAATCTTTTTTATTAATAATATAATTTAAAAATTTTACATGTCGATCCCAGTTTCCTCTTCCTCCCTCCCTCCCTCCCTCTACCCCTCCCTCCCTCTTCCCCTCTTCCCCCTGTGACATGCACCCTAGCCACCCTCCCCTCCCATCCCCCCACTCCCATTCCACTTGTAGGGCTATGCTATCCAGGTTGGGTCATGTAAATCTGTCAAGTCATTTGAAGTAGGGACTAGGACTTCTCTTCTGTCTCTAGGTTAAGGGGGTATCCCTCCATGGGGGATGTGTCTGCAAGGTCCTTTTGTGCACTAGGAATAGACTCAAGAAACTAGTCAACAAAACATCAAATAACTCTATTAAAAATGGGGTACAGAAGTGAAGAAAGAATTCTCAATAGAGGAAATCAAAGATGCTGAAAGACACTTAACAAAGTGTTCAACATCCTTAGCTATCAGGGAAATGCACATCAAAACAACTTTGAAATACCATCTTACTCCTGCCAGAATGGCTAAAATTAGAAACACCAAAGACAACTTATGCTGGAGAGGATGTGGAGAAAGGGGAACACTTCTTTACTGCTAGTGGGAGTGCAAACTTGTACAGTCATTTTGGAAATCAGTATGGCGGTTCCTCAGGAAAATGGGAATTAGTTTACCACAGGACCCAGCAATTCCGCTCTTACATATATACCCAAGTATTTTTTTCCTTATAAGAAGAATTTCTACCCTTGTTCAGCTAATTATAGTCAAGTCAAATTTCTATGAAATAATCTACAGCTGTATTAACATCAAGATGTCAATTGTATCTCAATTATAGTTTCATAGGAGTCACAGAATGAGAAGAAATGGACAAGAGCTGAGGTGTGTGTTATTTCCTAGACTTTTATATTTGGAAATGGAGGTTGAGCATTGATTGGACATGCCTCTTTGTACCTCAGGTTCACCATTTATTAAACTCTGGGCACTTGAAAAAGTTATTGACCTCTGGTTTGGGAAGCATACCAATGTTTAGGCTGCACATGATCAGAAATATAATCATCTTGTTCTTTATTGGCTGGTAGTGTTCAAATATGGTGGTGTTTCCATGGTTACCATGCACATGTCCATGTCATGGGGTCAACTACTGGGAGAATTTACACTTCTGACCTTGTGGACCTTGGGTCCTTCCAGGATAACCTTGGCAACTCCTCCACCTAAGATATAATCCTTCCCTTTTCCTGCCAAATAGTCATCTTGTCCACTCAACTATTGGAGGGAAAGTCCTTGATGTCCTAGTTGACGTGGCCACAGAGGCATCAGCAAGGCTATTTCCAATAGCCTTGGAAATGTCAGTCTTGCTAATCTTGTCAGGTCCACGGGGTATGACCATGTAGTGTTTCTCCTTCCAGAACCCTTTTAGCACCATTATACTAGGGTTATGGGTCAGAGCCATTCAGTTAAAAGAGTCTGTTAGAATGCCCTTCACTTGCTCTTTAAACCCACAGCATGCTTAAAGATAAAACACAAATATTTAATCCCATTGACTATGAATGGGAGCAATATAAATGATGTCATTCTATAATTCTCCTGCCTTCTAGACACTTTCTTGTTTCCAGGGCATGCAGCCTGCCCTACTTTGGCCTCTCCAGAAGGAGATCAGCCATCCCTTCAACCATTTGCTTGCTTGTACTGGCCCCACAAGACTGGAAAATGAAAGTGTGGGGTATATACCATCTTTACTATCAAACTGTTACATCAATATCTGCTACACTGTAGCTGCAATATATATCACTTACATGATATTTTAAAAACTTGAGATAAAATGGCACACTTTAATTCTGCCTTGTACTTTTGGTGGTATTTTGTCTGCTTTGCTTTCCCACTTCCAGAGAGTCTTTCCCCCTGACACACCCAATTCAGGTTACTGGCAGTTGGTACAGGATGGATATGTATTGACTCAGCATCAGTGCCTAGTGGGTTTTCTAGTCATTGTCACCTTAGGACCCTGGGTGGGTCGGTCTTAGAGAGGAAGCCTTTAAGTGACCCTGTTTCTCATCAGCAGTAAAGGCTCTCTGATGACTTGGTCTAGCGCTGTATTCTGTCCACATGATGGGTTACAGAACTTTATGTTTTTTCCTCAGCAGCAATAAGCTTTCAAGTGGTATCTAAGCATTCCCTAAAGTGTATGGAGTACTGATCCTTCACAGAAATGGAACAGTGCCTGAATGCCAGAGACAATTTTATCCCAGTCTTTGTTACAAATCCTCAGACTTATACATGAACAGCTGATAAACATCTGCGGAGAAGTCTGTGTTGGGTGCAAACTCCTCTTTGGGTCTGTTGTTCCCACCAATTTTGTATTCTTAATAGACCACACATTACCTCTAGCACTTAGAAAACTCCTCAGCTTTCTCTTTATAGTTATAAAAATGTCTCCCTGGAAGGAGATAGGGGAGACATGTCCACATCTGCTGTGACAGAGTGTCCCCTGAGCTCAACAGCCTTTACCTTCTTGATCAGAGAGTCTAGGAATGTCTGCAAATGACTCTTATGAGACCATTTAAGAGAACATTCTTTTGTAGATGATGGGTTGGGGAAGGCCATTAGACCCTCACCAGAGATTCTAGCCACTCTCTTTGGATCCTCATAGTCTGTGTATTCCTGCCTAAGTTGTCCTTAGAGGTGCTAGATTACACACAGGGTGGACAGTTAAGCAAAGGATGGATTACATCTCTGAAGCTATGGGGAACTCTTCATCCCAAACAGGGAGAGCATTTTGGTGATACAACTGCCTTCTAAATCACTGATGGGAGATGTTATTCTGTAAATATGTTTCTCAAACTGGTTAATGAATAAAGCACTGTTTGGCCAATGGGAAAGCAAGATAGGAGGGGCTAGGAGACAAGGAGAAAAGAGGAAGTAGCAAGGAGGGTCAGCATGTAGAGCCAAGAGGAAGCAAGATGCCAGCCCGCCATGCTAGGATAAACTGACCACGTGGAAATACTTAGATAAGTAGAAATGGTTAATAATTAGACAGAGCTAGCCCATAAACAATAATAGTAATTGGCCAACAGGATTGTATCAAATATAGAGTCTCTGAGTGTTATTTGGGGCTCGCGTGACAGCAGGACTGGGCGGCCTGCAGGGAGGAACAAAGAGTGGGACCAGACCAGCGGTGAGAAAAAACCTGCTCGTAACAAGTCACCTTGTTGGTAAACCCTCAGCTATGATCCAGTCAATGAGCCAGATATGCTCACTGATAGTCAAGGTGGGCTTCATAGAATCATTTCTCTTTTCTTTTGTTCCTTCTCTATCTAGGATGAGTAGATGCTTGTTCATGTCTCCCATAGAATATTTAACACAACCTTCCATATGTTCCTCATGTTTGTTTTCCTTTAGTTTTCAGGGTGATCACTTCTCCAGAAGTGTCCTGTAAAGACACCTTTTAAAATTTTTTGATAGTATTCTTTCTTTATCTATCCTTCCCTGAGGCACATAGATTAATCTTGAACCAAAGACATTGTATTAGTTAAGTTTCTATTGGTATGATAAAGACCAGGACCAAAATAATTTGAAGAGGAAAAGTTTCAAATGGCTTATATATCCTGACTCACAGTTCACTGAGGGAAGTGAAGGCAAGAACTCGTGGTAGGAATCCTGAAACAGGAACTGAAGCAGCAGCTTCCTGTCTTGTTCTTTTTGGGTAGCTTAGCTTGTTTTCTTATACAACCCAGTGCCACCAGCCCATGGATATAGTGGGTTAGTCCCTCTTACATCCATCATTATTCAAGAAAAGGTTAGACATGCTTGACTACAAGCAATATGATGGTGGCATTTCCTCAGTCTTCCCTGATAACTCTAGTTTGTGTCAAGTACAAATGCACACACACACACACACACACACACACACACACCAAACAAATAAGCAAAAACTACAATAAGAACAAGAACCCAACTAGGACCGACACTGACACAGTTTTGGTTTCCAAAACAATGTTTTATTTTTACAAGTTGAAGCATCAAGGATCTTCTTTAATGTATTTGTACAAAATACCATACAAGATATGGCCTTAAAGATAAGAAGCCTTATATCTCTGCAGGATCATCTGTGGCATACCTCTGACTTGGCTCCAGGCTCTCAAACATAGCTGGAACTCTTTATCAGAGCTCAGCATGTTCTCTGTGTGTTGCTCTCTCTGCTGCCTCTTTGGCCCTGAGTTCAGTCCAAAAAACCACTTCTTTGTCTTTCAGTCTGTGGGCTGCCTGGATCGAGGCACCAATCTTCATGTACCCTTCCTTCTGGTCATACTCTGGCCAATGGGGCAGCCCTCTCCCGTTAGGGTTCCTGTGAACAGAATTAAAAAGAAAAAATTTTCACCAAAGCAGCCATGCTAGTTCCTCATATTGCCCTGAGATTTTCCAGGATATCTTGGCTTAACTCTGCCAAGTTATGAAGGTTGATGCGCATGGTTCTGTGAAGGCTAACAGAGGAATTGGGAAGTGGTACCTGCTTGGAAGAAGTCGGTCCCTGAAAGCCTATCTTGCACCATGCTGGAAAAGCTACTTCTTTATCTCAGTGTTTCCTGACTGCCAAGGAATGAGGAGCTGGTTCCCACTCAATGCCCCTTCTCCACCACTTTCCTCTTAGTCACAGGCTCAAAGTGAAAATTTCAAAGGAAAACTCCGGGCCCCCAATAAAACCTTCACCTTGGAGTTGATGAACCTCAGTTTTTTTGTTTTTGTTTTGTCTTAGCAACTGAAGGATGACAACAAAATGATTACTAAATGTATTAAGTTGAGATATGGCCCTGAAGAATTTTTTACTGGTTTGTGAAGGATTTTGGAAATGTTTAGAGTGCTAAGGACATTCAGAGTGTAATGAGTGAGGCATAAGTGGCATTCTAGTAGGTTCTAATAGAAAAAGAAAAGTGAAGCTCATGATGGCTCAGGAGAGAAGGAAGCCTCTATGAGGACCTGGATTAGAGGTCATTCATGCTCCATTCTGGCAATGAATTTACTTACATTTGTCTGTTCCAATATTTTATGGGTTACTGAGTTTAAAGATGATAAGGTACTTATTGGTTGAGGAGATTCAAAGGTAGCATAGCATCCAGGTAGTGTAGAGAGTTTGTTTTGTTTCATTTTAAATCATATTTACAATGAGATTCAGAAGCAAAAGCACAGCATGAAGATTACAAAAAGCACCCCCCTTACCACCACCACCACCACAAAGGAGTGTGGCTAAGCGTGTGTACAAGGAGAGTGTGACTGTTAGAGAGCACTTTATTAAGGGAAGCCAAGTCTCACACACAGATCAAAATGAGTGCTGCCCTGAGGCTCACATCTCAGGAGTTTGCAGAAGAACACCAAGTTCAGAGGCTTGAAACAGCCTAAAGTCTCTTGTTTCATCCTCGTACTTACTCTTCAGCCATCTTTGGCCTTGCCTTTCTTTTTGTCATTCATATTGCAGCTATTTCTCAGATTCCAAAACACACCCATCATAGGCACAAGGGTGTAAAGGTATAAACTTGTTCCAAAGACCCTACTATGAGAAATTAATGCTAGATGTCCCTGCCTAGGGGATGGCCTGAAGAATAAATTCTCTGGTATTTGTTGCTTTATGTTCAGCCGCTCAGAGGCTATTGCAGCTGATGGCTTGTAGAGCCTGGTGATATCTGAAACCACAGGTAAACCCCAGTGTTATCCACACAGGTGTGATTTTGCAAGTATGCAGAATGCAAGGACAATGAGGTCATTAAGGCTTCCACACAGATTGCAAAACAAAAGAGCTGGAGGCCAGCAAGTGTGTGGAAGGTTTGAAGTTCCTGCTGACAGCAATAAAAGTATGATACTTAAAGCTGTGAGAGTGAGGCTCATGCTGCTATGGAGAGTCTAATCAGTTAGAAGTGCCAGAACCTGGGCCTTCTACCTAGCATCTGTTCAGGACATGAACACAAACAGCCTAAGACAGGCCTTGGGGGAAGGGCTTCCCAGGCCCTTCAGAACCCACACCAACCAACAGATTTCTGAATGCTTGACACAGAGCCTCAGGGATTAAGCCCTATTGAGCTTGGTCATCAGCTGAAAGTGCTCATGGTTCATGGTAGGAACTCTAAAAGGCAGGATTAGCTGGAAAAAGTTGATTCTAATGAACATGCCCCTGATGAGTACTGGGACCCAGTCTTTTCCCTCTCTCTGCTTCCTGACTGCCAGTGAGATAGAGGGATGAAGGGATTTAGTCATCACATTATCCCACCATGGTCCATACTAACAACCAGAGCAAGTAGGTGAAATTTGAATCCTTTGACCCTCTGAATCCATGAGCCAAAATGCACACCCCCTCCTTTAAGCGGAACCATCTCAGAGGGTCCCTTACTGCTAAAACAGATTACTCTAGGTGTCATTGTTAGAATGCTGTGGTCACAGGGACAGGAGATTGAGCACCCAAACATTGGAAAAGACTCCCTCCCAACAAATATGACTACACTGTCTCATCTTTGCCACCAGTCTCACCCATTGCGAGCAAAGTTGGCCCAGAATTTCATCACAGTCTTGCTGAGGTTGATTTCCTCTTCTGAGGCACCATCTGTGTGGAAACAAGAATACGCTTTAGCTACTCACCCAGAGGCTTTAAGTTCAGCAGCTACACAGTGGGAGTGATGATGCTCATCACCATCTCCGGGAGCTTGTTAGAAATTCAGAGTCTTGACCCTTGTCATACCTTATTAAGTTAAAAATCTACCTTTTAAGAATATGCTAGCTAATAATCTACACTTTGAGTTAGAACAGCTTTCTATATACTGGTTTCCTTTGGGCCTTTTCTTAATCTGTGTCTCTCTGTCTCTGCTCTTTCTCTCTCTCTCTCTCTCTCTCTCTCTCTCTCTCTCTCTCTCTCTCTCTCTCTCTCTCTCTCTCTCTCCAGAATTTCTAATATTTTACAAAACACAGAGAGGCCCAGAGACACTGATGTCATGAGAGACATGTGTTAGATTGCTAGTTATGTGCAACTGCTGAAAAGCCACATATTGAAGATCACTGTGCAAGCCCCCCTTTAAATATCGTATTCCAAACTATAAGCAAATCTATGACTCAGGTATATAGACAGATGTGTAAAACATGACAGACCCTGTTCAGGGTTAGAAATGAACAATTCCCCTACTCGCATCTCAGCATGCTCGCATGAGAGCATGAGAGGAAAATCAACCAGTGGTTCTCTTGCCCCAAAGTGGAGCCCATGGCTGATCTACCATTTTTTTCACTGGTTTTACAGGGCATGATTCTGAGAGTGACTATGGCTGGGGACAGGAACACTCGCCTCCTTCATGTGTGTGAACCTCAGGACTGACTCCCAATGTAGCTAAATCCTGATATGTAGTGTCAGGAAAGCAAACTGGAGAGAAAAGGAGAAACTCACACAAGGCTATCAAGTCAGGGCCCAAATCCAGGCCACCAAGTGCCAAGGCCTCAGGCAGCAAAGAGACAGTACCTTTTAAAAAGGGAGATCCAAATACTGAGAAGATTTCATCGCCATGGTCTCCTATGACTTCCTTGGGTCTCATGTTCGATACAAAGCTTGGGCGATACTCAAACTCATACATGTAGGTGGGAGCCCCGGCATCTGTGAAGACATGGATGCATGTAGAGTTCACATTGTCCACCACACACCTGTGTGGTGCCAAAGCTTCAAACTGCACTGAGGTCTCTGTTGCCAGCACAGGGGAGAAACACAGTTTCAGGGAAGGATTTGCTCAGGGCTGCACAACTATTGGAATTAAGACAATAAAAACACAAATACATGCAGGGATGGAACAAGGGTCTCTTTTGTCTCAGGGAGCCACAAAGCCTAATAGAGTTTGTGTTTCACACCCACTTCCTCCTTGCTCAGGGAGTGTTAAACTCTTAAGATAGTGAGGTTAGTCAAGGGAGAGGAAACTTGTCCCCTGACCCTCTGTCCCCTGCTTTCTTGCAATAGGGATGTCCTGTCTATGTGCCAGTTGTCTTGCCAATAGAACACTGTAGCTGCCAATTATTGCTTCTTATTGCCCATCCCATTCCATGTCCCTAACCTTGGAAACTCAGCACTGCGTAGCATTCGTGGGGGCAGGGTTAGTGCCTATAGCAGAGTAACTCAGAGGCAAAAGTGCCAGGCTCCACAGCAGCTTTGCTCCTATGTGTATAGTAAGAAATTTGAAAAAAAAATGTGAAAAAATGTTTAACCGTATATTATAGCATAGTACTTTATATATATGTATGTATATACATATATATGTGTATATGTACACACACACATATATAATATATATGTGTGTGTGTTATAATTTTATGTACATTTCATATACTATCATTGCTCCACATTATGAGTTACTCATCCACAAGTTAAAACATGATTTATATTATTGTGTGTATACATATGATGGGTGCATGTGGGTGTTTGTGTGCCACTGTGTGCACAGAGGACAGTGAATGACTTCTTGGAATCAGTTCTCCCCTTTTTCCTTAATGGGCACTCCAGGATTCAACTCATGTTGTGGGAATTGTGCAACAAGTGTTTTGCCCACTGGGTGCCCACAAAGGCTTTAAGTAATGTATGTCATCCCACCACAGGTTGAAGAATAATCTGTCCAGTTTTCTCTCAGAGTCCATCTCTGCAACCACAAAGGCAGTCCTGTGACCCTAATCCACCCAAGAAGCTGCTGCAGAGTCAAGTAGGAGTGCCTCCACCACCCAATCATTTGAGCAAGGAACTCAGACCTCAGCTATGCAAAACTTTTGTAATTGAAAAAACCCATTTATACAGTACACCACTCAAGGTTATTTTGCCTGAACCCCTAATCTTTATAAAAATTCTTCTAAACAATTGCAAACAATATCTGAATAGTTCAAGTTGGAACTTCAAGAAAAGCAAAGAAAATGTGCTGTCACCAGGCTAAACATTCTAATAAGAGGACTTTAGGGGGAAGAAAACGGGAGGAGGATAGAGCGTTTATTTCAAGAGGCTGTGGCTGGAAATGCTCTGCTTCTGGGATAGATTCCCAGAATTAGATCAAAAAGCACAGCAGTCTCCAGGTGATTTTAAACAAGACACAAAACAATCACAACCTTAACAGTAAAAGAAAAGGGAGAAACCCAGGGCATCAGCGCTAAGAGCTTCACAATCAGGGACCCAAACCCACTTCCAATGTCTTAGAGGAAATCCCAGGGTCTGGGGAGCAGGGGATCCAGGTAGTGTGCTGAAGGAAAGTAACCCAGCCTGGAGCACTGAGCTCTCTCAGGGATGAGAGAGACAGCAGCTTTCCAAGATAGAGCTATGGGACATGTTGCCTCTGGACCTGCCTCATAGGAGTGGCTAAAGAGTGTTCATTACTGAAATATAAAGGTAGTGATGAGTAATATGAGGCATATGAAAGTCAGTGATGTCAAATGAGCCACTTGCTGGACATTCTAGGACTATAGTGATGATATAGACATAATTTTGCACAGTGTGAAGGATCAGCAGAAAATTCCTGCTAATGATTTTAGCTGGACAGATCACCAACTAGAAACTTTGTGATGGACATCTCTGGATGCATCTGTGAGGTAATTTATAGAAACAACTATCATGAAGATTTTGATCCTAAATGGTTCAAATTTCTAATGCATTCCTGGAAGGTGGTAGAATTGTGGAAGGTGGGCCTGTTTTTTTGGAATAAACTGCAGGTGACAAGGATGTGGTGCTTATTCAGTGCTCTGGACCATTTCTGTTGATACTTCATGTGGTTCTATTGCTTTCTTGTACCTCTGATGTGATATGCTCCTTCATACTCTCCTGACATCACAGACTGAAACCTCTAAGGCTGTAAGTTAAAACAGACCTTTGTTTCTTAGGTGTTATATGTCAGGCTCTCTGTTACAGCACTGAGCAAAGTAACTCTGACCATTACTTAATTGTAGCTCATGTTCCAATGCAGGCCAGCCTAACAGCCACATGCAACATCATTAGCTCTTGCCCTCATTTGCCCCCTGATCATTAAACACAGTTCTGCTCATGCTTGCACTAGATAAAGGTGCCACAAGATAAACAAACTTTTAGAGAAGCATTCTATCAAGAAGATGTGGGTTAATGCACAGCTCTCTTTGCCTTTCAGAAAGCAAGCCCTAAGATGCTACTCCTGTTTCCTAGAGCATTCCAGTTGGAGCTAAGATGGACACATGCCAGGCATGTGTATTGAGTCTGTCTTTTTTTCTGCACCACTTTCTTGCCTCCCAATTGTGTTTTCTGGGATGATTTTCTATATTAAATTGCATGCAGACCCTTTTCTCATAATCTTTACTATCAGGAAAAACAAGAAAGCACTGCATGTCATATGGAATAAACTATTGAGGCCTGATATCAACAGATTTAATATCTATCCATACCAGGAGGTGGGCAGGCCAGAGACCTAGCAGATGAACTTCTGTCCACCCCCATCCAATACCGAAAACTCACCTCTGTGGCCACGAGACACCGTCACTGATGGGACGCCAAATATGACATCAGCAATCAAGTCCAGGAACAGGTCTTTCTTTTTGGCAGGGTCATTTGTCCCTCCTAAATACTTCTCAGTGGCCATTGGAATCAGATTCTCAGGGATTTTCTGAAATGGATCAGAAAGTGACCATTTGACTGGGTGAGCAAAGGGGCTTCTGCAGTCAGTTAAGAAAGCATCAATGATTCTAAATTACTTCAGTGCTCACTGAACCCTCCTGATGGTTCCCATGGAAAGCTGGAATAAACTCCCTCGATTCAATTTCTCTTTTAAAAATTTTATCATTCTTTAACTGATTTTAATTAATTACTAACAGGAGTAAGGTATCCAAGCCATGTGTTATTACTATACCACTGGTTTTGGTGGACGAGACCCACATACACAAAGAGACCGCATAGATTGAAAATTGCTCTCCAGTAGATGTTCTCTTCAGCTGTCCCTACAGAAGAAAGTAGCTCTTCTGGGAAAAAGTGGGGTTTTTTTTTGTTTTGTTTTTTTGGTTTGTTTTGATATTTTTCCCCTGTTCTCTGGGAGAAAGTTACCATTTATATCCTCACTGAAGTTCAGAACTAACATTTCTTGAAAAAAAATGGAATAAAATAAGACATGGGTCACATGATTTGCAAGTTAGTAATTTTTCTTTATATTAATAGAGCCTACAATATCTGTTAACCTATAAATAACAGCAGCCTATAAACCTATAAATAACAGTTAACCTATAAAAAACAAAACCCCCAAAATTGCCTTTATTTTTTTTTTGTTTGTTTGTTTTGTTTTTTTTAAGACAGGTTTTCTATATGTAACAGCTCTGGGTGTCCTAGAACTTGCTTTGTAGACCAGGTTGGTGTGGAACTCATGGAAATCTGCCTTCTGAGTGCTGGGATTAAAGGCATCACATCTGGCCCTAAAACCAAGAATTTGTAACTAATTGGTGTTCACCTATCTGATTTGCATCCGAATAACTCCATAAGGAAGGTTTGTGCCACCCAGTCCCTAGATGCTCTGGTCTTTGTTTCTTACCTGAAACAACTTATCTCAATAGCCTTGGTTTTGTTAACTTTAAAAATAAATCTTTCCCTCTAAAACTATTTTGAGTGCACTGAGATTTTGATGGGGGAGTCGCAAGTATGAGTTCAACATCCACTGGGATGGCAAAGTGGGAAACTAAAAAAACATAGGAGCAAAGGCGTTTAAACTTGGGTTTCCCATCGTCAACTTGGTCTGTGAATTAGAGAAAAACACGAACCAGCATTTCTCAATCACTTCCCGTGATTCCCCAGAACCTTACAAGTGTTGGGTAGGACTGCCACAAGAGGGAGTTAGCCGTCTTCTGGTCCAGTTTGCCTTCAGAGAGTGGATAGCCCATAAGCTGTTAAACAGATGATTAAGCACTGTGAATCATGAAGACATAACAAAAGCAAAACAATAACAACAACAACAAAACAAGCCAACTAAGCAAACCAAAGTAGAGTAGGGAAGAGTTTAGGGAGCCTTGACGGGCAAGGGATAATAAAATGAACAAAATCAATGGGCATATATGGATGAATACAGGTAATGCAGAGAAGACACTTAAATGTTTGATCACATGATCAAACTTTAGCTTTAGGCAGTGAGTGAACATTCAGGCCATGGTCATTTAGAAGCCAAAGGCTCAGGGAGAGAGAACATAGGTCACACACTCTCAGGCACAGGTGACAGGGTAAACAAAACCAAGCATTATGTCTGTGTGTCTATATTCCTATGATGCCCCCTGAAGTCCTTCTGCCTGAGAGCTGCAGGACTCTGGGTTTGCACTCAGAGCTCTGGTCTGGTTTCAGCATGTCTTTGAGTACTGAAAACCACATCCCAGGTCAATACCAGGGCCCTAAGAGGCATGCTTGGAGAGTTCGGTATTGCTAATAGAAAGCTTGGTGGAGGACAAACAGGACCGTGAGCCCCTGTTCAATAGTTTCTTTAGAAAGCTTTCAATTACTTATCCCTCCTCTCCTCTGTCCCACATAGTATAAAATGATGCTCGGAATGGCTTCATCTGGGACTCTCAGAGCAAATTTCCTGGGAAAGTTTTAAGATTCTTTGAAATGTATTCATCTGGTTGCCTAACCCTTGATCAGAGCAGGCAGGATGGTGGTTGAGCCTCTATGGAGTACATCTAAGAGGTCTGTACATTCTCACCATTGGAATGATCCATCCAAACTCTTGCTTGTTGATGCCCACCATGTAGGGGACAGTGTTAAAGCTCTTCTCAGCCAGGATCTCTTCTGGAGTCTTTGACAGGAACACTCCATCAATCATGGTAGGGAGGAAGGGATACATCTAGGGAAGAGAGAAATGTAGCCTCTATTGACTATTCTGTCCTGTTACATCCATACCCTCATTAGCTGTCTGAAGGCTTGGCCAGCCCAAAGGTACCTGTGGCTATGGCCACAGAAACTCAGTGCTTTAAGAGGAATTAAGTCTTGGAATTTCTGAGGGGTTGCCACCGGCAAGATGATGGTGGTAGGAAAATAAGAAGGCCAATTTTCATCAAAGTAAAATATAAACAAACCATATAAAAATGTTTCAAAGTTCAGAGTATATACTGAGTTTAAAATATCAACTTACATGTTAACTTGGATTAATTATTTTAGATAAGTCTGTAGACTTGTCGAAAATACTGAATTAGCAATTGTGCATTTCTTCAAGGGGAATTTGAGAGTTAGTTCCTGGGAGCCACTTGTCACAATTCTTTTTATCAGTCTTCTTTTATGGCTTTCTTTCTTTCTTCCCTTCCTTCCTTCCTTCCTTCCTTCCTTCCTTCCTTCCTTCCTTCCTTCCTTTCTAAAGACAGGGTTTCTCTGTAGCTTTGAAGCCTATCTTGATACTTGCTTTGTAGACCAGGCTGGCCTTAAACTCACAGAGATCTTACTGCCTCTGCTTCTGAGTGCTAGGATTAAAGGCGTGTGCCAAAACTGTCTATTCAATCACACATTATATAACACATCTTTCTTATAAATTATTAGTTAATATTGAACCCATCTCTGACAAAGCACTGGTTGGGAAAGGCTTAACATGTTTCTGATCCAATTCATGTGAATATAGATTTGATTTCTTTCTCACAATCCTACTTCCTACAATGCCCCTCTTTTCATTTTCCACGCCTTCCAATCTTAATCACATATATGGCCACTCTCCAGAATGACCACCCCCTTTCTCCCATCTCCTGACCGATGCAAGTCTCTGTTTGCTCTTTTGGATGCATTGTGATGTTGCTTCATCAATACTGAATTCAAGACCAAACACCTCACAATAAAGCTGAAGGAAATTCATTCATCACATGTTTTTCTCTGTAATCTTCCTCACATTCTTCTGTGAGAAGACACTGGACAGCTCTTCGTCGCTATGCTGGAGATCAGCTTAAATACAGAAATTAACTGAAATACTAAGTAATTGTAAAGGCATATCATTGTACAGATCATGAAGAGGTTACTTCTGAATATGGGAGAGGAATCATGATTTGACTTCAGATGGAAACCTGGGCATGATGTGATTTAAGCTCCTTGCTGCCCAGTGCATACAGTGTAAAAGACGCCAATTGTGCCATACATGTTGAATTGGGGTTCCAAGTACATTTTAGCAAGTGACTTCACAAGTAGAGAATCTATGACTAATGAAGATACACTGCACATTTTTATCTCTATCTAAACTGGAGTGCTTTGGGATACAAAGTTAGTTTTTAGAAGTAATGAGCTCTTTCCTCAAGGTATCTAAATTGAGACTTCATTCATATTTGAAGAGAAAAAAACACAAATATTGAGCCATAATCAAATAGGCAGACAAAATAAAATATATGTGGTATCAAGCCATAATCAAATAGAATACAAAATAATACAAAATAGAATGTATCCTCGGCATAATTACTGCTGCCTTAGAAAAGCTGGGAGGTACAGAAGGGCTCCATGGAGAGCTGCTCATGAAACATGCACTGAGGTCACAAAGTGCCTGTTGTTTTGCCGCCAAAGCAGGATCTGGACAAGAACACTCTATACAAGTAAGGATAAAGGCAGGCATTCCCAGGCAGAGGAAAGGGCTGAAGCCAAGAGAGCAGAGTCAGTGTGCGTAAGCCATGATTGTCAAAGAATCCTGGGCTTGGAGGCCTGCTCTGGGGCAGGGTTAAAGAGAAGAGTCAGAGGGCAGGGAGTGTTTTCTCTCTAATATATGGCCCATCACTGGCACTCAGAGATGTTTCAAGTACTAGTTCCATGAAAGAAATGTGTTTGTCTTTACTCAACATCTGTAATCCAGAAAGCTGAGGTCCTTACCTCTTTTGGGTCTCCAAACAAAGTCAAGACTTTATCAGAAGGAAAAAAATGACATATTCTATATTGTGTTCCCATGGACATGTCTGATAACTTCATGAGGAATCGGAGTGTATAGAGAACATGAAGATAGAAAATAGCAAAACTGCAAAAGCCAGACAACAAGAGACCATGTGGAGCAGTAAATGTATGGAAGACTGAAATCAGCAACCATAAGGCGCTTAGTAATTGCTAAACCACCCATGAATACTAAAGCCTTCTCTGTGAGGCCAAGTGCATCCTCTCTCTTTTTCATTATCTCACTGATGGCCAGCAATCCACTCAGAAATTCCTTCAAAAATATTTTAACTCCAATCACCTCTAACCCCTCCTGAACCTGTTCTGCTCCCTGAGTATACAGTGAATTTCTACACTGCTGCCCAAATGGACTCCAAAGCTAGATATGATGCCCCATACTTGCAATCCTGAAACTTGGGAAGCTGAGAGAGGAGGATCACAAGTTCAAGGACAGCCTAGACTTTGTAATAGGGATATGTCTCAAATTACAATAAATAAAAATAAGGTATCTGTGGTGATTTGAACAAAAATGGCCCTCATAGGCTCATAGGGAATGGCATTGTTAGGAGGCGTGGCCTTGATGGAGTATGTGTGGCTTTGTTGAAGAATGGGTACCTAGGGCGTGGGCTTTGAGGTCTCAGAAGCTCAAGGCAGGCCTAGTGTCTCACTGTCTCTTCCTGCTGCCTGCAGATCAAGATATAGAACTCTCAGGTCCTTCTCCAGTGTCATGTCTGCCTGCATGACACCATTCTTGTCATGATAATAATGAACTGTAAGCCATCCCCAGTAAAATGTTTTCCTTTATAAGAGTTGCCATGGTCACAGTATCTCTTACAGCAATAGAAATCCTAACTCAGACAATACTATAAATATCTAAGATTATGTTTGAAGCCCACTGAACAACTTTTTCTTGCTGAATCAAAATCCAAGCCTTTCAAATGCTACTGTGCTTTCCATACTTCCTCAGCCAGAAGCCCATATTTCTCTCACCATCTCCCATCCAAGCACTCTGGATTCCTGCACCAGGCTTTTGCAGCTGCTCTTCCCTCTGCCTGTAACACTACCTCCAAATTTCTAACATCTGGCTTTCTTCCTAATCACATCACCTCCTATTGGCTGGGCATATCTAACTACTAGCCAATTCTGTTTCCATCTCCCAATTTATCCTCTGTTTGTCTGACTACAATCAGACACACCCCATATTCTATTTGACCTTCTGTTATATTCTTCCAGATCTTAGATGGGAAGATTCTAAAAAAGGGCCAGCATATCATCTGTGTTACTGCTATGCCCCAACTGGTAGATCATCTCTTGCCAAATGCTAAAAGTTAGATGGGCGGCTAAGTCTCATTTCATGCTCACAGGGTTTTCAGGGAATTACTGGGATCCCCAGGGAGAAAACCTAGTACATGACTATAGATTGCACAGCTAATGTTACCAAATGCAAATCACTGCTGAGAGGCAGGAGGAAGGAGATGGAGCATACTGCTGGAGTTAACTGGGTATGAGAAGGGGGTTGGGGTTATCAGGAGTACTGGGAGTCAGGACAGCCACACCTCTGGTCTTGCTGCCTGTGTTACTACAACAGGCAACTTCCCCTCTCAGGGAACACAAGAAATGACTACATATCACAATGGGAATTTTGTACTCATAGTTAATTGGAACCAACCACTGTTAAGACTCAACATTAGTAATTGGGGGAGGGGAGAAGGTTCTTACCTCTTTTGGATTTCCAAGTAGGTCCAGTTTAAAAAGATTCTATGAAGATAAAGGCAGAAGATGTGTTAAAAGTCTTCCTTGTACAAAAGTTGATCATTTGAACGAGCCTCCAAGGTACCAGGGTACCCCCTCCTGGAGCTCTCCCCTGACTGTGTTATCTGGGAATGAAGACAGTGTAGAACACAGTGAAGGGGGCGTATCAGAAGCAAGGGGAGAGGCCATAGGATTGGTGGAGCCCTTGGGAGGATGCCTGCTGACAGTGTCTAAGTTCCTCTTCATTCTCTCTCCCTGCTTGTTCCTTCTGTTAACAATGCCACATTTCCTCAAGGAAACAGTGGAATGATGTGAAAGTCATGGCAGAGACTGACTAACATAAAAGGTGAGCTGTGGTTGGATGTGAGATGGACCAGAAGGACAGGATGTTTCCCACATTTGTCAGTTCAAGACCTTCCTTGGATATTTGTGTGTAAGACCATGTCACTGAATGTAGACAACCATTCAAGATTGGATATAGTGTTCATTCAAAAGGGTCCTGCAAATACATTGCTAGTGTTTGAGGGAAGACATGATTTTTAAGCAGAATATTAGATTAGAGCACATTTATCTTTTCCTTCCATAAGAAACATAATTATCTGGGTAGAAAGCAATAAAGAAAGGAGAGCTGAGACATAGAGACAGGCAGATTCTCAACAATATATTCATTACATCACAACATTCATAACATTCATAATATCCAGCCATGTCTTGAATTCTCAATCCAGATAATATCTCAGTTACCAGAAAATTCTGCTACAACTATTTTTTTTCTGATCTAGAATTCTTGAAATGAGCACTTTTAACTTGCATCAGAAAATCCTGAATCCCAAAAATTGATGACGCTCCTCCAGCCCACCCTTTTCTTTTTTGTGTTCACCAAGATTGCTGTGGCTTTAATGCTAAGGCAGACAAGCACAGAGAATAAATAATTCAACAACCTGTGATGGTGCTTGACTTGGGCTATGTATACATGTCTCTTCTAACTACTTGCACTTAACAACTTAGGACTCTTACATACTGATACTTTGTGCATACACCCCTTGTCTAAATTGATTGGCAACCTAGGACCCTACCTGCTTTGAACTTCAGATATATACCACTCAAAACAAGGGAATACATCTTTTTATATCCCTAACCACCAAAACATCTGTCCTTTTGTGGATAGTTTCTATGCAAGTGCATTTCATTACATATATAGGTATAAAAGTAGGGGTTGATCTGACCTGAAGTAGATTTTGGTGCATCATATGAAATAAGATGAACGGTGCCCTTTGAGTGAACTTTGAGGAGAAACTTTCTTTGTGTCATCTTATGCTTAAACATACTTGGGCATGTATATAAAATTTAAATGCATCATGGGGTGAGGACATGCACTGTTAGAAATGGCTTACATTATCTAAGTCTGCCAATCAAAACAGAGAAGCACCCACACTGTCACTTAGCAACTGAACTCTTTCTTCTGGTCCTCATGAAAGAAAGTCCCAAACATCCTGAGGAACCCTTAAACGTGCTCACTAATATAGTTCATTGTCATTCTTGACAATGTATTTCTTTTTCATCTGTGTTTTCAACTCATCTTTGAATAGTTTCCTTCACTGCTACTATGAAATCTGTGAGGGTCTGTATTTTAATTCTTTGGATAAGAAGCTAATAACTTGGATACCCCCATACAGATCCCAAAAACTGGTAAGAATACTGTACTGTAGTTATTGTGTATAACCTCTAAGGAGAAGTAACTGGTAAGACAGCTCCACTGTATGATACGCCTCTATCAATACACTGTGTATGTGTGTGAGCATGTGTGTATGCATGCTTTAGCAATGGATAATCATGGGAACACTTCCTTAAGATCTCAGCTAATCTCAAGGTGTCCTGGACTCTTAGGTTCCCTGGGTTTTCATAGGTCACCAGCTATTTATGAATATAAATTTATGGTTCTTTTGTATCACACAGAGAATGCTTGAAATATGTGTTTCTTTGAGTACTAGAATATACCTATCTAAAATTTTTGAACATGTTCTACCCCTTTTATGAACTTAATGACCCAAGCACCAAGGCCATATTGATTCAATTCATGGGCAAACAGGAAGAAGCCTGCCAGGGATGCCTGGGAGTTTCCTAGAGTGTACATTGTCCAGATAGACAGGCCAAGAGCTTGGGTGGATCTTGAGCTTTTCTATATTAACACTTGCCCCCACAGAGGTGGTAGTTGTTATGATCTTGCATTCTCTTCTCTCTGGATATTTGTCCTGCTACGATTCCTGAAGATGGAAGATTCCCATGACTGTTCATAATCCCTCAAATGTCACTTTTCCAAGAACTATTCCCTATAACTATATCCAATGTGTTCTATCTCCGTACTGTAACTTTTAACTCAGTCAGTACATGTCTTTGTCTTTGTATTACTTCCACATACTTTTGATGAATGGGTGGATTGGCAGATAATAGGTAATTGAATAGAAGGATGGGTGATGTTGATTAATACAAGTGGGATTGGTAGGGACTGGGAAAGAAATGTATACATATGTTAGCTGGGTGGTTCATGGATTATGAACACAATGATAAATAGTTGAATGAAAGTTAGGGATATATTGCTAACTTTTGATGAAATAAATTAACATATAGAATGAGCAAAAGAATGAAATAATTGATAATAGATGAACACAGAGAGATATGTGACTATCTTAATATCCTACTGAGGCAGTATAAGAAAATCCAAAAAAAAGAATATGTTACAACTTAGTTTCTATATCAAGTAATATTGTAACACTTTTCCAGAAAAACATGCTGAGTACCATCAACCCCACAAACTCATAATGGTATTTACTTGATAGTCCCTTAGGACTGAAATTAAGAATGTTCAAAAAATAAGCTTCAAAAGTATAGAGGGCTGTCATATAATTTTTCATCATGTTATTATTGGAATACTTTCAGCAATACATTATTTCATAATAAGAAAAGGAAAATGAAACTCACAACTAGGATCTGAAAACAATGGATTTGAAAAGTTGGAAACTCCCATGCAGTCTGTCCAGGACCAGAGGACAGTTGAGCAGATGAAGATTGGAGTCCAGCACATAGAGTAATAGGCAAGAGAATGTGTAACACATATTCTTACCAATTTTTGTGAGGTCTCCATGAGATCTTCCTCTGTCTTTTGGCGAAGGCAATGAACCATAACAGCTGATGTGGTAGTTTTACACCCAGAAAGAGTAGCAACCAGCTGTCAGAGATCACAGGCAACAGCAGAGGTCAAGAGCGATGACTATACATTCCACTAATATACACAATGGATTCTATCTTGTATCCAATTATTTCTCTATCTCTGTCTCTCTCGGTCTCTGTGTATCATCTATCTATCTATCTATCTATCTATCTATCTATCTATCTATGTATCTATCTATCTATCTATCATCTATCTATCTTCTATTGAACCATGCAGTTCTGGCTGGTCTTGAACTTGCTATATAGACCAGGCTTGTCTAAAATTGACAGAAATCCTTCTGCCTCTGCTTTTCAAAGTACTAATATTATAGGCATGTGCCCCTATGCTCAGGTCACACAACCAAATTCTAAAGACAATATTGTTGTAATTTAAGAAAAGTGGCATGAAAGAGAAAGATGCCATGCAACAGAGTTCAAGCAGAGGTTTTTTTTTTTAATTAGGGAAAGGGATCATAAAAAGGGGAAAGGGGAGGGGGAGACTGGCCTCCAGAGACAGGAGCAGCAGGAGAGAGGAAGAGGAACGAGGGGGAGAGAGAGAAGAAGAGAGTGAGGGTGAGAAAAAGGAGAGAGAAGGATGGGAGGTGGGCAGGGACCTTTTAAAAAAGAACATAGTGAATATGCACAGGTGATGCTCTTAGTGGTTGCAGCTGAGGGTGTATCCTAATAGAACCCCAAGGACAGGCCAGTACAGATGGCTGAATACTAACAAAGATAAGTTTGAAAAATGTAGTTGTGGTGGTTTGAATAAAAATGGCCTCCACAAGCTGATAGGGCATGGCACTATTAGGAGGTGTGGTCTTGTTGAAGTAGGTATGGCATTGTTAAAGGAAGTATGTCCCTTTGAGGTCTCAGATGCTCAAGCCATACCTACTATGAAAGTCTCTTCCTATTGCCTGTGGATCAAGATGTAGAACTCTCAGCTACCTTTCCAACACCATGTCTGTCTGCATTCCCCCATACTTGCCACCATACTTCCCACCATGATGATAATGGACTAAACTTCTGAACTGGAAGTCAGCCCCAATGAAATGTTTTCCTTTATAAGAGTTGCAGTGGCCATGGTGCCTCTTCACAGCACTAGAAATCCTACCTAAGATAGTACTCTAGCCCAGTAAGTCTAGGTACTGATCTTACGGAGTACTGCTTCTGTTACTAACTAGAATAGTTAAATGGGTTGGATATACAAGGAGTATCCCCATGACTGTCAGTTATTCATATTAATATACTTATCTCTAACATCACAAAATGTGCACAATGCTCTTAGATTTTACTGCTCATAAGGAGATCATTTGTTATGGAGGTTTGTCTGGTTTCAAATATCACTTCCTTCACTTCCCAAATAGCTGACTGCAGGTAAGCCATAGAATCTCTTTTTGCCTCAGTTTCTCCATATAAGGGTGATGATTGTGCCTATTTTTAAGGAGAGCTGATGTATATGATATGGATTTTCATATTAAAATGTGTGTAGGATTGCAGGATATCTACACAATACTATTCACACGAAGGGACTGGGAACCTGTATAATGTGGTTTAGATGGAGTCATAGCAGTCCTTCCTACTCAGCCATTCTCAGTTCAGACATCCTTTGAACATTTAAGCTGAATCCCATGGAAAGAGCAGTCCTTGAGGACCACAGGAAAGCAAAGGACATGGATGATATTCAGAGTGGTACTTACCTCAGCAATGGGCTTGGCATCTTTTGTAAACAGAGCAGAGGTGAGGGACACACCACTCTCAGAAATGGCCTTGTGGAAGAGGTTCTTAGCTAGAGGAGACAATACCTGGCAGGGGAGAGGAAAGGAGAATGGTTTATCTTTACAAGAGTGGTCAGTAGCTCATTTGCTCTATATAGCTTCCCCCAGCTGCTCCCCTGCCCTGGCCATTCATTTGGAGACAATATCTCCTGGTCTGCTTCAAGACTTCTCTTTTGTTTTTTCATCCCCACAAGAGAACAACGATGAGATGAGAACAGAGACGAGAGTAAGACATAGAACAGGGATCTTGTGGCAGGTGCTCATGAGCACAACTGGAAAAACAGTTGGCTAACAGTGTGCCACAGATTCTGTTCTATCATTTCCATTTGTCAGAATATACCCTAAGAAGAAAGATCATAGAGGGCTCTAAAAATGTCAAAGTGCTTATTCTTTGTTGGAGTAAAACTTGGAAACATCTCAAGATTCTAATATTATAAAATTTGGCAATAAGGATTTATTCTAAATACAAAATGGTATGCAATTATAAAAGATATCACTAAAGAAGTGTTTCATGTTTAGGAAAATATTTATGTTGTATTATATATTAAAATTTATTTTAGGTAAAAGAATTGAAGATCAAAGTAGATACATATTAGGAAGAAAAAGGAAAAAAAAGGTTATGCATGGATGGAGGGAAGACAGATAATACAGACAGTTAAATAAAACTGTGGGGCAAGGTTAGAGAAATAAGAATAAAAATACTACAGTAATACTCCAGAGGTGGCAAGGAGATGGACAACTTTCTTCTTTGGGTTAATTGGTATTTTCTTTCTACTAAAGAACTTCCCCCTGAACATGAAAACAATATGTTTGAAAAATACAGAAAATACAGTAATATTAATTTTCCTCTCAGTTCCAAAGCAGTTTTTTATGACTCACAAATCTTCTGTATATTCTTTAAATATCACTCTGGCTCTGTCTCATACCAAGACACTTTACATTCCCCATCAGCATTTGTGACCCATGTTTGTGCTCCATCCTCCCCAATTCTACCTACCCCTCCACTCTCTCACCTACTGACCCAGGACATCCAGGTACTTTACAGTTGGCTGCCCTCCCTCTTGGGCATGCAAAGTTGTCAGACCTAAAGGGAAGCTCCATTCTGTTTTTGGACCTTAACTTTTCTCCACAAGTAAATCTAGCTTGAAGCTATACAAGGACACCTGATCTAACTCATGCTGGAATTCACACTCCTATTTGTACTTTTCTGTATCCCTACATCCCAGGAAAATCTCTCTCTCTCTCTCTCTCTCTCTCTCTCTCTCTCTCTCTCTCTCTCTCTCTCTCTCTCTCTCTGTCTCCCTCTCTCTCTCTCTCTCTCTCTCTCTGTCTCCCTCTCTCTCTCTCTCTCTCTCTCTCTCTCTCTCTCTCTCTCTCTCTCTCTCTCTCTCTCTCTCTGTGTGTGTGTGTGTGTGTGTAGAACTGAAAGTTCTTGAGTTCCTGTATGTAAAACTAAGTTTGAGCTTCCCAAGGGCAGGCATAGGGGCTTTTGGTCCTTAGTTCTGTGCTGTCTGATGATGTGCTGTGAGTGCCATCTTGCAAGAAAAGATGCTCATGGCTGGACTGGATACTGAATGGTTTTTAGGAGGTGCAGACATAAACCTAGTAGTACTTACAAGAACAGACACACTGAAACCTCCTGCTGACTCTCCAAAGATGGTCACAGAGCCTGGGTTGCCCCCAAAGTTGGCAATATTGTCCTGGACCCAGCGTAGTGCAGCCACCTGGTCCAAATGACCCCAATTCCCCCGGCTGTGTTCATCCCCTGTGCTACAAGAGAACAGATTAGAGTTGAGGCAGAGAAGTCATGGCAAAGCTTGCAAGGAACTCAGTACCTCAACTGGGCTGGGATTCCTCAACAAAAAACCCAGAATTAGACTGTAAACTGCATCCCTGACACAGAAGTCTGAGTGAGTCTCATCTTACAGTATTATTCTCTATGCTCATTTTGTTGCAGATATGTGCCAAGGGGCCAGTGTGTACCCAGCACTGTTCTGAGCTAGAGCACAGCTGAAAAGAAGCCTCAAGTCTCTGACTACATCCAGCTCATACTGCAAACCATGAACTGGCAGCTGAAAAGAGAACAATTCCAGACAGGAGAAAAAAAATCAGGCAAACGTCTTGGCAGATGTGGGCCTGTGGGGTGATACTCTATTTATTTTCACTGGGAAAGGCTTCTTTGAGACACTGGGTTGGGTGATGACCTGAATTCAATAGGGACAAAGGTTTTGTGGCTTTCCAAAAATGGAATTACCCTTAGAAGAAAGCAGTAGGAGCAAAGACTCTAGGGTGTAGGACAATAGTGCGAACAGAGCCACTGTGAGCCTTGGAAAGTGCTTCTGTATCATTATAAATAGTGTGGCGACATTGTTCAGAGACATTACAGGACTTCCTTTCTCATAGAACACTCTGAGTGAAGTGACAGTTGTTTTAAAATGATTGTAATAATAAATTACTCTAATAATTATCCCTTCCAGAGACTCAGAGCTATGATTAGAGTGGTCGCAGGGGTGGCAGTGGCTGTTATGGCATGGGTAAGTTCTGTTCCCCAGTAGTTCATTGCTAGAATTCCGGTCTCTATTGTGGTGTGGTATTATCTGTGAAAGAACACATGACTGATAAGGTCAAAGACAAGGTGATTATGTTATTGAGTGCACAGCTCAAACAGAGGTCTGTACAGAACTCATGGGACCTAGTTCATCAGAAGGAACATTTTTCAAAAAACAGCAAGATCTGGGCTGGAGAAAATGCTCAGTGCATAACAGCACTTACTAATCTTATCAAGTATCCAGGTTTGAATCTCAGCACCCAGTGGCACTTCACTATCAACCATAACTTCAGTTCCAAGGGATCTCAAGCCCCCTTCTGGCCCTGGCAGCCATCAGTTACTTGGTTCACAGACATATGTAGGTAAAACACATATATAAAATAAATATAAATATATATTTTTAAAATATTTTAAATATTAAGGTCTCCGCTGTCCCCAGCTTTATACCTCATCATTTGGTCTTTGCATGTACATTCTGTTCTTCTATAATGCTCTCTTTTTACTTCCAAGGGCTCTCAGCAATAGCCTAGTCAATGTACACTTTCAATCTTTCAAACCTTCTGTTAAATAAAACTACTTTGTAGTTAACTAGCTTCAGGTATTTTTGTCTTGTTAACAGAAAACAGACCAATGTAACGGCTAATGTAGAGAGAGTCAAGTACAGTATCTTACCTGAAGAATCCCCAAATGCCAAGGCGATACTGAATGGTCACCACAACCACGTTTTCATGAGCAGAGAGGGCCAGTCCATCATAGGTGGATGCGCCACCCACTACCAGTCCTCCTCCATGGATCCACACCATCACCTGGGCAAGAGAACAACCAATCTTGCTGTCCATAGCTTCAGTGCAGGGAGTCAACTTTCAGTGTTTCTGGGGAGTAGGGTCATGGATAGCAGACTTGGGAACACAGTGAAAGTTGTTTGATTTGGCCATCAATCTCAAAGCTTTGGTCATCATGGTCATTGATCTAACAACACCAATGGCCAGCAAGGCTACAACATGCATCTGTCTCTTTCAAACTCTCCCAGCTCTGCCCAGAATGTAACATAAATCGGTACTTCCTGTGTTTCTCATTTATCATATGCTCCCAAGATTCTCAAGTTGAGAACATCATCATGGCAACAGCTCAAAGGTCAAAGATATGGACCCCTCTCACACACAGTCTTATCACCTGGGTGAAAAGGTCAACTCTTGTACTTTTACTTCATGTCATCCCAGGTAACTTCTCAGTGGTGAACTAGACTTTCCCACAGGTAAGTGGTTATCTGGTGAGACGCACACTATCCTGATGGTCCAATTTCTCAATGTGTCTCCTATGAACACCCCCTACCCTGCTAATCCCATCTCATACTTGCTTTCTCCAGAAAGTCTTCAGTCTTTTGCTAGCATTACCTCCAAATCTACTATGTACCAGCACTATAAAAAGTTGAGCTTGAGAGGAGGTATAATTAGTGTTTATTTTTAATTTAAAGAGAACATCGATAAGGGAAGAAAATGAGAGTATGAAAATAATATCCAGATAATCTTACTAATGAAAATTAAAATCAGTATACAGATCCAGAACTTTTCTAAGCAATAGAAATAACCTACCCACATAGTAGGGAAAGTATGTTCCTATGAGACAGATAAGAAATGCAGTTCTTTGCTGAGATATCACAGAAAACAAGAGGTAGAGGCAAAGCATTCATCTGGCCCCAGTTCCCAGATGTTGAGCTGTCCAACCCCTGCTCATGGCTACAGTGCAGTGAGCTCACTGTTAGGCCAGGACTCAGACTGTCCTAAAGGTCTCCCTAGTGTGTCAACATAGCTGTGGACACTCAGGCAGAGCTGTGACTCAGCTTTCTTGTCATTACACTTTCACATGGCAATTCCCATGTGAGAAAATAGGCAGAGAGGTTAAGAAATGGCTCTGTTTTCTCATCTTCTCAAAAGCAGACCCTATGGCTCTAAAACCCATGTCCACAGCTGAAGGGGCTCCTAGGATGTCTCCTGTCATGGTGTCTTCAAGCATGTCTCCTCCCTTGGGCATTCCTGCAACCTTTAAGAGAGACTGAACCAAAGTCATCTGAGAGTGAAGGCTGAGCCCAAGGATGCTGGACGATGATGTGCTGACCAGGGTATGAGGAGTTGTGCAGACACAATGGCAAAGTCCTTGAAAGCAGAGCTTAGGTTTCTCTGTTCTCTAACCTCAAGTCTGACGATCATGTGTTTGGTGTTACTTGGTACACTACAGAAGATGATGATGTGTGTGACTAAGGTTTATCCTCACCTCCCTGTGACTGCTAAGCACATGTAGTATTTAATTTTAACACACAAATCTACAAATATCTCCCACACCAGGGCTCACACCAAAGGGCTTCTGGAAAATTTGTTGGCTGTTGGCCTTTTACAACACAGGGACCATCTTCTTTTTCAACCCTGAGATCTGTATCTGGCAGCCTGTCTCATTTCAGATACCATGTTTCCACGTGAAATGACTCACTTGGTCAACAGACCCTGCCAAAGACAGCTAGAAGGAAAACAGGCTATAGTAAAACCCTAAGGACCTGCCCAAAGGCTGGAAAAGTGATGATGAAATTATCTCAGCGTTTCACTCCTTATTCCCCAATGAGACAGGGAAAGCCTTCACCTGGCTATGAAAGCTTTTATATTTCTCACACATGACCTGAGAATAAAGGTGACACACACCCTCCCTCCCAGACATTGTCTAAAAACACAGAGATGATGACCAGAAGACCACAAGACCTGAGTCTTGTAAGCACCCTTTCCCTTCTCTACTACAGCGTCAGTTTCTCTAACTGCACAGAGATTGCTATATTTCTTATGAGAGTCCTTTTCAATTCTAACTTTTAAAGAATGATCTCTTAGTTTTCTGGGGATCACAGTCTACCTAATAATGAAAATTAACCACACTTTCCCTTCTATTTGTGTGAGAAAACTTAGACATTTAAGATGTACATTCCAAATGTACCATGATCTCCACTGAAATCTGATGTTACTGGAAAAATCCAAGGTTGCATTGTGAAAAAAATCTTTGGTTCTGGAATCAGCCCTGGCCCATGAGCCACTACTACTAGTTGCCTTCATCCCTTTCTGGTTGCCCAAAAAACTGGAGGCTGGAACTCAGACCAGTGGTCTCCATGCTTACCGGCAGCCGGCTGTTCTTTGTCAAGTCGGCAGGGGTGTAAACATTCAGGTAGAGACAGTCTTCAGAAAACTGTAGAGGGATGTTCTCCTTTCTGTTGGTGAAGAGCTCTGAGAGCACCTGTCCTCCAACTGCATCTTGGGAGCACCTGGGAGGGGAGAGAGGTTATCTGAGGTTCCACTTGATTGAAGTTTGGACTTATTGCCCAGAACCCAAACCTGTACTTGGGGTTTTGAGCACATAACTGAAGTTATTCTCATGGGACTGGAGTCCTTGTCAGAGATAAGAGAGTCTTTAGGTTCCTGATGGCACTTCCAAGGTACTAGATTCTCCCAAGACTGCAGAGGGAGGACTTGGCATCTCTCCTGTCCTGGAGCTTTTGCGGTACCATGAAACATGGAGAGAAGCACTCAGATGCTGACTGCCCCAGGCAGTGGTGTTCCCTCCACTTTCTGGACAAGATCCTGCACCCTGCTAGGTTGGCTCAGTGGGTTGTGGGATGACAACTCTTCTGAAAGTAAATATGCACCAACTAGGAAAGTGACCTACAATGGCAGTCTGTTACTGGGCAGAGATGCTGCTTTTAGGGGAACAACACAGGAAGACAACCTTCTGGTACTGCCTCCACCATTGTCATACTGGGTAATTTTAGCTGAATTCCTTGCTTGCTCTGGCTTTAGCCTGCCATAGCCAGGTGAGGTGAGTGATGTCTCTAAGAGCCTCACCATCTGATTTGCTAAGGTGTCTCTCATCTTCCTATCCCACCAATAATCATCATGGGATGCCCTGATTAAGGGTCCTACAAGTCTAATGTAGAGAGGAATTGGTAACAGGAGTTGAGTTCTTTGGAAGGCTCTGATATCCTTCTCCTTGAGCAGCAAGTCATTTAAGACTCACATCAGCCCCAAGTGTCCATTATCCTGTTTCACAGATGACAGATGACTTCCAGCATGTCAAAGAAAAACTGGAGGTGTTCAGACACCACACTTCCACAGCTGTCCCATGGGAAATGGAGTGGGAAAGGTGGCTTCAAGTCTCTAGCCTAGATAATTTTCCTACTCATTGGGAGAAAGGAACACAAGTCACAGAAAGAGAAAATGAATGTAAATGAGGGACAAAGAGTTCAACTTCATTAGTGTTTAGAACTTTCAAATAAAGATCAACATTGCCTTTTTTTTTATTCTTACAGCATCATGTTGCTTATTCAATATATACACGTTTTGGGAGCAAGGCAAAATCTGGGGGAAGTTCCACTGGATGGAGGTTTTTGTGTCTCATGGGAGAAGTGTATGCAGCTTAGATATTTCTGGAGAAAAACTTGACTAAATTCCTTCTCTTTGACTCAGAAATGTCACTTCTTGAACTTATTCCAAATCACAGAGATTGCATACAATGATTTGGTTACAGAAAATCCATCATATTGTCTTTATACTGTCATTTATACTGAATGAACTTAACCCAAGTAAATATTGTGTACATAAAGTCTAGTTACACATCTAGTTAATATAACTGCTAAACATTGGTTGCTATATTCATAGTGTAGAATAATGTTGATGTTTTAAATGTTCAATGGGTCATCCAAATTTTCTATATTCATAACTCCTGTATTAAAGGAGGACAAACGCAAACAAAAGACTAGAATATAACCTCAAACGCTAGCAGTAATTCTGTGTAGTTGAACTGTACATGGTTTTTAACTTTGTTTACTTTTGCTTCTGTATTTTTTCCCTGGCTTCAGTTTTCAATATTTGTGTCTTATATTTGCGATCAGAATAGAAAATAATAATTTAAGAAGGTATATATGTATTATAAGATATATAATATTCTTAGAAGAATATAGCAAATAATAATTTTAGAAGAAATGAATGAGGCGGTAAAGAAACAGGTAGGACTGGGCTCTTAGACACCCCAAAAGTACCTTGCTGAGGGTACAAATACTGTCAGCACCAACATTTTAGGAAGCTGTCTGGACTTTTCCACTTGGTTCTAAGGTTGATTGAGGGGCACCAACTGTTCAGCTGTGACTAGGTGGCCATAGAGATTGGGGTGTGAGAACATGCAGTCACTCCCATTGTTCTATTTGCTCATATAGCCCCACCCACACACTCTCAAGCAGCACCAAGGTTCAAGGAATCAGAATAAGGCTTCTTACTTCATGTGCTTTGAAAGAAGCCCACCCCAGTAGCTTACATAGGAGGGTAGGAGGTGGCATTCTTCACGAAACTCCAGGGCTCTGCAGGCTGTGGTGGAGCAAACCTCAGGGATCCAAGAGGAGGCTTGGCAAAGGGAATTCCCAGGAAGAAGGCCACAGGCTCTGAGAATCCTTTTAAGTTGATGTACTTGCCCAGGACTTTACCATTAATAGTGTTTACCACTGGTGGTGAAGATGTGTGCCCTGTTAGACAAGAGAAAATGAGGATAGATCAGTAAGGAAAAGACAGACCTGCAATCCTGGTGGGTTTGTCACTTTAGGAGTAATGGCATTGTTAAAATCATCTGAACCCTTCTGGAACATGCCTTTAATTCTAGTACTCAGAGGCAGAGGTGGGTGAGTTTAAGGCTAGATTGGTCTACAGAAAGAGTTCCAGGACAGCCAAGGTTACACAAAGAAAGCTTGTCACAACTACCCTCTCCTCAAAAAACAAAACAAAACAAACAACAACAAAAAATCACCCAGCTGAAATACTGGGTAAGGGCAAGGATATTTTCACTGTAAATAGTCATCCAATAGGATCATGGTGCTGAGCTACAAACTGGGTGAGACAATGGACAAGAGATGCTCCCTGTCCTTGGGGGATACGGTTACCTTTCAGGGAGGGCAACAGATACACTCCACTTAATGTTGAGATGCATGAGGCTGTGTCCTGAGGTGGAGCCTGGAAGGGGATATCATATTGGAAGAAGGATTGAGGCCTCCTGATTGGTCGCAGAAGAGCTGTGACTTAGAGCATAGGGATGAGTGACAATGGGAAAGTGGTAGGGCTGGGGCTGATAGAGCAGGAAGGAGAGAGCGTGCTGTGAATCACAGACAGCACAGCACCTGCCTGGAAAGGGTGGGTGCTGTTTGATTGCCTTCAGAGGGGGTTCATAGGAGAGAAAGATAATCCTGGATGACAAAGTACACACAGAGAAGGCCCCGAGTGACTGGAAAAAGACATTCTACTTAGTGAAAAAATAAACAGCAGAAGTAGTTCTTTGGTAGAGCTGGCAAGAAGGTTCTAGAATGATCTTTTGATGGTTCTGAGATGAGCAAGGTCTTCCAGGGGGGAGAAACTGCCCATCAAACCTATCGGCCCCATTGTCTCCCAGGGGGAGACACTGCCCCTGCCCATCAAACCTGTCTGCCCCATTGTCTCTACAGCTTACTCAGCTGTCATATTTCTACCCCTTGTGAAACCTGCTCAAACCAAGCTGGTCTTTCTTTACATGGTTGGTGGACTTACAGACACTTGGTCATGCCCACCCCAGGGTCTTCTCTTGTCTGACTGCAGGCTTCTCAGTTTGCCAGAGCATCTCTCATTGGGTGGGGCCTGTTCTCTCATTCTTCATTTGTTTTCCTTTAGTACAAACAATTTTTCACATGTTTTCCTCAAAGTTTGTGGCCAGAAAAGAAAGGGGAATTGCAAATGGAGTGAAAACTGGCCAATAGAACTGGAGACTCCTCCTGGGAAGGGATACAGTTACTGTGTCTCAGGCTACCAACAGCCAGTTGCAGATTGTAGATATTCATGTTGCTCTTTACTATTTAATACAAACAAACAGAACTATCAAGAGGAACTTTCTAGTAAATAGGTACACATAGTCTCTCCTTTAGGGTATTCTGGCAGGCCATGGAGAATGGGGTGAGAGGCTGACAAATACATTCAACAATTCAAACAGGTGAAGGAGGGTAAAGTCGGAGCAGAAATAGCCTGGGGGGCCTGTGTTAGCTCAGCTGTGACCTTCTACCCTGAAGTGGGTAGAAACAGCTTACCCAGGGTCAAATGCTTGTGGCAAGCAGGACACAACAATGGCACAGATATTATGCAATTATGTATTCAAAACATGAGATGCATTACTGAACACTTACTGTGTACCCAAGTACCTTTAGTCTTTTCACACAACTTTTCAAAGAAATCTTGCCAGGTGCCCACTCAACAGGTGAGCAGGCAAGATTTCAAGGCAACATGTATTCACTGCCCAAAGGTGAAAATATGATGGCATGGAACTGTAGCCAGACATGGAGGAACCTTTCACTCTGAATTTCTGTCTTGTTTGTTTGTTTTGTTTTTCTTTCTTTTTCTTCCTTCCTTCCTCCCTCCCTCCCTCCCTCCCTCCCTCCCTCCCTCCCTCCCTCCCTCCTTCCCCTCCTCCCTCCCTCCCTCCCTCTCTCTTTCTTTCTTTCTTTCTTTTAGACAGGGTTTCTCTGTATTGTTTTAGGGCCTGTCCTGGAACCTCACTCTGTAGACCAGGCTGGTTTCGAACTCACAGATCCTCCTGCCTCTGCCTCTGGAGTGCTGAGATCAAAGGCGTGCACCCCAACACCCAGCTCTGCCTATTCTTACTCTGCCTTATAGTTTGTTTTAAGACTTGCGCTGTTACAAATGCAGAAAGAAGATAATAATCCCAGACAGATGTTTCATGGTTCTGATGGCTGAGAACTGGGCTATACATCAGATTCGGAGACAACTTGGGCATCTTTGACATCAGGGGACGGCATTCCCAGGTTGCTTTAGTTTTTCCTCCATGTAGTGGTACAGATGTATACCAAGACCCCCAGTTTGCCTTCTTTCACCTCAGTTTGCTTTCTTTATTTGTTTCTTTGGTGCATAAAGCTCCACATTTCCTGAGGGAGTTCTGATCCCCAGGGTCTAACTAATATAGGCCCTACTCCACCCCCAGCTTCCTCATTTATCTGAGTTTCTTACCTGGTCAACCCCACCTGTCCTGCTCTCCAAGATCTAAACACCAAAATCCTGAAGACAGTCCTATATCCCCCAGACCCTCTGAAGAGCTTCAGGTAGCCATCTCCATGCCAAGTTACTCCTCCTATCTTCTTTCTAGATGAAACTACAGTGATGGCCCTTGTCCCTGTCCCTCCACTGCCCTGGTCTCCTGACTGCCCCCACTGTTTCCTCTTCTATACCATCCCTATGATCTGTCCCTGTCTCTAGGGAGCTCGAGTACAAAACCATCATTTCAATGGTCTGATTTAACCATATCAAAATTTCTATTAACAGATTAACTTTTCAGCTAAACCTTTTGCCTATCTCTTAACCTAACCTATCCTCTTGACCTAGGGCCATCCTAAGTGCTATAGAAATAACCACTTGTTTTGTCCTCAGTGAAAGAGGAGCTCCTGTGGTCTCTGCTGGAGAGGTGGGGTCACCTAGGCACTGCAAAGTTGAGGATATCCACTTAGAGTTATTGACTGGGAGTCAGCCTTGTATCTGGCTCCTGTGTTTGTAATTTCAACATTTTACTCAGTTCTTTCTATGACCTGCTTGCAGATTGACTACGAATCCCAAGGAAACAGAGTAAGCTTTCTCCAGCCCTCCAGTGCCAGCTGCCTATAGGAGGGTATCTGTGCGTCTGTCCTCCCCTATGTCTCTGAGAGACCAAGGTTCTTTGGACTTCATTTCACTGCTTCCAGAAAGCAAAAGTCACCAAGAGACCAGGACTATTTTGCCTTGCCCTAAAAATGTAATCATCCACTTGTGCCCAGAACAAAGACTGAAAATGTACACCCAGGTATTTGTAATCTGAAAGCACTTACCCCAAGCTGTGCAAGCAGCAAGAGAAAGCCAGACCAGAGGGTAGAACCACATTGTGGGTGGACAAGGGCTCCGAGGGTCTGTGAGGTATCTGCTGCCCTTTAGCAATGCTTCTACTGTAGACCCAGGGACCCGCCTCCTTAAGTCTTGCTCAACCAGCCCGGTTATGTAATTTAAAGTGATAAAAAGGCTCTCCTCTTCCAAAGAGCTCCCTGGGTGTCTGTTGGAACCTCCAAGCCACGCCCACCAAGAGTTTACCCACTTTTGTCTGAACAGTCAGTACCCAATACTCAGATTACAAATGGCCAGAAACCCATCCAACAGCTTCTTATGTAAGCTTCTCCTGCAGCGCTCTCACCTCAATGCACCTTGGACTCTCAAGAGCAGGCAACTGCAGGCAAGTGCCTGCAGTTAGGGGGAAGTTTTGGTCTGGGGTCCTTATAAAAAGCGGGAAAATGTTAGAGTGCCTTGCATCCTCACACTGCTCAAATGGGAAGGGAGAACACATTTCTCAGCCTCCCTGCACGGCCCATTTCCTAGAATCCATGCTCTCAAGTGTGGAAGGAATCTCACTCTCCTGCAACCTTCAGATGAATCGGCAATTATCTTTGCCATATTACTGCCAAGTAACTTGGCTCACCATGTGACACCTCCACGGTCAAGGGAATCTACCCTTCAGAGCAGGCCTTTCTGACACAATGTTCTTAGAGTAAATGAGCTCCACAGATCACAATCCTTGTCCCTAAGCGTCTATGCAAGCAGGGATTCTTAAACATTTACCATGCTGCATGGCCTCTTTTCCTGGGAACTTACAATAGCAGGTGGCAGTAGGTGGTGCTTCTCTAGAATTGTTGGCCCTGGCCTGTTTCGAGATGTCGCTTCTTCATGCTTTTGCCTCTTCATGCTTTTGTGTCTGGGTACCTCTCATCTTCCTGTCATGCATTGGTTAGTTTTACCTATTTATTTTTAAGTCTTGGAGATGCATCACTAGGTTATTTGCGTTTCCATTTTCATTTGATTCTAAGAATCTTTAACTTCTTAAAAATTAGGAAATTTCAATTGGCTCATTTTGGGAAAAGTTCCATGAACTGATACAATAATAGATATTCTACAGTTCTGCAAGGCACTATTATGTGAATTTAAGTTCATTTGATGCACATTTGTGTCTTTCTAAAATGTAGACAGTCACGATATAACTAGTTTTGTTCTGAGTCCTGTTTGATGTATTTCCATTTTCATTTTATTTAAGGAATTTTGTAATCCTCTCCCCATGTTTCTTTAATGAATCATTGTTCTTTGCAAATTATATTGTTCAATCTCCATTATTCATACTTTTTTGGTTTGTTTTATGGTTTCATCCTTTTATGAAACAATGAAAGAAGTTATTATAATTTTTATATTCATATTTATAAATTCTTTGTATTTGCAAAGACTTACTTCATCACCTAAAATGTGACCTGTTTGGAAAACATTCTATAAGATGATGAAATGGTTGTGGATTCTGCACCTGTTAGATCAAATACTTTCTAAATTTCTGTGAAGTCCATATGATGTACTGGGAAATTTAATTCTACTACTTGTTGACTTTTATTTTGATGATCTCCCTGTTGGTAAGAGCAGGGTATTGAAATCACCCACCGTTCTTGTGCTAGAGAGCTCCTGACATTACTCTTGTTGTGCTGGTATCCTAACATTCTATGTATTCGCAATCACTGTATTTTGTGGTGGATTTATGTACTTACCAGTGTGTCTCTTCTGTCTCATTTTGTCATGAAGTCTGTTGCATCAGATTCTATTTGCTTGGACGTCCTTTCCCCTCAGTTTGTGGAAGTCTTTCGTGGTGAGGTGAGCAATACATTGTTGAATCCACTTTTTAGCAATCTAATCAGCCAGTTTGTATCTTTTAATTGGGGACATGAGACTGTTACATCTTTGCTTCTAAACAGTCTGTACTAGTTCTGGGGCTTTGTTGCTTTCTTCTAGTTGTTTTGAGCTGGCTCTGTCTGCTTCTTTCTCTTCTGCTTTCCAGAGGTTTGACAACTCACTGATTTAACAAATGCTTGATTTTTCATGATTCTTATTTGTTTATTTTCTCTTTTCTTATGACTTAGTCTTTCTCCTGTTGTCATAATTGGTTTTATCTTACTTCTGTAATGCTGGTTTAGCATTCACAAATTTCTTTAGTAATGCGTTTTAGACGGTATTTTTTTTCCTTCAATTTTGAATGATGACTTTAGTAATCTATCTATCTATATGGGCTGTTGTTTTTATTTGGCAATTGAAAACAAACAGGAAAGTAACAGAATGCAATAAAGTGTTAGAAATCAATAAATTTTGGCAAAGAAATAACTATAATAAAATACAGAATGTATTCAAGAGAGATGACTGTGAAAGAAGGGAGGAAAAAGATAAAATTGAACAGCAAAATTAGGGCTTGTGGGATGACTTGGTGGGTACAGGCCCTTGCTGCTTGACCACTTGCAATCAATCCTTGAGACCCACACTGTGAGGGGAGAGGGCAGCCTCCTATAAATTGTATTTGTGTTGTTCACCATGACCAGCAGGAGGCTTTGTGAGTGGAGTCAATTGTAGCTCCTCAGATACTCAGTTCACCAGAATGAGCTGGGATGGGCAGTGTCAGTGTATCTTCACAGCTGAACTGATGGTGGTCTGCATCACTGTTACTAGCACACGTTTGTTTTGCCTGCTGGGATGAGTGGAGTGTGGGTTGTGATATGCTATGGTGTTACACACACACACACACACACACACACACACACACACACACACACACACACACACACACACACACACACACAGAGGCACTGAGTGGTTTGGAGTGAAGTGGTAGATTGAAGCTGTCCCCTCCCCCACCTCTCATGTGATACTGGAAAGCCTCCCACACAATCACATGACCACTTGCTTTCCCAGAGCAAAGCAAGCTCTCAAGACTGACTTCTTGGCATTCAGCCACCAGAAATTTGCTGTGGGTTCGTGTGGACATGAAAACGTTGGGGGTATTTCTTTCAGAGTAACAATCTTAGTTAGACTCTGCATCTTTCTTATGCGAACTGTGTCCCCCCTGATAACACCCCTGTGAGTCTCCTTTTATTTAAAACACTAAGTCTAGATCAGCTGCTCATTTATTTTTGTCTCTTGCTAAGGAGGTCTTCTTTTCTATGGCTGCAATTTTTTGCATTTAGTATTTGATACAATGTCTTCAAAAAAAAAAAATAAAAGAAACTGAAATAGATAGTGAGGAAACAGCACACTTGTTTTTCTGTTAGTCTGATGAAATCCCCATTCTCTATCTGTCTCTCTCTCTCTCTCTCTCTCTCTCTCTCTCTCTCTCTCTCTCTCTCTCTCTCTCTCCCTCCCTCCCTCCCTCCCTCCCTCCCTCCCTCCCTCCCTCCCTCCCTCTCTCTCTCTCTCTCTCTCTCTCTCTCTCTCTCTCTCTGTGTGTGTGTGTTAAAGGGCTTAAATTTTTCTAGTACAGGATATTCGTTTTGTTGTTGTTGTTCTCTCCTTAGTAACACAGACCACAGTACCTCCTCCAAACTATGTTAATGTTAGCAGCTCCTTTTTGTTTTTTGTTTTTGTTTTTAACACTCATCCAAAGGCTGATTCTGAATGGCTTATGTCTTGCTCAGTGCTCAGCTGTTAGCCTGACCTGTGCACACACCCTTCACAGGAATCTCTCCCACATTGTCATTTTGTTTAGTCAGATTTTTCATACTTGGTACCCAGTAGGGGCTCACTTGAATGTGAAACCAATCCAGTTTCCAGAATTCTCCAGAGGACTCATGGTCCTGGACATTGGAATGCAGCTTTCTCTGCGACCTGGTCCTTTCTGAACATCAGAAGACTTTTAGTAACACTACCCAGGACAGTTTGCCCCTGGGTATGGATATATTTTGTCTTTCTTCAGCCTCTTTAGCAAACCTTCAGAGAAAAGAAAGCCTTATGCTTTTCCCCTTAAGGATGTCATGGATCAGGATAAGGCTATCTGAACAGGATTTTATACGGAAGCCACCACCCACACTTGATTGGAGAAGTCAGTTACATGTGTAATTCCTCCTTGCATCTCTGGATCCAGAGACATTATGTTCTCCTATTACCATTCACTTAATATTCCAATAGACCCTTTAAAATCAGTTCTTCACGTGTTGATGATGTCATCACTCAGAAGCAGATGGAAGGCCAGTGGGGATCCCCATTTCTCCCCCCACCATGCCTGCTTTCCTCTAGTCCTCTGGATCATCATTCCCCAAATTCAGGCATTCTCTGCATAACTATCTCCTGTGATGTTTCTCTCTCTGAGGAGCATAGATTCATCTCCAACCTTGATTTGATTTACAAGCCAGCATTTATTTCCCAAATTGAGTCCTCATGTACAAATACACTCTACCTCTGGCCTCTGTCCACTCCCACCACACAATTCCCTAGTCTCTCTGGTAACCTATTAGCCAAAACAATCTTCTGTGCAGTAGGCTCATTTGGGCTCCCTGGTCTTCTGAGATTGAAAGAACCTTCCATTCACAGCTCAGTGTGTCCTGTCAGTGGTGGCTTCTTAGCCAGGAGCTTAGTCCAAAAAGCTACTTCCTTGTCTTTTAACCTCTGGGCTTGTTGGATGACAGTTCCAATCTGCAGGTACCCTTCCTTCTGATCATACTCTGGCCAATGGGGCAGCCCCTTCCCATTGGGGTTCCTGGGAACAGAATCAAATAGAATTCCTTAAAGCTGCTGTGTGTTCCCCAAATTCCTAACATTATGTATGGGGGTGTGGGGTTTATCTCCTCCTAAGACTTGTGCACCAAAGAGATGGAGCAGCATTCTCTCATCCCAGAATCACAGGGTTAGAGGCAATCACTTAAAATTTAAAAGCCACCCCTTCCTATTGGGTATCCCTATTGTCTCATTTCATCCACCAACCCGGTTCTATCTGGGTCACCAGACTCACCCATTCCGAGCGAAGTTCGCCCAGAATTTCATCACTGTCTTGCTAAGACTGATTTCCTCCTCTGAGGCACCACCTATGAGTGATAAGGACAATTTTTTTAGACAGTTCATGGTTCATAAGCTAACTAGTGGTATCACTTAGGAGATTTTTAGAGAAGTAGTGTTTGGGCTTTCATACCAAAGCCTTTGAATCAAAATCTCCATTGCTACAAGATCCAGTAGGGTTGAAACACAATTTCAGTTTGAGAATGACTTATCTAAGACACCACAGGCAGGTATTCTGCTGGTGGTGATCCATGTCCAATGCCACTAATCTCCTTGATATGAAAATGGTATAGGCAAAGAATTCCAGTGGATCAAGGGAGTCACAGGATTTCTGGACCTCACATCGTCCCTTAGTATTTCCCACAAACCCACAATTAGATAGCCCTAAGACATAATCTTGGGAGCTGCTCAGGGTGTGCCATAAATAGCCATATAGTGGTCAAGGCCAGACATAAATCACAGCAACTGCTGGAAGTAAAGGTACTGAAGATATTATGAATGAAACGTTTTCTTTAGACATTGTATTGTTAATTACAATATAGGTGAAGTATCACATGTGACTATATATGCATGTGGGCACATAAATGCACATGGCAAGGAGGAACAGCTTGACCTCATCCTCACTCACATTCTGATGTGTCATTTTGAGTGGGAATCAAAGCACCAATGGCATTCTTTCAATGAGACACTCAGGTGAGCCTTTTCTCTTGGTCTAGATCCTGACACTGGGTCTTGCTGGCTTCCCATGAATATGAACTTAGTATGTTGGAATAGGACCAAGGCATGTTACTTGACAATTGAGCTCAGCCATGTTACCCTGAATTGGGAAATGAACATGAAGAGAGGAGGAGAAATGTTCTCAAGGCCACATGAGCAAGACTGGAACTGAGATCTCCTAACCACAAGCTCACAGGCAGCAAAGCACCATTACCTCTTAAAATTGGGGCACCGAAGACAGAGTAGATTTCATCTCCATGGTCTCCAATCACCGTCTTGGGTTTCATTTCTGGTGAGAAGCTTGGGTGATATTGAAATTCATACAGGTAGGTGGGGGCTCCAGCATCTGGGGAGACATGAATTCATGTACAGTTTGTATTGCATCGAGGGCTCTGTAATGCAGGAAGCCTCTCACTATCAATGCAAGAGAGAAATGGTTTAACAAAAGCCTCTTCATGTGTTTATTACTATGCAATGTGTGGAATAAAAGCAATGTTCATTGAGAGAAACAATTTATGAATACACTGCATCCAGTGAGCACACTGACCATTCACTGATAACCCACCAGTGTTCATTCATTTCAGCATCCACAACTTGTTGAGTGTCCTCCACTCAGCCCTGTTTTAAGCATTCTATGTATTTTTCTGTCATACTCAGAAAAATATAAGGCACGTCAAAGATACTTGTCTGGAAATGAAGGTTTCTAAAGACAAATATATGCAGACATAGGACACTGGTCACTTTCGTCTCAGGAATACAATGTTGCAGAGAGCTATCCTTCAGAAGTGAGGGAATGGTGCTTTCTTAGACCAATCAAATCTTATAAAACTCACCACTGTAGACTACTCTTACAGGAACACTTAGGGTTTTTATAATTTAAGCACAACAATACTGATGGATAAAGGAGACAAATAAAAGCATGAAAGTCAATAAACAACAAACAGTATTCAGAACATCTAGCATGGCCATGACAATCTTGGTTCCAAGTACAGGGACTAAAGTGGTCTAAAAAAAAAAAAAAACTAAATTGAATGATAGCTACAGCCAAACTATTTTCATTACAAAGTGATAGACATTCTGATGTCAAGGACATAAAAGTGTATAGTAGGGGAGTTGTTCTGCAATCAAAATTGTCCCTGGCATCCTATACCAGAGCATCTAAATATATAAATCAAGTGTTAGAAGAACTGAAGGGTCAGATTTTCAGATAGAAAATTCATAAGAAAACACAGATCTTGATAAATATTCTGAAAAAAAATCTAATGGCATTGCAAATAATATTCCACCCAACTTCAATACAATACCTATTAGTTTCAAACACTCACAGGACATTCTGTTTAACAGATCTCATGTGAGGACAAAACACAATTGTCAGCCAATACACTAAGATGGACATAAGCTAGCCAAGAACACCAAGAGTTCTATATTCCTATCCTACACAGGTCTCCCTCATTAGCCTCCTTGGTCACAAACACCCTTCCTGATTCTTTACCTCACTCCTATTCTTCCCCAGTTCCATTGCTAATACTCTAAAACTAGCTCTGACCTTGAACCCCTTCTCAGACCTCACCTAGTAGTTGACCTCTTACCTTATATAGCAGTATAATTCAGTTAAGGAGCCCTGTGATAGATGGTGTGTCACTTGATCCTGTTTGCAACCTGACTTCTGTCTGCTTCCACCATCTGCAACTTCTTACCTGAGGGCTCTTTGTCTGGTTACTGCACACTATTCTGCCTACTGGCACAGCAGTCCAACACTCAACAGAAACAGCATCCATTGACCAGGCTTAGCCTAATAATAAGGGGTCAATGATGGATAAATACTCTACTGTTCAGGTGGGATCATCTTGAGGTATGAGTTCTGCTTGTTTTCTAGCCCTCCACAGATCCATCGAATAGATGCTTATTCAGGCATCATTTATTGGCCTCTGTTTCTTTCCAGTGTCACCTCATCTCCCAACTCATGTGTTCTGGGATCAATACCCTTTTCCTCCCTGCATTTCAGTTCTTACCTCAGATAATGTCATTGGCACAAATCAAAGATGCCAGTGTCAAGATAAGGCTAAAAAGTCAGTCTTAGAGACTTGTTGCCCACAGTTTTCACATTTGCATATGCCAGGAGGTAAGCCAATCAGAGAGACAAGTGGTAAAATTAAGGGTCCATCTCCTGTCCAACCTCTGGAACTCACCTCTGTGTCCACGAGACACAATCACAGATGGGACACCAAATGCCACATCTCCGATCAACTCCAGAAGCTGGTGTTTATTTCTGCCTGGGTCTTCTGTGTTTCCTAAATACCTTTCAATGGCAACTGGAATCTCATCCTCAGGGAGGTTCTAGAATAGATGAGAAAATTGACCATTAGCATGTGATTTGTGTGGCTTCTTCAGTTCATTGACTATGAACCACTTGAGCCCTGGACAAATCCCTCTTAGGTGGTGATGTGGAAAAGTCAGAAAAATGGGGACAAAAGACTTCCATCATTTCATGACATTTAGTAGGTTTGTAATCTGGGGCAAATTCACAGCTTTTCTTTATTTCAAAGAAATTGACATAACTGGCAAATTGACCTACTTCCCTGAGTGCTTACAAGAATAAAAGAGGACTTCTTCAAAAGTGATGTAGCCATCTTCTGGTCCAATTTCACGTCAGAGGGTGGATAGTCCATCATCTGTTTAAAAACACGTTTAAGCACCTGTGAATCCTCGGGAGTTAACAGAATGAAGTAAATAAGACAAGTGTACTGTCTGCTTTTATGTCAACTTGACACAATCTAGAGTCATCAGAGAGGAAGGAACCTCAGTTGAGGAAATGGCTCAAGGGCATCCAGATGAAAAGCATTTTCCCAATTAGTGATCAATGGAGGCAGGCCAGGTCCATGGTGGATAGTGCAATCCCTGGGCTGGTGGTCCAGGGTCCTATAAAAAAGCAGGCTGAGCAAGCCAGGGACAGCAAACCAGTAAGCAGCACTCTCTATGGCCTCTGCATCAGCTTTTGCTTCCAGGTTCCTGTCCTGACTGTCTTCCATGATGAACAGTAATATGGAAGTGTAAGCTGAATAAACCCTTTCCTCCACAACTTACATTTTGGTCATGGTGTTTTGCTGGCCAATAAAAACCCTAAAACTCAAAGCAATTGAGGCAAAGCAGAATAAAATTATTATGTTGGACTTTGATGGTCATGATTGTGAGTTTTAAAATAGTCAGTGAAACAGATGGACTTGTACAGAAATTCAGGCATGAATATGCGCATTGATCAGGCTCTTCTCCAGCTAAAACGTGGTTGTAGATAGACATCCCCTGACATCTGCCTCAGAGAATTTACTATAGAAACTTAGAGGTTATTCTCAATTCTCTACCTATGGAAACCTCACACCCAAGGAGCCCAATATGTGAGAATAAATATCACTAATCTTTTTGTAACACCTTTGGAATGTAAACACATGGGATGATTATTCTTATTCTGTCTTCCAATCTCCAATGTTCTAACTGCAAAGGTGGCTTTACTTCATCGGGTCTTCTATCTGTCATGAAGTGTGTTTCTCTTGCTGATGAGTTTTGAATAAGGAGCCTAATGTCTGACTATACAGAGTCTCCCCTCACTCTAAAGTTTCTCTCCAAGCTCCCCCAGCCTTGAAACCTCATTAGGGTTAGAGATGTTTATATTTTAGACTTGAGTTCAGGAGTTCAGGTCATGTTTGAGTTTCTCCCTTTCGCCACCCTCTTAGCAATGGTAAATGGCCTTACTCTTTTACCTAATGTCTGAATTTTGTTTTTATCTTTGAAAAGGAAAAAACCTTCTTTCCTTTTAAAGGAGTACTTTAACTCATAGGGGAGTGACTTTGAATCTTTCAATGATGTTTAATGAGAGCATATGTGGAGATTTATGGCAAACATGTTCAAGTCCCTTCTGTAAGCGGATGGTTACCCAGGCTGACTAGCTTGAACTTGCAGCCATTTCCCATTGTTTGTCTGATTGCCTGAATCTTATCTCCATAAGCTCTCCCAGCCTGGGCACTTCAAGCCCCTAATTTTAATGGAATGACAAAGTGATTTTTAGAATAAGATTTCCAGGACTGAACCATCCAGGGTTATAGTTGGCATGTGAAGAAAATGTCTCAATGGAAGTATCCTTGGGTAAGAAGAGACAGATGCCCTAGACACAAGACAAGGTTGGGGAGGAAAGAACTCATGTTGCAAGAATGATGGGCAGGCAATGGGGTTGTCTTATCTAAGATATCTGTTTGTGCTCACAGTTGGCAGAATCCAGCCAAACTCTTGCTTGTTGATTCCCACAATGTAGGGCACAGTGTTGAAAGTTTTCTCAGCCAGGATCTCTTCAGGCATCTTTGGCAGCAGAACTCCATCAATCACAGTGGGAACAAAGGGATGGCTCTGGGAAAGAGACCACATATTGCCAGGGATAACTCATCTCTCTCCCTGAGTTTCTGAGGGAGCATCTAGAACATAAACCCCGTGGCTTGGAAAGGGGACACAGGTATGTGGGGTCCTAAGAAGGAAGTTAAGGGTCTATATATTACTAGAATCTAATTTGGGCTATTGCTTAGTGACAAGTTGAAGGTGGCAAGGAAGGTGCAAAGGGACCCTTGGCTGAAACTTGCTACATCAGCCCCAGTGGAGACAGTGTAGCAATGGCTGAGAGAAATCTCAATGGCTATCTGTCCAGAGGTTCGCACCACACGTGGTTACGCCTCCTGGGGAAAAGTGGTTCAGGTCCCTGCAGGTGCTTGCATGGCTGGCTGTTTGGAATGGGTGCCTAGATGTGTTTTGTGCTATGATAACAATATTGCCTTTTATTCCTGGATATTTTAGCCTGTAGCTCCACTAGTAATTCAGAGATGCCTAGAGAACACTTAGATATAGTTTCAGGAACTGAAAGAGATACAGATCAACAGTCAATAGATGGGTATTGCCCTCTGTGCCTTCAGACACAGATCCTAAGGCACCAGTTGTGACTTCAGATGTCAGCCAGGGCCTGATAAATCAATTAGGGCTAAGGCTGTAGGAAGCAGCCCACAATGAGACCCTGCCTGTAACTAACCCGCCCACAACAAACCTGCTGTGGGACTCACAACAATACTCTAATTTGAGATCTTAGGGCCCCTAAATCAACACTATAAAAGTTTACTATCTAGAGACAAAGATTATCCTCTAAACTCAACAAATTAAATCTCTGATATGCTGACCACAAGCAGGCCAAAATAAACAGAGGCTCCCAATTACGCACTTGCTGAGAAACTTCAAAGGGAATTGTTGACATCTATAGAATGCCTGTTTATCTTTAAACTGTGACCAAAGATCTGTTCTTTGAACTTTCTGTATAAAAACCTGATATTCTGAAGTAAACTTTGCAGCAGTTCACAAACCTCCTCAGGTATGTTTGTGTCTGTCTGTCAAGCCGAAGCCATTCCTGACCTGGTCATTCGAGTCTTGGTCTCCACGCAGACCTGCAACCCACTGAGCAGTCTGCAGCAGAAACTAAACACATATTATTGTAGAATATATACTTCTACATCTATTATTGTAGAATATATATTTCTACATCCATAATGATTCTCACTATTCCTGATAGTTGTGCCTGTCACGTTATCACAAGTGCTGCATTAGTGATTCCTGAGCCAGCACTGCTGGGGAATTCAGAGCTCCGTTTCTGGGACGTTCTGCTCACGGCACTGTCATCACCTTTGTATCATACGCAGGTTCTAATTTTAAAGACACATTATATAACACAAATTTATTATGAAGAATTAGCATACATAGAATGTATTATAATAAAACACTAGATCAATAGAGCTAAACATTTCCCCAATCATGGGTCACATAAGGAGAAATTTCTTTGACTTCAGAGTCACAATCGTGAATGCCACTATTTTTAAATGCATTGTCTCATGAATCTACTACCTGGTAATCCATTACCTAAGTTTCCATCTCTTCCCAACTTTGTCACACACTAGAGATATCACATGACCATTCTTTATTATGGCTTCCCCAAGAGCTAGGCAATTCTCCTCTCCATTTTGGGGGATATTGTCATGTTGACTCATCAACACTGAGTTCAAGGTTGAGAGGCACTATAACTCAAGCCTGGCAGAAGCCCAACCATCAGGAATGTTTCCTCCATAAGGCTCCCCACAACCTGTCTTGCTTGGGGACCCTGAAAATATCAGCATCACTAGGCTTAAGTAAAAATGTCTTTTAAAGCAACAAATATTGAAACATGGCCATAACAGCCCACAAGCTGGACATGTGTGATTATGAATGCTGAGATGATAAGATAAAGCTTTATTGCAAACTTGGCTCAAACCTCTCATAGCTCTGTGCAGATGATGCAGGTGACCACAGTTATGTCACACCTGTGGACCTACAGTGTATATGTTCATTTTTAGCAACTAACTACATTCATGGTTTATAGGCTCTATGATTGACAACGAGCTGCATGTCTGTATTTATATTCTAAATTAGTTACTTTTGAAAAACAATTGGACTTTAGCTGGTTGGGATATCACTAAATCATGTAATTGTTAAAAATTAACTTTAGAGAACACAGACAAAATACTGCAGAGAAGCAAAAACTGCACAAACATCATGTCTATTATCAAGTTATGCCAAATACCCAATACTGTCTAGACCCAAAATACCGTTCCACTGCTCTAGGCTGGTAAACCCACCAAGACCCTCTGCCTGTATAATTGCTATGTACAGGCCTTCCAGGCAGGCTCAGCATCTGCCCTGGCTCTTTCCTACACATCACACTATTTCCACACTGCAGCCGAGCCCTCTGGACATACACTGCTTCATGTGGATCACAAGCCAAGTCCTGTCTGTAGTGTCTCTCTTCCCACAGCCATGGCCAACTCAGCTTGAGACCTCTTTCTTCCTCCTTGCCTTCACTCCAAGCACACAAGCCTCCTTCAGCAGGGCTTGGCAGCTGAAGGAGGAAACCTCTGCCTGTAGAGTTCATCCTCCAGGTTTCCTGACAGCTGGCTTCCTTGCACCCTCCAGATCTTTATTCATGTACTTCAGCCACAAACACTTAAAAGACACCTCTTCTGACCCTGCTATTTATAGAAAACCACGGGCCAACTCTCACCATCTCTTCTAATTTTTATTTGGAGTTGGTAGAAAACATATATATTTCATGTTGTTACATACATTCTTTTGTCTTCTGCTACACACCTCGAGTACTAAGACAGAAGTCTCCAAGAAAGCAGGAGATTATACATACTTAAGTTTCATATCCAGCTATTAAATCAGCCCCTGACACCAAGTGAGTCCTCAGTAAATCATTTCTGGATGATTGAAAGAATCTCATTTCACTCTCATAAAACCCTTTAGGGACGTTCTGGATACCCAGGATTTAAACAGAGAGGTCAGGACCATAGCTGGCAACAGCTGGACATTGTAAAGGCAGAAAGAAGGAGGCGGAGAGTGATGTTGGACTTTCCTAGGTCATGAGAGAACAGAAGTCTAGGCTCCTCTCTTTACAGCTTCAACTTTGTTCCTCCCATGAAACCATTAGCAAGGCACCTCTGCCTCCAGAGAGCAGAGAGTTCTAGTGGACACTCTTCCTGCAGGCTCATTTTGGGAGTGAGGAAGGGGAAGACTAATCCCAGGGCACTGAGTTGTTGACCAGGAGCACTCTACAGAGAGTTGTGGGTAAGTTCAATTCCTGCCTCTGATCCTTTTGTCTGTGCTAACTGACAAGTGAATGACTGAATTACATCTCTGGGCCTTGGCAATAAACACACAGGAATGACCATATTTTCACTAACAGAAGGATTATTCATCCTTATTTGGAGTAAAAACAGTGTTAAGACTCAAAAGAAGTCTAATCCAGAAAGCAATGGTCCTTACCTGTCTGGCGTCTCCATGTAAATCCAACTTAAAAAGATTCTGTGAAGATAAGACAGAGGATGGGTTAAGAAGCCTTCCCTGTATGAAGCCGGGCCTTGTGTGTGTGTGTGTGTGTGTGTGTGTGTGTGTGTGTGTGTGTGTGTGTGTGTGTGTGTGTGTGTGTGTGTAGCAGTCAGGGTTACTGGTGCTCTGGAAAGGCAGCTTCCGTGGGTGCCTGTCTTTCTCTTCATCTTTCCTCCTACTTGTTCCCTCTCACAATAATACCCCAACTTTCTTCACAGGAACAGTGAAAACAAAGTGATTGCATATGGTAACTTGAAGGGAGTTGGAGCTGAGATGAGCATGAGTGGCAGGAGAAAACACTTTCCCAGTCCTTGATTTCTTCTTCCTTATCCTGATATTGTGAGTTTAGGCAACTACATGTGACATGAGGTTACCATGCCCCCCGAATATAAATAACAGTTCAAAGATACCTACAAGGCAGCATAGAGTTTACACCAAATACACTGATAAAGTTTGGAAAGGGTTGGCTTCCAAACAGATGTCACATAGCTAGCTCTTCAGCCTCCCAGGGAACAACCCCCCTGCTTATAAAGTCAGAAATGATGGCAAATAGAGGGAGAAATATTGGCAGATTGGCAGATACCAAAAACACCCTCAGCACCTGGATCCAGCTGCATCCCAAGACCCAAGCTCCTGAATGTTTCAGGCTCTAGTTACATGAGTATTTTTCAGTACACATTCCTGAAGTGAATGCTCTAGTATTGTGTTGGGAACCTCTAATGCTTATCTATGCTCACTGTAATTCACTCTACTCCATACTTTTCCTGTCATGTACATTCATCATGTTCAAAGCTTAGCTAATGGATCTGACCCATGTACAGGAAGCAACTCTGTTGTGAGTTTTAGCTCTATCACTCAAGCTCTCTCTCTCTCTCTCTCTCTCTCTCTCTCTCTCTCTCTCTCTCTCTCTCTCTCTCCCATTCTCTTCTCAGCCATAAAAACATCTTATAAACTCTTTGAAATATGTCATGTGATCTTAGGTCTACAGTTTCCTAAAGATAGAAAGTAATCCTGCATGTGTATGATGGGTATTCCTATGGATGGAAAATTTTTTTTCCCATTCTGGGTATACAAACACATCCATGAAACAGAAATCAAGGAGAAAACCTGTAATGCCACTACTGAAGATGGTGATACAGGAGAATTCCAACAAGAAAAAGAAAGCAGCTTTTTTTTAACATAATTGTTTTAATGAATTGGATGGAGTGATGGATAGATGGAAGACAATAAATGGGTAGACAGTTGATTATCCTTAACTCTTCAAAGAATTAGTTTCTGAAAACAGAAAATTAGGAACTCTTTTAATTTAGAAAGCTTGAAAAATCAACCAAGATAAATTACAATACTTTTCATAAAATATTTGTACTCAATATCCTTATCCTCAATGCTCAGAAAGGTGATGTGGGAATGTAAAATTCTAAATTCTTCAGATACATTTGAAGCAAGACTACCACATACTAAATTTTTGAAAGAACTAATGTATTGTTATACAACCTTTGTTTTGTAGATATTTTGTGACATTTGGTATTTTTCGTTATAAAAGAAAGAGATAAAAACAATCTTAATAATATCAGAAGGCTGATATTGTAGACAAGAAGCAAGAAAATGTACCTAATAGATAGCTTCTCCAAAATTACAGGAGAGAAGAAGTGATGAAGTCTGGTAAAGTACAAAGGTTGGGGACACTAGGACAGGCACACCTACCAATTTCAGTGTGGTCTTCAATAGTTCTTCCTCTGTCTTCTGGCGAAGGCAATGAACCATGGCAGCTGATGTGGTGTTTGTACAACCAGTTGTAACTGCAATTGCCTTCAACAGATCACAGGCCACAGTAAAGATCAAGAGTAGCATTTATACCTCTGTCAATATAACCCAGAGTTCTACCCAATACGCACATTCTTATGATGGTACATCATTGCACAAAAGATGCAATACCAGCAGATATGGGTTCTGGGCCCCTCAGAGTGTTGTTTATGTTACTAATTGGAATATGATACACACTATTTAAATATTGGAGCCTGCGTTAACTTTATAATTTGTTAAGTGGAACTGGGCATATTGGCACAAACCTTTAGTCCCAGCACTTTGGAAGCAGAGGCAGGCAGATCTCTGTGAGTGCCAGTCAGGTCTTCACAGTGAGTTTCAGGACAGCCAGGGTTACAGAGTAAGACTCAGTCTTAAAATTCAGAAACAAGTAATTTTTTAAGTGGGTACCCTATTGTGAATGTGGTCAAGTTAAAAGAACCCATTTAGAATGTTTTGACAAAAATGACAGAATGTACATCTGTCTGATGTAGATCCACTTCCTCCATACTCTGGCCAGCTGACTTTTAAGAACCATATATGAACATGTGAATTGCATCTAACCTATAAGGAGAAGTAATACATGTGATATGCTCAGGAGGGTAACCTTTGCTCTCACAGCAAAACTTGTATTGGATTGCAATGTATCTAAGAAACATGATTCACATGTTCATGAAATCATTCCAGCACTTGCAGAGCTTGGACTAGATGTGAGTCCAAAGCAAGCTCTAACCATTAACCATGCCAACTTCATCCCAAGACAAGAAAGATTCATGAGGAGACAAAAGGGCCCAGGAACTACCCAGCATGGAATTTACCTCAGCCAAGGGCCTGGTGTTCTTCTTGACCAGGCCTGCAGTGAGGGCTACTCCACTTTCAGAAATAGCCCTGTGGAAAAGATTTTTGGCCAAGGGAGACAACACCTGGCAGAGGAAAGTAGAGAAAAAAATGTTTTTTACTCTCAGTGACTCATAGACCTCTGTGGGACCAGGGTTTGGACTCCATTTGGTCACCTTGATGACCAGTATGAAGCCTAACCCTTGGATCTGCTGACTCCTAGCCAAGGTTAGGTGGTGTTAGTGGCCCCACATGGAGGAGGTTAGCACCAAATTTTACCTGTCTCTATAGCTAAAATACATTTGGACACCCCTCTGGAAAGATTCACAGAAAGCATCTAAATATAGCCAGAAGAAAGCAAAACTGAAAGACAGGCCACAGTGAATATGAAGGCAGAGAAAGCGACTATCAAGCAAATGGACTGTAAATAAGCAGGCATAGATATCCTTATAGCTGATAATGTAGACTTCAAACTAAAACTAATTAGAAGAGATAGTGGAACACTACATATTAATAAAGAGAACTATTTATCTAGAAGACACAGCAACTCTGAAGCAAATATTTGGAGCCTTGTAATTTCATAAAACTGTCACTAAAGATCATAGAAGGCCACCTAGGACATGGTACAATAATAGTAGAGGACTTTAATATCCAACTCATATTTAGAAATGTCTCTCAAACTAAAAATAACAAAAAAAAAATTTTCAGAGCTAATACTACATGGATCAGATTTATGAAGAATATACCACCCAACAATAGGAAATAAAAAGGCTTCTAAGATGCAATTGGAACCTTTTCCAAAACCAATTGCACCATAGCCTACAAATCAAACCTTAAAAAGCACAAAGAAATTGAAATTATTCCTAGTATCTAATGAGATACAATGAAATAAAAGTAGAAATCAATGATAAATATTCAAGTTTATTATCTCATCTTAAGGTGCACAGGAATATTACAAAATTAATATGCATGTAAATATAGTAAAATGCATTAAATTTGTCCATATACCCATTTAAATTTATTACCAGATTGTAAATAATACATGGAGGAAATTGAAGTTGTTAGGCTGTAGGCATGAAATCAGTGTATCATATGAAAGACATTGGAATCAAGGTCCTAACGAAGAAAATTAACTACAATGACATTTTTTATAAATTGGAAGACTTTTTAATATTTAGTTATCTAATCAAGAAGCTATCACAAAAGAGGCCTTGGGCTCTTTTCTAGAAGCAAAACATCTCAGATATTGAACAAAATAACACTATGTGTGGAAATATCCAACTAGAGAATGTATAAGTTCAAGCTGTTTGTTTAGATTTTCTGTAGGGTATAATTAAAAAAGAAAGCATAACAATATGTAATTGTTATGTATGGTAACATCATGCAAGGATTAAACTAAAATTGGAAAGTTGAAAAAAGTTATATGACACACATACACACACAGGTTAAAAGGAGAGATGATGGATAGCAAGTAGAGAGAAGGTATACAATAGATACATGTAGAGATTGATTTAAAAAAATTGTAGATTACTACAGAAATACATGTCATAATGTACTCCTTGAATTTATCTGTACTTTTCCTTATCTCTAAGGAAAATAAAAACCATTTTTCTCTAAATATTCAGCTAATGAACCAATACATGATTGAAAATATGGTGATGTGTTAGCATTCTGATCAATGCTCAGGGATTTGGAGGGCCACTCATTACCTTCAGAAGTTTTCATAGATTCTCTGTTTCTCCTGCTCTTCATCTCCATACCAAGAAGATTCCTCGGATTACTAGAATGTGTCTGTGACCTACAGTCTTTGTTCTACCTCTCATTGTTGCAGTGTCTATCCATCCTTCGTCACACCATCTCCCCTTTTCCAACTGGATCCTTAGTCCCAGATTCCATCGCCCCTCTTTCAAAGCCATGAGATCCCCTCTGATGAGCTCCCAGTGTCTCAGTTCCCTCAATGTGTAGGTCTATCCTGGAGCCAAACAGTGATGCCTGCTCTACGTGATGCCCTTCCCCTTTACAATCTTCAGTTTACTCCCAACACTCTGTCTGTCCTAAGAGTGAATTCTATGTTAATGTGATGAGCAAAGAGAAAGAGAATTCTATTACATGACAGGAGAAATAATATATAGCAGGTACGTTTTATAGTGGGCATGAAAGTACCTCCTAGTAGCCAAGGAAGATTTGATTCTTGGTCCTCCACTATCTAATGCTGAGCAGTAAAAGTATCAACCTGAATGCAGATTCTGAAAGCAAAGTTCCCAAAGCTAGACTGGCTGGTCTCCAAGAGTTCCTATCAACAGCTGTCATGCCTGGATAAGGCCCTGTGCTGTGGACACTTACAAGAATAGAGACACTTTCAGCTCCTGCTGACTCTCCAAAGATGGTCACAGAGCCTGGGTCTCCTCCAAAGTTGACAATATTATCCTGGACCCAATGTAGTGCAGCCACCTGGTCCAAGTGACCCCAGTTCCCCTGGCTGTGTTCATCCCCTGTGCTGGAAAAAAAAAAAAAAAAAAAAAACAAGAGAAAAAAGAAAAACCGCGAAGGTAGATACATGGTGACTGAATCTTCAGAGATAGAGAGAGGCTGGGGCTCTTAGTGAAATAAGTGAGCCCTGAATTCCTGGCACACACTTTTCTGCCTCTCATCTCTCTCGAAATGTTCTATCTGGGACTCTATACTCATCTTCTGGAAACTATGTAGCCTAAGAACTAGTGAGACAAAAATCTCCAACTTCTGAGTATATTCAGTTCACACTTCTGAGCACAGTAAACAGGGGTGAAGAAATTTTAGTATGAAGAAATGAAAGTACCCTGAAGGAAAATAAAACTGTCTTACAAAAGATGCGGGGATGGGGGTTGCCACTACAGGTGGTATTTTCTGATTTCAGGGCCAAGAGAGGCCTCTTGAAAACAGTGGCCATTAATAGGGACCTGAATAAAATGAGCACGTGAGCTTATGAATATCATAAAATATTACTCCTGTTAAAATGAGCGGCAGGTGCAAACAATTCTGGGATCAAAAATGTGGTGTCACTAGCAGCAAATACAGGCAGAGCAGGTGCTGTGAGCCTTGGCAGGGAGTTCTTTGCTGTTATAGGTGGGTGGGAATGATCTACAGAAATGACATATGATTCAACCCGTGTCTCTCACAGCACTCTGGCCACTCTGTAGAAAATACATGCCTTAAAAGTTACAGGTTTACTTAAAAAAAAAAAAAACAAAGCAGAGGTTATAACAACAATTCAGTCCTAAACTGTAAGAGTAGAAGCAGGGAGTAGATGGGAAATAGATGGAATCAGTTTGTTTGGAAGGTGGAGCCAAAAGGACTGGTTGGTTGGTTAGATGTTGAGTGTAAGAAAACCATGAGTCCCGAATGTCCCCAAGGCTTTTATGTTGAGCAAGCAAGAAGAGGGACAGCCAGCACCAGCTCATCTGTGTACAGGAAAAGGAAGGTGATGTTCTTTCTGCTTGAAATAGCAGAAGCTTGGCATGGCTCAATTCACCTCCTAGAGCACTGTGACAACTCAGCAAAATGTGCTTTCAAACCAACTGTTATCTATGTCTGGGATATTGGAGAGAACATCACACAAATCTATCTGTTCAGAAGCAATGTAGAGAGTGGAGAATTGATGGACAGGTGAGGTCTGTTACTGGAGCAAAGGGGTGCATTATGAAGAAGCCTAGCAGAGGTCTCTAAAATGCATGGCATTACTGGAGCTGGATCCTGGCATCTTTGACCTGGAAGAGCTACATTTTGGATGTTCTCATGTGAAAGTAACAGAATCTGCAAAATGTGAGGTCCAGAGAAATGTCATTAAGCCACTGGATACACTGCCCTTGGAGGTGTTGAGCTCACTGGGCCAACGGTAGTTCTCTAGTGAGCTAGTTATAAAAAGAGCAGGACTTCCCAACTCCTCCTTCCTGCTTTGTGTCTCATCATGTGATCTCTTCCACTTTCTGCAGATTTTATTTCTGCCCCTCTACCATGTTGAGCTCAATAAGGGTCCTCACCAGATCTCAACCAGAAGAATATTGTGAAACTCAATAAATATCTGAAACTCAATAAATATTTTCCTTATAAATATGACAAGATCTGGGGTTCTAATATATACTGATAAAACAGACTAATAAGGGTGCTGGTATGTAGAAAAGAGTTCATATCTTTACCTGAAGAATCCCCAGATGCCCAGACGATACTGAATGACCACCACCACCACGTTTTCATGGGTAGACAGGGCCAGTCCATCGTAAGTTGATGCCCCACCCAACACTAGTCCACCTCCATGGATCCACACCATCACCTGGAAAAGAACACAACACATATCATTAGAAGCCTCCTGGAGGGCCATAGAAACTGTCTGGCTTGGTTTCCTATATCGAGGCTGACTCAAGGAGGGCATCGCCCAAGCCACACTCATACTTGCTGCAGCCTTTCCTCCCCAGTTCCCACAGCTGGAGTGAGTCATCCCACTCAACATTTCTCTCCTGTCTTCTAAGACTCTTAGAAGTCTTTACAGGTCTCCTTAAACTGAAAATACCACCATGGAAACATCTAAGGTCACCGGTGTCATGTTCACCCCAACAAGCCATCCTCTTCATGTCAGGGCTTGGTGTGAAATGCTTATATCCTGCTTTCTCAGACTCTATGTCTGACTGTGTATATGGTGACACTGAGTGCAACAGTGGGATAAATGAATGACAGTCCCACCCTGTGCCTCTACATTAGACCCAATAAAAAGACTCTCTTCTTTCTCTTCTTGCCCTCCTCTCCCCTCTGTCCCCCTCCCATCCTCTTCTTCCCTCCCCCCTTCTTTCTCTCTCAGATAAGAGATTGATTTTTTTTTTTTTTTAGAGATAGTGTAATCATGGCCAGCCTGGTGCTTTCTATGTAGACCAAGCTGATATCAAACTTGCACAAATCATTTTGCCTCAGCCTCTTCAGTGCTGTGGCTGCATATGTGAACCAAAGGCTTCTCTTGAGTGGCCTTTTCTTGACTAGTCATGTTTTTTCTTCTGATGGAGAGGATCAAACTCAAGGCCTTGAGCATCTAGACAACTACTTTATCATTGAGCTATGCTGTTGACCCTCTTGCCTATATTGATGTCCATTAGTCCAGCAGGCTGAGGTGCTGATCTGAAGAAAGTTGCAGAATCAATGACAGTGGGAACCACAATGCAACTATTACAGTGGCAGAGGCAGGGACTATGGCAGTTGGGAAAACTCAGCTATGTCAGCAGAATAGCAAAGTTGACAGCATCACTAGAAGCCAACAGCACAGTTGTAACAGCAATGTCATCTGGTAGCAAAATACATCCTAGAAATGGCAGTCATGATAGTGGCTACAGCACTGAGAGGCAGCTACTCTCAGAGAGTAGCAAGGACAGATAAGAGGAATAGTAGATGTTAAGGGGAGAGAGGGTGAAGAGCCATAGAGGAATGGGGCTATAAAAGCCAAAGAAGAGGAACTACAGGTCTTGGCTGCCAGAAACCTCCAGAAAGCTGCTCAATCTTAAGGACCCAGAGTCTCAGCAACCCTTGTTCCTGACAGGAGCTGTAACAATAGCTACTATCACAAGCTGGGAGATCCTGATATTCAGGCCTGAAAGCTGTAATGCTTGGTGTGTTGTAGAGCTGGGGAATCCCAATGTCCAGTTAAAATTGGAAGCTGCTACATGGGGGAGGGCCTAGGCCCTCCTGCAAATGATGTGACAGACTTTGATGACCCCCCATGGAAGGCCTCACCCCCCTCCGGGGAGTGGGATGAGGGTGTGGGGGTTGGAGGGGGGCATGGAAGGATGGGTGGGAACTGGGATTGATATGTAAAATAAGAGTGTTTCTGAATTAAATAAAAATAAAATGGATATAAAAAATTAGAAGCTGCAATTCTAGTCCTTGCCCAGAGCAGAGAGTGTAGCCTTGAAGTTACTCTCAGGGGCAAGGGGATCCGGACTTCTATAACTGCCAAAGAACTACAACATTTGTCACCCTATGGCTGAGAGCTCCAGTTCTGAAAGCCTTCCCAACATCTGCAGCACAGCAGAACACCATCTGCTGTGCCAGATGCAGGCCACTGCCACAGAGGCTGCAGAAGTAGCTGCACTTCTCAGGGACCCACGATTCTGAAGGTAAGGAACTGCAGCCCAGTGCCCAGCAATACTATAGGTATTCAGTTTTCCTCATCAGAAAACCAGGGAGGATTAAATTCTAACTGTAAGGCCATCTTCCCCAAGCACCAGTTTCACAGATACATAAATAAAGGCATGGGGGCTTTGAGAAGCTACTTAATGTTTCACTGCTTTGAGGACTCATGTAATGAAGAATAAGTACATCACCAGCAACATTCCCAGATCTCAATGCACCCACAAGGCAAGCACCATTGCCTGATGTCTCTAGGGTAAACAAAGGAAAGTGGGCCTCTGAGTCACTTCATGCCTCTGGTGTCCCTGCCTCTAGTTGTCCTCAAGCCCTTCTGTTTGCCCATAGGAACTGGATATGGAAACTCAGAAAGTTGGAGGAGTCCCACCACTTACCGGCAGCCTGTCACTCCTTGTCAAGTCAGAAGGAGTGTAAATATTTAGGTAGAGACAGTCTTCTGAAAACTGGAGAGGAATGCTCTCCTTTCTGTTGGTTAGGAGATCATTGACTATCTGCCCTGTCACTGGGTCTTGAGAGCACCTGGGTGGGGAGAGAGAACATCTGAGGTTCCACCAGATGCAACTTGGAAACATTACTTGGCACAGGGAGATGTGATTCTGTAGGTGTGATTCTGTAGGTGAGTTGATATCACATGATAGAGACACTGGAATGGAGATACCCCAGGATGCCATGGGAACTCCAGGCCTTCAGTCTTATTGTCCTATAGCAGGAGAATGATTTTCTGTGTCTCCTTTCCTAGAATCTTAGCTCTGCCCTGGCCAATGACATGGGTGCTCATATGTTGGTTTGCCCTTGAAGATGACACTCCCCGCTCTCTGCTTGACTTTGTATAGTAGGTAAAATGTTGACTGAACTTCTCTACCAGTTGAATGTGCTCTAGTCCTGGAGTGTCTGCTGTCAGCCACAGAAATGCCCTCAAGTGGCAGAGGTCAATACCAACCAGCATCTATCTCATCAGTAACCTCAGGAAACCTGCTTTTCTGGTCAGCTTCACCCACTGACAGGCTGAGTAGCCTTGGGCTATCCCTAATCTGGGCTCCAATCTGTCAGGTCTCAATAAGGGCACTGCTATATCTGGCTAAAAGCTCCACAACCCTGGCCTGCTAAGGTTCTATCATTAGTTACTGAAGCCATCACCGTTCCGCTCATACAAGGCCTCAAAGGCTGTTCAAGATTAGGATTAGCAATGTTGCTGAAGTCTTCCAGTGAGCCAGGCACTGGTTTACATTATGTGCTCACCAATTAATACCTGAGGTCAGCTCCTGGGGTGGGCTCCAGCTTCATCCTCATTTCATTGATAAGAAAACAAGGCTCAGGGAAGCCACAGAACATCTCACCATATGGGCAACCCAGCTGTGCAGTGCTTTTGTTCCCAGTGCTTTACAAGACCTGTCCCCAGATCTCCATGGACCCAGGAGCTCAGCAGTGTTGCTTCCAGTGTTTAGAAGCAGCGGCCAAGGCCCTTGAATGTCAGGATGATACAGATACCAGGTGGCAGAAGTGGGTCAACAAAAAGGGTTCTATCTTTCATTCTGGGAACTTTTCCTACATTATGAAGGATGAGGGGTGTAATGATCATAAAAGCAGTAACTGTCAAAAGAGGAATTGGTTAATTCCAACAGTTTTTTAATAGAAAATAAAGATTAAGATTACATTTATTATTTTATTATGTTATTTCTGAGACAGGGTTTCCAGTGGAAACCAAAGCTCATACACATGCCCAGTACCTCTCTTTCTGCTGCAGTGACATAGCCTGGATTAATTAATTTATTTGCTTATTTATTTTGGTTTTTGAAGACAGGGTTTCTCTGTGTAGCCTAAGCTGTCCTGGAACTGACTCTGTAGACCAGGCTGCCCTCAAACTCACAGAAATCCACCTGCCTCTGCTTCCCGAGTGCTGGGCATCACCAACTGACTAAGATATCATTTATCATCGCTGGAGTTATTACATATTATTTGTTTCCCAAAATGCAGGGTAAAATTGTGTCAATAAGCCAAAGATTTACGCAGAGGTGGTTGATGGAGACTATTTGGGAAAAAATTAAGAATAGGTTCATAGCATTTGATTAAATAATGCTACTTCTTGGGACTTACCATAAAGAATTCATGAACATGCAGAATAATTTAGTTCCAACACATGGTCATATGTATTCATCAACTATACCAAAACCAACTTTGTCACCAGAAGTTAAAGACTGGGTGAGTGTAATGCAGTCCAAAGCTGAAATTAAGGCAATTGAAAGTAACCTGTGCTAGTCAGTGGCAGAAGGTGATACCAACATACTCATAAGTGAGACAGGCTCCCACCAGAGCCGCAGACTGTTGCCCAGGACAGACAAGAGGCTGTGCACACGTCAGATGGTGGTAACAGTTGTCTCTGGGTAGCATCTCATGTGGGTTTACTTTTTCCTTTGCTCTGTGTAGTGTATTTCCTAACTTTACTGCATCAAGTAGTCACTACATAAATAACCAAACTATAAAACAGTGGAGTTAAGTAGCACATGATGGAGAAAGGACTCTAGAAAGCTCGTCAGTCCTAAATGTTTCAAGTTTCCATGGTGTCTGATTTTGCTTTTGAATTTTAGTTTCCCAGCACTTGAAAGGCTTTTGTTAGGGGTCAGAAAACACACATACTTCAGACAATCAGAGAAAAAGGTCCTCTGCAGAGCAGAGTGGAGACTTGGGAAGCTGAAGTCCTCCACAGTATTTTCGATTCCAGAACAAAGAGAGCACTGTGTTGATTCTTTCCGATGTCACTATGAGACAGATTTCCTCCAAAAGAGACCCAGGCCCACCCCCAGCGACTTACATAGGAGGGTAGGAGGTGGCATTCTTCACAAAGCTCCAGGACTCAGCAGGCTGTGGTGGAGCAAACCTCAGGGATCCAAGAGGAGGCTTAGCAAAGGGGACTCCCAGGAAGACAGCCACAGGCTGTAAGAATCCTTCTAAGCTGACAAACTTCCCCAGGACTTTGCCATGAACAGTGTCTACTACGGGTGGTGAGGATGGGTGCCCTGTGGAACACGGAGAAAATGAGGACACATCAGAGGGAAAGATCAGGCCTGGACTTTTAAAGGGCTTCTCCACTTTTAAGTATGAGATCAAATTAATTGTCTGAGCCCTGTAGGCCGCAGTATCTTCTCACCTCAGACAATGGTGAAGAAGACAGTCCTTTAGAGGGACAGCTAGGATGCCTGTGGATGCTGGCAGTGTGAAGTTCTTTGTACTTGACACTTATTACTTTTTATAATTAGTAGAAAAATGTTATAGATATGTAAATAAGAAAGGAAGAACTGATCCCTGCCCAGTGTGGAGGTCATGGGGGAAAAAAAAAAACTTGGTACAGCTCAAGGAAGGTGCTATTGAGAAGCTGGCAAGATGTCCTAAGATGATGTCATTAAGGCAGGAGCACTCAGAACTGCAAGTCAGTAAGAGGCAGCTGAAGGTCAGTGAGTGCAACTGTGTGTGTGTGTCTGTCTGTATGCATGCGTGCGTGTGACTTCTCTGAAAGGGCCACTGTGAAGTGACAGGGGGGCTTAATGTGAACACAGAGATGGCCACAGTTGGGGTAAGAATGTCTCCCTTAGGGCACCAGGATGAGGGCAGAGCCCTGAAGAAGTGCAGGGAGAAGGGGAACAGGTTGGTAAAGATGCTGAGTGCTTCAAAGAAGTGAAGGAATCTGAACAGATCTTGGTGTGGGCCTCCATTAAGCCAATGTCAACACTGCACTGAGACAGAGTGGGTGAAAACCAAACGTCTCAGCATAAAAAGTTTGGCTAAGGTGGGAGTTATGAGCAGGGCCACCTATAATAGTTCCCACTTATATTGTGTGGAATGTGCATGTATTGAAACTGTGAGCAATCACTGTGTGCTTCAGCTGCATTCCACTCCTCCAAATTGTTTCTCAAGGAAATTTTACTAGGTGATTTTAAATGTGCCCACTTAACAGGAGAATAACATGAACTTTCAAACAGCTTAGGTAATCCTAAAATGGAAATGGGATGATCAGGAACAGAGAATACTCTACTCCAAACCTTGCTCCTTTCTTTGCTTTGCTCTTGTCTCTTGGCTTCTCACGGTGTCACGCATATAGAGAGAAGATAAAATCTAAACAGATTCTAGGCTGTCAGTATTCTGGTAGCCAAACACCAGCTCTGGATTCAGGAGCCCCAGATAGACCGACTAGGGTGATGGATGATGGGAGAAGGCATGACTCCATGAATCTCAGTTTCTCAATTGGTAAGATGTCACAGATAATCACTGAGATCCATATAGTCTTGTGTGAACCATGACCCTAACCTCTTCATTTGGTGCTTTGACATATATGACTTTCATGCTCCAGCAAAAACTGTGGTTCCTGGGGTGCATAAAATCCAGAACCACTACTGCACCAACCTCTTTCTTTCTTGTCTCACATCTTAAGCTACCATCTTATGTGTTGTAGTCACTTACAATCATGCACAAGACAGCTAAGAATAGCCTGTGGCCAAGAATCCTTTGACATTTTTTCTTTTTGTATTATTTAAAACATTATAAAATTGAAATATAGTTTGACCTTATTCTTCCCTTTTCCCAAGTCCTTGTAGTTCCTTGCCCACCCTCTTTCTGCTCAACTTCAAGTTCTTTCTAGAAAGCAAAACAAAACAAACCAAAGCCCAAACCAACAACAAATCCTCCAAACCAAGAAAACAAAACAAATCTATACATAAAAGGAAACAACAACAACAACAACAAAATTGCAACCAAATAAAGGTACACATATGAACCTGTGGAGTACATTGCATGCTGGTCCTTAAAATGTTATAAATCCGTGCTACACCTACTTACATGGCTTCACCTATGCCAACAGAAGACACCTCCAAGAAGAACCCTGCTGCTGTCCTTTTGTCACACCCCACCCTGATGGCGACCCCTTCCTTTGGGAGCCAAGATTATCAATGAGTTATTTTACTGGCCATTATGTCTAATGTGATAACCTGACCACACCTCCAATTTCCTATTAATGCATTCCATTTTATTATAAATTTAGTGTGTGTGTATGCATGATGTATTTGCATGCATGTGCACAAGTGTGTGTGTAAGTGAAAGTGTGCGTGTGTGCTGTGGTACACCTGTGGAGGTCAGATGATCACCTTAGGCGTTGTTCCTCACCTACCAGTCTGTATGAAAAATGATTTCGTTTTCCTGGGAATTCTATCTCCACATGCCATCTTGGCATAGGAGCCCTGGGACTACAGGTGCACATTGCTACTGCTGGCTTCATGTGGGTTCTGGGGCTTCAAATTCAAGTCCTCGTGTTTGCACATGTGAGCCTGCTCCTCAGGTAGATACATCCTTATCTACCTCTCTCCCACACCTCCTCTAGCCTAGTCCCACCTGAAAGACTGTAGAAAAGACTGCCAAAGAAACCCTTGCAGTGACCCAGTGGGAAAGGTACTAGTGCTAATATGTCTTCAGAGATGGGCTAACACAAATTTACCTAGCTGAAGACTAATGGTTTGGAAGCACTGAGCTGAGATTCAGAATTTTGTACTAAGCTTCTTTCTATGATCAGGCAAAACATAGACTAATAATTAAAGAGAAAACAAACAGCTTTCCTAATCCCCTTTCTAATACTTGGGGCTATCTCATTGCCCTCTGTACCTGTCATGTGATCCTAGGTCCCAGAGTGTTTGCCTTCTCTAACTCAGCATGTCCACTCCCTTCAATAATTGGTTTGAGCTAGTTTTCTAAAGGGTGAAAATTGCTGCAGAAAGGAGCCTGTCACAGCATCACACTATGCTCACCTCTGCCCACCTCTAGTGGTTTGAAATGTGCCCTCACTACCCCAATATCTGTATTACAAAAAGACTCACCCCCTGCTGTGAAAGCTGCAAGAGACACCAGGATCAGAGCATAGAGGCACATGGTAGAAGACTACAGGCTTGGGAGACAGCAGGGTCTCCAGCCTGTGACAAAGGGGGATACACGGATCTTGCCCAAGACCTGAAGACTTCTTGCAAATTCCTTTCAGTTAATTGTATAATCCCAGAAAAGAACACTCTTTCTGTTCCACAGAGCTCTGCGGGTTTACCAGGTGATCATTAAGCCATCCCCACCCAGAGTTTACACTGCTTTATCTAAATTGTCTGGACTCTACACTTAGATTGCAAGAGCCCACAAACTGGTCAAACAACTTCTTGCATAAGCATCTCTCCCTGTAGCTCTCAGGCCCCAGGGTTCACTCTTATTTCCCATAGCCAGGCACCAGCTGTGCAGACACCTTCAGGCAGAGGCTGGGAGATTTCAGAGCTCCTCACAGCCATAGAGTTGATCACCAGGGAGGTGAGCACACACAGTCCAGTTTCTATTGCCTGGTAGAGATTTAGGATATAATTTTGCTAAAAATCTTAAGTTTCATCATATTTCTTTTGACACAAATATCTTTGGAAGATTCCTGTCAAGTGGTTTAGCCTTCTGTCATGTATTGCCGTGGTCAAGGAACTCACAACCTTTCAGAGGAGAGATTTTGGGACAGGTGTTCTTACATAAGTGAACAATATACTTTTGTTTTAGTAGCTCTTAAGTTAGCCTCCATAGCACTGGATTTTGTCTGATTGCAGACTTCATTATTATTGGTCTTCTACTCTTCTTCATCCCTCTGCTCCTATCAGCTCATCCTTTTTTTTTTTTCATTAATAGTCCCCCTTTACACTTCATTCTTTTTTTCTCTCTCATCTCTGTCTTCTCTAATGGACTCTTCTAGTATATACACCAATTAGCAGTGTATGTACAAAAATATAAACATTAAAATCTAAAGCCGTACATAAGAGAAAATGTGGTGCTTGTCTTTCTGAGTCTAGTTTGTTTTACTTACCAAAATGGGCTTCATTTCTATCACTGTTATTGAAAATGTTAGAATTTTATTTTTTTTATAGTTGGATAAAATTTCATTGTGTAAATGTACCCCATTTTCTTCATCTAAATCTCTACTGTTGGGCATCTGGTCTGGCTAATTTCTTAGCAATTGTGAGTAATGCAAAAATAAATATGGGTTATTGCTATAGTTTTGATAGGATTTAGAGTCTTTTGGACATGTATCTTGGGAAAGTTTAGTGGGGCCATACAGAGGTTCTGCTTTTAAACTTTTGAGGAGCCCCTATTTCTATTTCCATACTTGCTTCATTAATATACTTCATCAACAGTGAATAATGGTTTGTCTTTGCCAACAACTTCATTGACATGTGCTTACTTCTATTCCAAACAAGAGAAAGGTAAGGAACACTACCAAACTCATTCTATGAAGCTATTACTACTTTGATACCCAAAACACACAAGGAGACAATAACAAAGCAATAGACTGAGCTAGTTATTGACCATAGATATAAAACTCCAAATAAAATGTTTACAATTGAATTCAAGAACACATTAAGGGGCTGGAGCATGGCTCAGCAGTTAAGACTATTTTTGCTCTTGCAGAGGACATGGTTTCCAGCATTCTAATCATGTCTCATAATCTTGTGTAATTCAGGCTCCCGTGGAATCTGATGCACTCATCTGATCGCCTCAGCTATGAGGCATGCACACATAGAGACAATACATCCATACATATAAAGTAAAAGAAGTGTAAAAAGAAAATAAAACGAACTTTTATTTATTTATTTATTTATTTATTTATTGTTTTTATAGTTCAATCAAAATTTCCCACCTTTCTCTCTTCTTCTTAGGTCCTCCCAGCTCCCCCAATTAATTCATCCCTCACTGTTTCTCTTCAGATACAGATTGGCCTGCCATGGATATCAGTCAGCTATGACATATTAAGTTGCAATAAGACTAGGTATATCCTCTTCTATTAAGGCTGGACTAGGCAATACAGTAGGAGGAATGGTTCTCAAAAGCAGGTAACATAGATACAGCCCCTGTTCTTGCTGTTAAGAATCACACACAATGACCAAGTAACATATATGCAGTGTAACATATATTCAGTGGCCCTAAGTCAGTTCCATGTAGGCTTCCCGCTTGTCTGAGAGACCATCTTACACTTAGAATGGCTAAGATAAAAAACACAAGTGACAGACAGTTCATGCTGTGTGGGTGTATTATGAGGGTGACTAGACAGGAACCCTAGTCCATGAAGAGACAATTACCAGGTGACAGGAAATGCCTCAAGATTCCTGTTCTCTGTCTCCCAGGATAGACTTTTGCTGGGGAAAGCTTTAGAAGCAAGGATTCATTTGGCTCAGTCTTTCGCATACTTAACTGGAGATATAAAATAAGTTCATGACAATGGGGTATGAGTTACAACAAGTGTCAGGTTGTCTTCAGGCTATTGCAGTCAGAAGATAGCTGAGCCTTCTCCACACCAGACTTTCCCTACAATAAGCCAGGGACAATGACTCTGAGGCTCTAAGGGACAAGACAGGAGGGCCTTGATTTCCTGATCTGTGTCTGCAGATAGATACTCCATGATCTATAACCATGTTTTTTACTTCCTGTGAGCAAGAACAAAGCATCTGTTTCAGTCATTATAATTTTGGGGGCAATTATCCCTGACAAAAGCAGGTAGGACACAAATGACTTGTACACAATACCATAGAAAACTTTGTCAATGTGATCTCCAGTCTCTCTCTCTCTCTCTCTCTCTCTCTCTCTCTCTCTCTCTCTCTCTCTCTCTCTCTCTCTCTCTCTCTCCTAAGCACATACACAGATATTCTCACAGCCCCCTTCCTAGAACTCACAATGGGAAGCTATGGTAGATGCTGTCAGTGATTGGCTGGCACCCTAGGGCCATATAATTCCATGACTCTCAGATGACTTTCTCCTGCCATGAACTCCTCCCCTCTTGAGGGTTTTCCATAATGTAAACTAATTTCCTATATGATGGTAGGGGATAAGTAGTTCCTCCACTCACTGGAGCAAATCTCAGTCATTGATGGGTTGAATTGGAGTATAGACCTCCATTCCCCCTACCTTGGCTATAGTACTAAAAGTTGATGCTCTTTCCTTGAATTTTCTGTGAGCATTAACTCTGGTCATACATTAGGCTGACTGATATCATAATTGACTCTTCATTACTATCTCATTGACTCTAATTACTCTATCTCATTATTATTCATTATTATCTCTACAACTGTCTTTCAAAATGGACATTTTGTACATGAATGCTTATCTCAAAGATACCTTTGGAGAAGCTCAAAGTATGACAATGAGTCTATAGTTCCTTAGTTAATTCACCCTTGTATTTAATATGGATGAAAGTCAGTATTACTTAAAATTTACATGCTGAAACTTTGCCCCCAAATATTCTAATGTGGCTGTAATTGGATATAAACACTTTAACGAAGTTATAACAATAACATGTGACTGGTGCTATCTTATCATAAGAGGAAATGTGAACATAAAAGACAACAAGGGTAAAACTTGCATAGGAGGCTGACAATGTGTAGAGGCAAGGAAAAGGCTGACTACTCTATTCAAGAAAAACAGATTGGACAAAAATTAACCCTTTTAGTCTTGTGATCTTTGACAGACAGCCTCCAGAAATGTGAGAAAATCAGTGTCTTTTTTGTACCCACCCAGTCTGTAATACATCTCTCTGGTCCCAGTAGACTAGCATCAGAACTGCTTAGTGGAATCTAAGGATGAGATTAACACCCAACTCCAGCTCAAAGGCAGGCACATGACCAGAGACAACAAACTTTAACTCTATGGGGTTGCTAGCCACTTCTCTTTCTTAATATACTAGGAAGATGTCCTAATAGACAGCCTTATCATAAGAAAAATAGATGGGTATTGTAAACAATTACAGCATCAGTTCAACTGGCCAAAGGTTGGGAGGGAGAGGGCTGAGGGCTTCAGAAAGATGGCTGGAAGAGGCAGGATGTGTTCTTCTCACCACGGTAATTTGGCAAGTCTATTATTGTCCTGAACAGACCAATGTCAACACCAAAACCAGAGCAGGGTACCAACACTCAAATAGCCCACCACAATATCGAGGGGTCACATGTTCTTCCCCAAGACCAAAGTTTTGCATGCAATGGCATTTCTGGAGATCCCAAATTAATAAAGGGATCTCCACTAGCATTCATTTGCTAATGGGGATGATGTTGAGTCTTATACTGAGGACAAGGGCTTTGGGGGCAGAATTGGAATCAGATCAAGGGAATGATATACCCTGAAAAATATTGACCAGATTTTAGGGTCCTTCCTTTTATCAAGAAAGAAATTTGTTCTTTAGAGAAAAGCTAAAATTCCCTCCCCCACTTCTGTCCTTATGGAGTGATATCAGTGTTGTCCAAAGAAGTCAGGACAGTGTCCAATTATTAAGCAACGCACACATACACTTACTGACAATGCTGCCTTTGCCATAGTTGGTTGGCCTTTAAAACCTGGCAAACGTCCCTGGCATTTGGGTTATGAAAACTATCTCAAGTTTCCTTAAGGAAACATGAAACACAGGAATGGATTATGGTCAATGAATGTTAAATTTAACCTCTATTTGAGATTCAAGCAAAGAGAAGAGGACACATCTAAAACTCCCCTGCTCCTGGCAGCAACTTCTGATTTCCACTGACATTGTAGAAGTGGTGGTCAGTGAAGCTCAATCCACCAAAACCCCACAGTAGACCTTAGAGCTGTTCCATAATTCCAGTGTGTCTAGAGAGACTCATCACTTTTGGTTTATGTGTCAGCAGTCAACTGGGATTTTTCCCTCTTGAATTTTTCTATGTGGAAAACAACATTCTAAGAGGTGACCTGAAGTCCCAAGAAGTTGGCAGGACATGGCAGCATAGATGTCTCTGGATAACTCAAGCAATCCCCCATGGGCCAGCTCATACCCATTGATTTCAATGAGTATAAGAACTGGACATGTTAAAAGAGGCTTCATACAAAAGTAAGCAATATACCACTGACCTTCTCCCCAGTGTTGTCTGTTATTCTGTGACTACTTAGGTGTACGGATTCAGGCATTATGCTGGCCTGCCCTTGTCATCTGGCAGAATGTGTTCAGGCAGTACTCTGGTTAACCCAGGGTTCCATGAGTACAAGTCTGCATGCAGGGCAAAGGACCCCTTTAAAAGTCAGACCCCTGCCCACTCATGCTCTCCTTCTGCTCTTTCCGGTCCTGCTCTCTGTGTCTGCACTCTTTCTGCTCTTTTCCAGTTCTCTTTCCCGCCATTTTCCTGAGGCAGACAGGACTTTTCATCTCCCTCTTCGCCTTTATCCTCTCTCCGTGTCTCTTTACCTCTTTTCTCTTTCCTACCTCCCCTTCCCTCTCTAATAAAACTCTCACTTAAACTCTGTCTGCCTGGAGTGTTTGTCCCCTGCCATGGTCACCCTCGTCTGCCATGGAACCGACCCATGAACCCTCCATGCAAGGTCCTCCTTGAACTTTATCCTAACACTTTGGGGTGGAACGAGGAGAACATTGCACTGGCCTGGACTCCTTTACTTATTTTTGTTAATCTTTTCTAGGAAGGAGTAATGGGTGGTTCCAGATGAGGAACCGTTTCACACCCTATGTGCTATGGCTCACCATACACAGAGTCTAAAAGGCAGCTTCCAAACCACTGTGGACATACACTAAAGTTTTTAAACTGTGTGTGTTATTTATTTTAATGCCATCCTGCCTTTTATTTTGTGAGAACTGTCAGAATCTGAATGAGATTCCAGTGTGAAGCCTTAGTCATACACAATAATAAAAAGCTTAGAGATAAAGGAAATGATATCTCTCATGCTACCAGGCCAGTAATGGACTATTCCACCTTGGATTAAAGCCACCTTAGTAGCCATTACCCTTGGAACTCCGCTATGGACCCAGGAGGTCACAGATTTCTAGTTCAAAGAGTTTCAATGACCCTCTGGCTGTACTTAAGCTTCTACGTCCCAGCAATGAAAGATGGACATGACTTCTAGTATACCTTTGCTCTTCAGTTAATTCTCTCTTTTTTCCCCATGTAAATATTAATGCTTTTTCTCTCCCTCTCAGGTATTCCCCACTTCTACATACATTAAATATTTTACTTCAACAAATTTATTCAAAGGGGGCTTTTATGTATACTCATAAATGGGGAAATATATTAATATGCAATAACTGTATTTTATAAGGGTAAAATAAGAACAAAAACAAAGAGAAACTATGATATATGGTAAACTATCTGGATTATAATAGTGTATTGTGAAACCTAAGTCACTCAGTGTGGAAACTGATTAATGAGGATTATTTAGTAACTGCAGTGTCTCCTTTGATCTTCTATCTTCATCCTCAGTGCTTCAAAAGGTTTCAGTGCAGACCTTGACCTCCTAGAGTCAATATCTGTGTTGGAGCAGAATAGAGGAGGGCTTTACCGCAGCCTCTCTTTAGGATGTAGACACCACATGAAGGGAATCCTGTTGTTCTTTTGCTGTAACTATTGCCTATGAAACACAAACAGACTCAGCCCACGTGGAGTTTATTAATAGAGGGGAGAGAAAGGGGGGTAGCGGGTGGCCAACAGAAAGCAAGGGAGAGAAAGAGAGCAAGGGAAAGAGAGAAAGGAAGAAAGAAAGAAAGGAAGAAAGAAAGAAAGAAAGAAGAAAGAGAGAGAGAGAAAGAGCAAGAGCAAGAGAGAGGCGGGCCTGGCATGCTTGCTTTAAAAGGGGAACTTGGGCATGCATAACCGAGTACCCTGGCAGCCAGGTAAAGCTTGAGCAGCCAGATAAGTCATGACATAGAAAAGACATGGCCATGAGCATCCTGCCCATCATTGGAGGGTGAGGGGGTGGGGGAGTAGGGGGGTTGGGAGGGCAACAGACTGCTGGTTCCCAACATTCCCACCTCTTACTGTTATTAAAAAAGTGGGGGTTGGGCATGGCAGGTTAGGGAATAAGGACATTGAGTTCTCAAGGCTGCTTCCTGCTGACTTGGGGGTGGTGATCATCTTTGGGGATTCCAAGAAAGCTGGGGTGCTGTCATGTCCTGGTAGCTGGTTGTTTCATTGCAGTCCTGATAATATGGAGCTCTGGCTCCATACTTTGAGACCTGGCAAGATGTTAGCAGAGCAGAGGACAAAGTTAAGTTTTTTCCTTAGGTCCTGGTACTTAATGGGAGAAGTGTAAGGTGGGGGAGGGGCTCCCAAGGGGGTCCCAGGATAAGGGAAGGAAGTTTTTAAAAGGTCAGGACAATGGTGAAGTACATTAAGAGGAGAGGTGTCCTAGTCTCATTTAAGTTACTGTGATAAAACATTATGACCAAAAGCAATTTGGGGAACAAAGGGTTTATTTCATCTTACACTTTATAGTCTGTCATGAGGAAAGTCAGGGCAGCCTGATTTCTTGTTTGAGTTGAATAAGAAATCAGGCTGAGCAAACCATGGAAGGATCACTTGCCCAAGAATGGTACTCCCCACAGTGGGCTGGCCTTCCTATACCAATCATTAATCAAGACTGATTACAGGCCAGTCTGATAGAGAGATTCCCTCTTTTTAGATGTGTTGGGGTTTGTGTCAAGTTGATAAAACCTAATCAGCACAGGAGGCAAACACAGTTCTGTTAATGGCTCAATGTGGGGTCTCTTAGCAGACAACGCATGGTGGCAGCTACACCAACCTTCCTGTTGGTGCTTGTGGTTAAGAGACTTTGCACAGTCATCCTACCTCAAAATGGGAAGACAGGTGCCTCTTTCTTGGGTGAATTGTCAGGATAGTCTCTATGCAGAACAAAGTTATTAGTGGCCTTGTGGTCCAGTGAAAGACCTGGAGAGGGTGGACCTTTACGCTCCCACTCAGGAAAGGCGACCCCCCCAAATCACTCACTAGAAGTGGTCTTGATGCAAAAGCATGAGGTCCTTTATATTCCAAGTGCACTGGGGTCAACAGCCATACCCACATAGGGGTAGAGGGCTGAGGACCCTGGGTACAGGCTTGAGACAGCTTTTATAGGGTTACAACAAAGCCTACACATCTTAAGCCAATCATCTCATAGCATCCAGTGCGGACCAATTAATTTACTATCCAAGCCCATGCTTAGCCCAGGAAGTCTGCTTTCGTACGGGCTTCTGGGTGGGGTGACAAGGCTCATTTCCTGTGTTCACTCACTCACAGGTGCTGTTGTAAACAGTCAAGAAGGTGACCTTCAGCCTGGGATTTAGGCTCCCAGTTTCTTGGAGTCAGTGGAGAGTTAGGATAAATTTTTCCATCCTTACACCAGCACAGACAAAATATTCACCTGCTGTTTTTGTCTCCTTCCTCAATTTAAAAGACCTCTCTCTCTCTCTCTCTCTCTCTCTCTCTCTCTCTCTCTCTCTCTCTCACTTTATCTCTCTCTCTCTCTGTGTGTGTGTGTGTGTGTGTGTGTGTGTGTGTCTGTGTGTGTTGATGTGTTTTAGTCAAGTGCTTGATCACTGAACTACCAGCCCCATAAAGACACTCTTGATTGAGAGCCAGTTTTAATCACTCTCTCCACATATCTTCAGTTTGGGGCACCTGCCATGTACATAACACCAACCCAGTGCTAGAGGAACAGCACAGTATGTGGTTACTCTGCCTTCCTCTTTGCCCAACTTTTTCTGGACCTCCTTTGGGTCTTTAACCATAGAGATACTCCGAGGACACAGACACAGACTAGGGGTCTGGCATTAGAGAAACACTATTGCAGAGAAGGGCAAATGCCACTTGAGATTCCTATAACAAAGATAAAGCTGCATTTACATACAGTCTCCTTCCAAGAGACAGGCCTACTATGTTCATTGTCTTGATCTTTGTCCTAAGCATTCTAGTTCCTCTTAAGAAAAGGCAAGAGAGAACTTAGGCTGCATGACTCTTTTCACCTCTGTGTTTGCTTCTGTGAAATCTACTGCCATTCAGGAATGCATTAGAGAAAAAAAAATAATATCCTGAAACTAGATTTTGGAGGCAGGGAATCTATCCATAACTTAGCCCCATCTCCAGTTCACCATTTGAGACAGGAAATCATCTCACACTTTGATTTGAACTCTTAGTCACCCTCTGAGGTAGGCAGTGCACTGAGACTTCAGTCATCATTTCAGGCCACACTATGAGCTTCAGGAGTCAACTGAGAATCAACCCCACAGCCAATCTCCAATTAGCTTTTGTTCCTTTCTACATCTCCTGTTTATATAAGGTCACTGCACCAGACTGCCTTGATCCCCAGTGTTTGTGCTTATTTTCCCCCCTTTCCTTATTATCTTTATTTCCCTATTGTCTTCATTTTACCTCTCCTGAAGAACATAAACTGCCTTGGTTTATGAAGTTTCAATGATCAACGTCCTGAGAAATGAGATTGTTCTATGTTATCTGAGTACTAATTTCCATCTATCTCATTTCAGTCTGTTTTTGACAAAAGCTCCCATACCCCACACTTTCATTTTCACTTTTACCATTCCCATTCCTCCTTCCTTGTATGCCTCTTCCTCTACCATCTGTCTAGCAAATTAATACTAGTGACTAATTCTACCATCAGTCCTTTCTTGTTTTTATTTTCCCTACTTGAACTCACAATAATTAATACACTAGCACATATCATATTAATGATACACCTCAACCAAGTTATACTTAAGAAATAACTGGTGTTCTGTTTCCATGGTGGGTTTACTGCTGGATGGCAGCTGTAGTTGCAGCCAGCATATAGGATAGAACCTGTTGTTGTGAACAACAATCTAGAAGTAAAAAAATTGATGCCTTGACCTCATAACAACTTTGTCTTTCTTGAATGCTGCAAACACTTCCACTAAAAGTATAATGGTGACCTGAATCAACAATAAAAACAACAGCTGTTTTAACTAAGAAATCTAACCATAGTTATGTAAATTTTGGTGTAAGCGTACAAGAAAGATAAAAAACCAAGACAAATTTGAACTTCCAAATTTACCAGTCCTCTAGTAACAGCTCCCAATGGAAATGACCTAGACAAAATTCTAGGCACGTAGTTCAAAATACATCGATAAAAATAACTCAAAGAGGAATGAATGTGTCACAGAACACAATCAACTAAATAAATAAGAAAGCCAGTTAAGGTTATAAAATATAATTCAATGAGGAGAGAGAAATGCTGAAGAAAATCAAATCAAAACTATATTGGAAAATGAAAAAGTACAATAATATGATCAAATAAGTTCATTGAAAAGTCTCATCAATAGAACAGGTCATGTGGAGTATAGATTTATCAGGGTTTTATTTGTATATCAATGGAAGAAAATAGAAGACACAAACATCAGTATTCATAACTACAGCCATGTGGTATTTGATGAAGAATAAAATTAATACATTGGAAAAAAGAAAGCATCTTCAACAAATGGTGCTTGAAAAACTAGACATCCATATACAAAAGAATAAAATTACACTTGTAGCTATCACCCTAAAAAGAGAGGAGATCCAAGTGAATCAAAGACCTCCATTTGAAATTTGAAACATTGAAAGTACTAGAAGAAGACATAGGCAGTAGCTATAAGACTTAAGTGTAGCAAAGGACTTTCTGAGCAGGCTTCTATTTGTCCAGAAGCTAAGGCCAAAAATTGACAAGTGGAACCTTATGAAACTAAACAGCTTTGCACAACTAAACTGAAACAAACAAACAAATAAAGCTCAATCAATTGGGTAAAGAGGAAGCCCACAGAATGGGAGACAATTTTTCCAGGCACATATCTGACAACTGATTAATATTCAGAATGTATAAAGAACTCAGAAACAAAAAGTCAACAACAATAACAACAAAAATTAACCAATGAACAAACAAAAAACAAATGAGCCATTTAAAAACTGGTTCTTGGACTTGAATAGAGAGGTCTCCAAAGAAGAAAAAAGAATGGCTAAAGTTGTTCATCATTTCTAGCAATTAGGGAAATGTAAATCAAAACAAGTTTGATGTTTCACCTTACCCCAGTCAGAATGACAAAGATCAATGGAAGACCTGACAACAAATGCTGGAGGAGAAGTGGAGGGTGGGGGAAGGGAGCCCTCATTCACTGCTAGTTGCAAATTGGTGTAGCAACTATGGAAATCAGTGTGGAATGTTCTCCAAAAGCTAAAAATATATTTACCATGTGACCTACCTATGTCACTCATTGGCATGTGCCCAAAGAATTCAACATCATACTTCAAAGATACTTGTTCATGTGTGGTCATTGCTGCTTTACAATCAATAGCTAGGAAATGGAAACAATCTGACTGACAAATGGATGCTGAAAATGTGGCACAGTGGAATATGATTTAACAATAAAGAAAAATGAATTCATGAACTTTGCAGGTAAATGGATGGAACTAGAATAGATCATATTGAATGAGGTAACCTAGACCCAGAAAGGCAAGTGCCACACATTTTCTTTCATTGGAGGTTTCTAGCTTCAAATCTTCAAATGTGCACACATTTATAAACTATAGAAACCATGAAAGTACAATGGGGGCATGGTCAGGATAGAGGGTTGGGAGCATTAGAGAAGGGAATAGCAGGATACAATTGATCTGATAGGGGAGATGGGAAATTGGGTTATTTAGGGAGAAGAGCAGTAGATACAGAATGTAGGAAGAAGGTAAAGGGGAATGGTAGGGTATAAGTGGTCTGATATGAAAAATGGGGGCTCCTAGAGGGTGTGGAGGGAGGTAAATACAGAAGAAGAAGGGAGGTAGGTTAAATAGCAGTATGGATGGCTGAAAAGTCTACAATGAATCATACTAACTGTATTAAAACAAATTATAATGCACATGCTTCAGTTTTACATACATACACATACATAGTTTTAATAAACTTTTCTCTTCTGGGATGATTGTGTCATCTCCAAGAGCCAAAGACCACCTAACAGTAAGCTCAGACAGGAGAAGCCCTCTTCTGAGTGGTTATCCAGGGTTGTCTAAGAAACATGTAGCCCAAACATGTTGCCACTTGTTAACCCGCAGGTGTGGAAGGCAAATCCCTATTGCAGAAAGCACTGGCCCCAGAAACAGAGCCCAGAAACTCCTGAGCTAGAACTGACCTGTGTGCCTCCTCCCTGAGGACTAGATTTCATAGTACCAGAAGGTGCCACACAAGCTTCCAAAGGCGGTAAACAACCACCCTTCCTACCCAGCTATGACACCAATAAATGACATCAACAAGCAGCATGCCACCAACCCCCCAACAGTTCAGTAGTGGCATATATACCTTGGCAGTAACCAACAGCTCTCTAATTGGAACTAATGCATGTTCAACAAGAGGGAGACCTTGCCTGGTACTCAGGGCTAGTGAAGTCATGGTTTTTGGAGGAACATCTATGACCACTAATTCACTAAACTAGCATAACCACCACCAACAATCTGAACATTTGTCCTTATACACACAGATAAAGGCAGTCTTTACCCCTCAATAAGCTAGATGGGGACCCACGTAATTTTGTTGTATAACCTTTTGAAGTTTGAATTGCAATAGTGAAACTAATTTAAGCAAACATTTTTTAATTCAAAAAAAGAGAGGAAAATCTTCAGAATATATAAGTAACATGCAGAAATCTAATCTACAAAATAACCCAAAAATAAATTTAGTCAAGGAAATAAACAAACTTTTCAGCAAAATATTATAATCCCCCCCTTACACACACACACACACACACACACACACACACACACACACACATACACACACACACACACACACACACACACAATGTATGAAGACTCTAGAAAATGCAGAGAGTTCCCATGTTCATGGACAAAAAGAGATGATATTGCTTAAAAGGTTATACTACCCCAAATAGAAGATTCAGATTCAAGGATGTCCTCAAACAAATCCCAGTGACATTATTCAGATATCGACAAAATGTATTCCTAAAAATCATGTGAAAATGGGAAGTACACTGAATAGTTTAAATAAAGAGATTAATGCCAGTGTGAGTGAGAAAGCCAGATTTTTTAATACACACTTCATAACTTTAATAACAAAACCAGCATGGTCCCAGCATGAAAACAAATATCTCAACTAACAGAATGGGATCAAAAACCCAGAAACAAATTCAAAGTATAGAAAAGACATCATCTTCAATAGGTGGGGCTAAGGGAACTAAAAGATGATTTGAAGATTAAAACATGACACCCATCTCTTCTTTGTTTGAAAATCAACTTAAAATTGGAGTGAGTGTGTAGGAATACCTGAAAGCATTAACCACAGGAAGGAAACAGCAGAAACAATTCAGGACTTGGTACAATGACTTCTTGAATGGCACTCTAGTAACTCAGGAAATAGCAGGAATTGGAGCATAGGATTATCTTCAAGAGCCCTGCACAACAAAGGAGATAACTAACAAAGCAAAGAGGTCACCGCGAATACTGGAAAATTGTTGCCAGCCATTTATGGCAGAGAGGACAAAGAATCTGAATTGTGGTGGTTAATGCTGATTGTCAACCTGATTTGTTGGACCAAGTAAATCCCAGGAGATTAGTAGAACACATTTCTCATGTTTCTATGAAAGAACTTTCAAAAAAGACTAACTAAGAGGAAATAATACTTCCTAAGTGTGGGTGTCAGTATCCCACATACTGGGACCCAGGATGAAATGCAAGAAAAAGGAAGAGCCATGTCTCACTGGCATTCTCTGTGGTCCTGACCACCATGGTGCTGCTGTTCTGCTGGACCCTCCCCTCCACATAATGAGGGATTGAAACTGAAGAAACCATGAATAAAAATAAACGTTCTTTCTTCTAAGTTCTTTATGTACTTATAACAATGACTGAAATTGTGAGTAAAGGCATTCATACCAGGAATAAGCTTTCCATAGGGTTATATTTTCAATCATTTTTTTATTTATTTGTTTTATTTTATTTTTTCCTTTGTCCAACCTTTTATTTTTATTTTATTTTTATATATTAATTTATTTTTTATTTATATTTTACATAGTGATCCCAGTTCCCTCTCCCTCCCTCCCTCCCTCCCTCCCTCTTTCCTTCTCTCCATCCTCACATGCACCCAGACCACCCTCCCCTTCCACCCCCTCCCCACTCCACATGTAGGGTGATGCCATCCAGGAGGGGTCATCTAAATATGTCAAGTCATTTGGAGTAGGGACTAGGACTTCTCTCCTGTCTCTAGGTTAAGGGAGTATCCCTCCATGGGGAATGCGCACCCAAAGTCCTTTTGTGCACCAGGAATACATCCTGGTTCCAGTGTATGAGGCCCCTTAGACTTCTCAGGCCTTCTAGCTGAAACCCATGTTTAGGGGGTCTGAGTCAGTCCCATGCTGGATTCCAAGTTATCAGTCTGGGGGCCTATTAGCGAAACAACCTTTGTCATTTTACATACCAATCCCAGTTCCCACTCCTGCCCCTACTCCTGCTCCCCACCTTTCCCTACCCCACCCCATCTACTCCTCAGAGAGGGTAAGGATTCCCATGGGGCCAACACAACTACAACTGTCACCCACATTCAGAGGGCCTAGTTCAGTCTTATGAGGTTTCCACAGTCAGTCCAGAGTCAGTGAGCTCTGAACTAGTAGTTCAACTGTGGGTATCCCCAAAATGGTCTTGACCCCTTTGCTCATGTTATCACTCCTCCCTCTCTTCAACTGGACTCTGGGAGCTTGGCCTAGTGCTTAGCTGTGGATCTCTGCATCTGCTTCCATCAGTTACTGGATGAATGTTCTATAATGATAATTCAGGTAGTCAATATGATTACAGGGTAAGGCTATTTCAGCCACCCTTTCCACTAATGCTTAGGGTCTTAGCTGGGGTGGTCCTTGTGGATTTCTTGAAATTTCCTTAGTGCCAGGTTTCTTACTAGCCCCATAATGACTCCCTCAATCAAGATATCTTTTTCCTTGCTCTCCCTCTCTGTCCTTCCCCATCTCCATCATCCAGTTCCCTCATGTTCTCCTCCTCCCCTCCTCCTCCCCGTCCTTCTTCCTATCCTCCCCCATGTTCCCAATTTTCTCAGGAGATCTTGTCTAGTTCCCCTTCCCAGAAGATCCACGTATGTCTCTCTTAGGGTTCTCCTTGTTACCTAGCTTCTCTGGGGTGGTGGACTAGAGGCTGGTTATCCTTTGCTTTATGTCTAATATCCACGTGTGAGTGAGTACATACAGTATTTGTCTATTTGAGTCTGGGTTACCTCACTCAGGATGGTTTTATCCAGTTCCCTTCATTTGCCTACAAATTTCATGATGTCATTATTTTTTACCACTGAGTCCTACTCCATTGTGTAAATGTACCACACTTTCTTTATTCTTTTTACAGTTAAGGGGCATCTAGGTTGTTTCCAGATTCTGGCTATTACAAATAATGCTACTATGAACAAAATTGAGCTAATGTCCTTGTGGTATGAGAGTGCTTCCTTTGGGTATATGCCAAGTAGTATTGCTGGGTCTTAAGATAGATGGATTCCCAATTTTCTGAGAAACGGCCATACTGCTTTTCATAGGACTGCATTTTACCATAAGGACCAAAAACTACTGGAACTGGATTGCTGGAGGAATTTTGTGGAAATTGGAAATATAAAATAGAGAATTTGGTGAAAATATCCACAGCAACAGAAAAGCAAGCTAGTACAGAAATGTGCACCAAGAGAAGGAATATTATGGTGGTGGACTTGACTATTTGTTTTGATTAGGTTGTTGGAAGTATTTGGAACTTTGATCTGGGGAAACAAACAAACAAACAAACAACCAAAATGAATTCTCAGAACTTAATGGGTTTTCTGTGGAATCTTGGGAGAAGTGTAGGTGGTAGATGAACAGAGTCATTAGACCCTCACCTGAGATTCCAGCTACCCTCTGGTGTTACACCCTCCCAGATGTATATGGTTCTGCTCTAACTAAATGTTGTTTCTGGAGGTGCTGGCATATACAGAAAGTAGAAAGTTACTTGAAGTTAGAAATCTATGGGAAGACTCCCATATTGATGGGATGGGATTGTTCAGTGAGGAAGCTTCTCTGTAAGTAACCACTTAAGTGATCCATACATAAGCCAAATAAAGCCAACAGCTCACTAAGGTAGAGTTGGGTGGAGTTATTTCTCTGTTTGCTCTTTAATTCCATAAGTCTGGTTAATAGATGCTTGTTTATATCTCCCCAGGAAAGTCAACAAAACAGTATCTCTTATATCCTCCAATGTGCTTGTTTTCCAAGCATTAGATTTAATGATAAACATCCTTCCCTCTTTGAGGTGTGTAGATTCATCTTGAGTAAAAGAACAAACTCTGATTTAATTCCACTGATTTTTTTTTTTTCAAATTCTTTAGAATTTGAGGTAATAGGGAAAATATAACCCTTTATCACCTTTGTACAATATACCCTGTAGGTTTATAGCCTCGGCAATTAGATGCCTCAAAGTTTAACATGTCCCCTCCTGGGTTGGCCTCTTTGCTTCCTCCTTGGCTGAGTTTTGTTCAGAGAGCCACTTCCTTGTCTTTCAGCCTCTGGGCTGCCTGTACTAGTGTTCTAATCTGCAGGTATTCTTCCTTCTGGTTGTACTCTGACCAATGAGACAGCCCGCCCCCATTGGGGTTTCTGCAAATAGAGTAAAGAGAAATTCAACAAACTAGTCATGCTGAACCTATAGTGCTCTGAGATTTGCAAGGATGCTCTGGTTATCTCCGCCTGTAATCTTCTACAGATATGCCATCCTTCACTTTCTGGGACAGTCTGTTCCTTGTTGTAAAATTGTTACTGGAAAGTAGATTATTTTGTGACTAATGTGATAATGTGGTTCAGAAGAAATTTTACCTGGTTTGTGAAGAAATCTGGAAATTTTTGGAGAGCTGTGCTGTTGAAAGCTAGAGGGGCAGTGACTGGGGATTATAGGGAGATACAGACAAGTACTAATGGAAAATAGGGCAGCTGAGCCAAATTCATGATGGTTCAGATGGGACTGAAGACTTTGTTAGGAACCAGATTAAAGATCATCTGTGTTTAGATTTGTTCATCACTTGAAATTTCTTGATATGCTAGATTCAGAAATGATTTTAACTGGTGGAGAAAATCCTAAGGTAGCACAGAATTTGAGCCACATTTCATTTTTATTAATTTTATCTTATTTTGTTAATATCAATCACATTTGCAAGAACAAAAATTCAGGATGAATATATAGAAAATTCAGTCTTCACAAGAAAACGTCTCCCAAACCAAGCATTTCAAAAGTTATATACAAAAAAGTACACATGTAAAAGAGATTAGTTCTATAAAATAAGCCAGTATTTTGCATCAGACCAAAAGAAATGATACCCAAAGGCCTCTAAGGAATCAGAGACTGCCCTTAATACAGGTACAAGGGTATGAAATGGTTTGGAAGACACTGCTTTGAGAAGATAACACTAGAAATCCTGGTTCATAGTGTGGCTTGATGAACTGTTCCTAGGACATGCTTTCCATGTGTGGATGCTCAGAGACATTGCAATCGATGTGCCATGGAGCTCATTCTCCACATTGTGCTGTTTTTGAGACACACAGAATGCAAGAATTTTGGTCCATCTTGGCATCTATCCAGGTTTCAAAAGAAAGCCCAGAAGTATGTGGTATGTTTAGATTCTCAGCTAGCAACTCTAAGATGCATAAAAGAGTGAGAGTGAGGCTGATGTTGCTATAAAAATCCTAGTAAGTTAGAAATAATTTGCCTTCATAGATTTAGCTTATTTTGCTCCAGCCCTGAATGCTCCTTCCTGGTTCTTTCCCTATGAAATAAGAATGTTTATTGTTTGCCCTTGTGTCATGGGAATGTCTAAGTTTTTCATTTCCATGGGGACTCACAGTTGAGATTTCCTGGAAATTAAGTCTTGGACTTTTGATCAGTGCTGGATGAAACTGCTGACAAGTTAGAGACCCTGGGAGATGAGCTACATCCATATTGCATTGTATTATGGTCATGCTATTCTGGGGCAGAAGCTATGATCTAGAATTCACATTCTTCCCTGAAAGCTCATGGGTTAAAGCCTTGTTCCTCATCTGATGGGAGTATTGGGACACGGTGAAAACTTAAGGAGGTGAACATGTGAGACATGTTCCAAGCCACATCCCAGGTCCTATTCTCTGTCTCTTCATCTGATCGGGAGATAAGCAATATTATCTTACCATGTGTTCCCCACCATGATATACTGTAGTGATGCCAGACTGGAACTAACAAGATATGTGACCACAAATTGAAACCTCTGCTAATTAAGATTCACAAGTTTGAGAAAGGAATCACAGAAATATCACCTTTTACAATCGCCAGAAACAGCATAAAGTATCTTGGGATAATGCTTACCAAACAAGTGAAAGACCTATATAGCAAGAATTTTGTGTTTTTAAAGAAAGAAATTAAAGAAGATACCAGAAAATGAAAAGATCTCTCATGCTCTTGGATAGGTAGAATAAACATAGTAAAAATTGCAATCTTGCCAAAAACAATCTACAGATTCAATGCAATCCCCTTCAAAATCCCAGCACAATTCTTCACTGACCTTGAAAGGATAATAATCAACTTTATATGGAAACACAAAAGATCCAGGATAGCCAAAACATTCATGTACAATAAAGGAAATTCAGGAGGCATCACCATCCCCAACTTCAAGCTCTATTATAGAACTATAGTCCTGAAAACATCTTGGTATTGGCACAAAAATAGACAGGTAGACCAATGGAATTGAATCCTGATATTAACACACATACCTACAAACACCAATTTTTGACAAAACAGCTAAAAGTAGCTAAAAGTTGCTGGCACAAATGGATGATGGTATGTAGAAGATTGCAAATAAACCCATGTCTATTGCTGTGCACAAAACTCAAGTCCACATGGATCAAAACCTCAACATAAATCCAGCCACACTAAATCTTTTAGAAGAGAAAGTGGGAGGTACCCTTGAATAAATTGGTACAGGAGTCCACTTCCTAAACAAAATGCCAGTAGCATAGACACTGAGATCAACAATAAATAAATGGAACCTCCTCAAAGTTAGAAGCTTCTGTAAGGCAAAGGACACAGTGGACAAAACCAAACTGCAGCCCACAGTCTTGGAAAAGATTTCACCAACTTTACAACTGACAGAGGGCTGATCTCCAAAATATACAAAGAACTCAAGAAACAACTAATCACCAAAATACCAAATAACCCTATTAAAAATGGGGTACAAAACTGAAGAGAGAGAATTCAATAGAGGAAATCAAAAAGGCTGAAAGACACTTAAGAAAGTGCTCAGCATCCTTAGCTATCAGGGAAGTGCAAATCAAAACAATTTTGAGATACCATCTTACTCCTGCCAGAATGGCTAAAATTAGAAACACCAATGACAACTTATGCTGGAGAGGATGTGGAGAAAGATGAACACTCCTCCACTGATGGTGGGAGTGCAAACTTGTACAGCCATTTTGGAAATCAGTATGGCAGTTCCTCAGGAAAATGGGAATCAGTGTACCACAGGACCTGGCAATCCCCCTCTTGGGCATATACCCAAATGATCCACATCCATGCAACAAAGACATGTGCTCAACTATGTTCGTAGCAGCATTATTTGTAATAGCAAGAACCTGAGAGCAACCTAAATGCCCCTCAACCAAAGAATGGATAAAGAAGATGTGGCACATTTACACAATGGAATAGTATTCTGTGGGGGGAAAAATGGAACCTTGAAATTCACAGGCAAATGGATGGAACTTGAAGAAACCATCCTGAATGAGGTAACCCAGTCACAAAAGAGGAACATGGTTTGTATTCACTCATATGTGGATTTTAGACATAGAGCAAAGAATAACCATCCTATAATTTACACCACCAGAGAAACTAGGATACAAGGAGGAACATAAGAGATTCATACAAGGTCCCTCACAGAAGGGGAAAAGAATGAGCTCTTGAGCATATTGGGAGTGGGGATGGGCAGTGAGTGGAGAGGAGAGGGAGTTAGGAGAAGAGAAGTGAAGGAAAGAAAAACATGTGGGACCAGAAAGATTGAGACAGGGGAGGAATAGACGAGAGAAAGAGAGAGACAGAGAGAGACAGAGACAGAGATAGAGAGAGAGACAGAGAGAGAGAGATTCCATAAAAGAGGGAGCCATTATAGGTTTGAAGAGAAAACTGACTCTAGAGAAATGTCCAGAGACCTACAAGACTGACCCCAACTAACAATTTGAGCAACAGTGGAAAGGCTCCCATAAATGCCCTTCCCTGATAATGAGATTGATAACTAACTTATCCACCATCATAGAGCACTCATCCAGTAGCTGATGGAAACAGAAGCAAACACCCACAGCTAAACATTGAGCCAAACTGGAATCCAGATGCAGAGAGAGAGAGAGGACAAGACCAGGCTACAGAAACCCACAGAGACAGCTGACCTGAACAAGGGGGAGCTCATGAACCCCCAGACTGATGGCTGGGAAACCAGCATTGGATCTACTGAGACCCCCCTGAACATGGGTCTCAGTTAGAATGCCTGGACAGTCTAAGGGACCTCTGACAGTGGAACCAGGACATATCCCTGGTGCACAAAAGAACTTTGGGAGCACATTCCCCATGGAGGGATACTCCCTTAACCTAGAGGCAAGAGGGAGGGCCTAGACCCTACTCCAAATGACTTGTTGATCTTTCCTGGAAGACATCACCCTCCCTGTGGAGTGAGTGGGGGCAATGGAATGGGAGGGTGGTCAGGGGGCAGGGCATGGGAGGGAGGGAGGGAAAGAGGGAGGGAGAGGGAACTGGGATCAATATGTAAAATAAAAGAAAAATAAAGAAATAAGAACTGGAGACAGCAGCTTAAACCACTAATAACCTCAAAAGTCCTTACAACTTTGTGTTCCTAGGGGAGGCCTTACCCTCTTCATGGAGCAGATAGGAGGAGGGGGATGTCGGAGAAGTGGGAGTAGGGAGGGGGAACTGGGATTGAAATGTAAATAAATAAATAAATAAAGTTCCACCCCCCCCCAAATAGTAATTTTGGAAAATTCAAATTCAAGTGCTAAGGAAATGCTCCTGAGCAAAGATATCCAAAAGAAGAAATTAAAATTGATAATACATTGAAACAAATATGAATAAAGTACCTTTCCCTCCAAGTTCAGGGAACATAGTATAAGAGATGGCAGAAAGCATTCAAGAGCCCAGATACAGAGAGAACGATGGTGAAATCCTATTTCTGGGCATGCCACAGCCATTGTAATTGTGCACTCACAGCAGCTGCACCTGCCTAGCCTAGGACTTCAAAGGCCACCCAATCCTGCAAGGGAAGGGTTCATGAGGCCTTACTCCTCCCTGATGGACCAGTGGCTACTGATTGGGGAGAGGGTGGGTGTCATTTCCATATGATGTTTGCTTTCAGGTGAGCCTACCAAGCTCCATTGCGTAGTTCCATACCCATGGTCACACAGGTGGCCTCAAGTAAACTTAGTGGCTCACAGTGCAAAACAAAAAAGAAATGAATATAGCAAAAGGGGATTGACAGGGGGCAGAGGGAGATAAAAGGACAGGGACTGAGACTGACCCGAATGCATTACATACATGCATGAAAACTGAACAATTTAATTAGGAAAACAGTGCAGCATGCCAATACATATGGGTTATAGTGAGGGCAACTATAAGTAAAGCTGATAGCAATAAATGCCTGCATCAAGAGAGGAAAAGAAGTTTCAAACAACCTAAGAGTATATACCAAAGTTCAAAGAAAGAATGGAGTCATAAAAGTAAAGTCAGATTTTGAGAATTTAAAAAAATAAGAAAGCTGAACAAAACTGAGTTGGTATTTTTTTTTTCAGAAAGACTAAAGAAAAAAAAGATAAACCTACTAGTTTCAAAACAGGGAAGATCTGAATCAATTTAAAAACTCACAACCAGATGTGAAAGAGAAAACACTACAATGGAGATCACAGAGACAGAACCTGTCATAAGGAAGTACTGCAATCAAGTATCTGCACAGGAATAAGATAACAGACAAGGAACAGAGGCAGTTAAGGGGACCAGTACTCCCTGGACCCCTGGGCAAGTGGTAAATAGTTAAAATCTTTAAGATTATTGCTCCTGATAAGGATATATTCTGTTTAGTTCTTTTATATGCACTTTTCCTGATGTTAATTTTCTGTAACTTGGCAAAGATGGAGATTGGTGGACCATTCTACCCCACCATTAGCTGCTGTTAGAATTTCTCTTGAACTGAAGGGATGTCAGTCAGCCAGCTGGGATCTGTGTATGTCAGGAACAGGCATCTTGAACAATCTGTAGACACCTCGAGAAACCTACACAATGATGACAGTTAAATACAGAATTACATCTAATCCAGGTGGTAGTACCAGTGAATGCTTAAAACTATAGCACATAGGTTAAAGAAAATGAACACAAAAATGATTAAAATATATCATCTCCTGATTGTAGAGTGAAATAATCAAATTTAAAATGTCAATAGTATTCACAGCAATCTATTGGTTTAATAAACTATCAGCTCAAATTCCAATGCCATTTGTCCTCATAGGAAGAGGTAAAACATTTAAAATTTTGTCACCAAGATTATCATGAGTAAGAAGAACAAAGCTGGAGCTACAACAGTGCCCTATTTTAAATTCTGTTCTAGATGCACAGTTATTAAATAGTGTGGTAGTTTATTTACCCACGTGCATACCTTGAACAGTGAGATATAATGAAGACCAGAACACAGACAGGTACTGGTTACTGTTTTACAAAGGTGCCAAGAATATAGAATAAGATAAAGCAATCTCCTCAGTCAATGATGTTGAGAAAACCAGATTTCCACATTCATGAATTAAACTAAAATGGAGAGAAGACCAACATGATTTCAGAAACCTCCACTCACAAGTAAAAATCATAAAGGAAAACCAGAAATTCTTGCCACAGAAAAGAGTTGCTTAGATTTAACACCAACACTATGAAAAATAAGTGAAAGAGACAAATGGGATAATATTAAACTAAACAATTCTTCACAGCAAAGAAACCAATAGCAGTGTGTGGAGACAGCCATTGGAAGAGAAAGCTATTTGCTATCTTTCTATATGGCATGTGTCTACTCAAAAATTGTATGAGCAATTAAACAATCAGTAGCAATTAACAAATAAGTAAATTCAAAGTGAACAAAAGAGGCCAGACACCTGAAGCAGTATTTTACAATAGAAGACATATATATGAAAACAGATAGTAGATTCTTTTCTAAGGTCCATGACATCACTAGCTGCTGGTTTCCAGTACCAGGTATGAGTTCACTCCTAATGAGAGTTAAATCCCTCTAAACAGTTATTGGTTACCATTGACATGTGAGTGCTACTTATGCACATTTATGCATATCTTATGATGCTGTTAGCTTTCAAGGTTCACAGGTGCTTCAAGACAAAATATCTGGGAGGAGATGGAGGGAAACAAGGGAGGGAGGAAGCTATGTGTTCCTCTTTCAAAATTCTAAAGAAAAAATTTTAAAATTCTAATGAAAAAAGACAATAGATAAATGAAAAGTTCTCAACATCTTATCACTGGATATTAGTAAATATCCAAATTAAAACTATGGTGAAACTCTTTTGATAGATTTCACTGAGAACAAAAATAGAAAATATGTAAAGAAAATGGAATTCTTTAAATACTATTGTGATGAATGCACAGTGATGTGGGACTTCTAAGAGACTGAGAGCAAAGCCACAACATGGCCCAGAAATGTCACTATTGGGTGTTTGCTTCTAATGTTTGGGAAGAGTTTTCTGAGATGTCTGTACACTATGCTCATTGCAGTACCATGCACTACAATCAAGCTATGGAATCAACTCTGTCCACCAAAATTAGAGGAAATGGAAAATTCAGATGTGTAGACAGTTGGAGTTGTCTTTAGCCTCAAGAAGGAAACTGTTACTTTTACAGAGTGGGGTGAATCAGAGAGCATCGCATCATGTTAAACAGTTATGCATAGAAAGATAAATGTCATGTGTTGCTACTCCTTGTGTAATGTAGATTTATACATTCATACACCAAAACTTCAAGTTAAGAGAATGTAAGTCAATGAATGAGAAAGAGGAAGGAAACGAAGAATTAAAAATATCAGGCAGGAATCAATTGTTTCTCTTTTTAGTCTTCTGACCCACACTAATATATATGAATGATAAAATTATACATTTAAAAATACCTGAGAGGAAATCTCAACTCTTCTCACAGTAGAAGATGACAATTATGTAAAGAAATGTGTGTTAATCAGTTGATATAATTATTAAGCATTGCATAATCAAGAGTAAAATATATGCACCCTAAATTGGTGTGACTTATCAATTCACAATTTAAGAAATGATAGGAAGTTTCCCTCTTTCAAAAATATTTCAGTGTGTTATATTCTCCATATTTTTCTTCATCCTTGCAGATTCTCACAGGTAATTTCAACTTCAGAAAATAATGTTGGAAAATCATCTTAACCTCAAGGATGCGCAGTTTTGGCAGATACAACTGGTATCTTTGATAGTTGGTCCCAGCAACTTGGTTGGTTACATTAAGAAATGCTTACAAATCTAGTACATTGCACTTTGTGTTTATGGGAATGTTTCTGGTGTCAAATTGATCATATGGCTAATATTTTTCTGTTGATGCATTCAAAGTTCTAACACACCATTGGGTGAAAAAAAATGATGGGGAAGTGTGGCCTGTTTATTCAAAGTAGGTCACTGGGGCCATACTCATAAGATCAGGACCATGTCTGTTGCTACACACAGCTTCCGTATTTATCTGTTCCCATGCTGTGGGCTGCTCAAACTCTCCCAGAATCACAGGCTGAAAATTCTGAGGCTCGGAACAAAAATAAATCCTCCTTCCCTGAACTGTTAATGTCTTAATTTTTTTGTTAAGAAGTAAGAGAAGTAACAATCATACCTGCTTATTAATTGCCTATGATTCTGTGATGACCAGCCTGATGACCACATAAAACATCAACAGGACTTTCCTAAGTCCTTTTCTGGTCACTAGAAACAACTGTGTTCATGTTTGCAACAGGCAAATATGTCGTATACCTATCAATTCCCGTGGAAGAATTCTCAGCCAATGAGAGGTAAGCATATGCAGCTCTTTTTTCTGCTGAGAGAGAAAAGCCCTAAGAAAAACGCTAAGCTGCAACCATCTAAGGTGGTCACATATTAGGCAGTTCACTAGGTTGGCCTCTATCTTTTCTAAATGTTACTTCACTCCTCTATGGTTTTCTATCTCCTAGATTAAACTGCTTGTGAACACTTTACTCATAGACTCCTACTGGCACAAGTGAAACTAAAGATTGCAGATCATAGGGAACCAGCTTTAGAGGCCTGACCCTTGGCAGATTTCATATCTGACCATTTCCAGAGGTGGGTGTGTCAGAGGCCTAGCTGGTGAGCCTGTATCCTCTTCCCATATAACATCCGAGACACCAAACATCACATCTCTCATTAAGTCCAAGAGAAGGTCTTTCTTTCTGATAGGGTCGTCTGTCCCTGATAAATAATTCTCAGTGGCAGCTGGAATCAGACTCTCACAGATGTTCTAAAATGGACCAGGAAGTGATCAGAGAAAAGTATTTCTGGGAAAGGGGATGAAGAAGACATGGCTCATGAGATTTGCTTGTCAGTAAACTTTATTTTATCAGAGCCCAGAACATTCAGTGCCCCGCAGAAAGTAGAAGCCCATGAGTCAGAAGGGCAAAGCACTCAAGATTTGTAAATATTGTGGTGCCCACCTGTTTGCTTTGCCTATGAAGTCTTGGATCTCCAACCCTTAGACATGCTCATCTTTGCTGGCAATAGCCTTCATCTTTTGCCAGCTTTCCAAAGGAATCTTTTTCTCAATAATATGTACCAGTAATATTGAAAATTTTAAGCAACAAGTGACAAATGAGGTTTTTACATTGCACTAAAGCATACAAACCAGAAAACAGGGCAAGAAACACAGATATAAGTCCTTTTAGCCACTGAGTTGGTGTGTTTGGAGGCAAGCACCCACAGTCTATTTCTTCTCAGCAGAGTCTCAAGATTCTCTAAATTCTTACAAGAATCAGGAAGACTGGCAAAGAAGGGGAGCTATCCTCTTCTGGTACAGTTTGTCTTCAGAAAGTAGAATCCTATCATCTGTTAAATGCAACAATTAACATTTGTGAATCACTTGAAATTAACAGTATAAAACAAAAAAGTTCAAACAACCAAACTAATATAGAAGGAAGCTCCTTTACCAGGCTTTGTGTGAAATTTCATGTTTGAAGAAATACCCTATGTAGTACAAAAGAATACTCATACCACATGTGACACATATAAGATATTATATATAGCACATTTATATATAATTTATATAATACAGACTTACACCAATCCTCAGAGAATGAGTAGTGTTCAGGCAAGGATGGTGTTGGGAGTACAGGGAGGGCACGAGCTCTGACCTACATCTCAGGTGTCTGTGGAAGGCAAAGTCAACCATATGTCTGAGTTTCATTGATGACCTTTTTCTCAAATAGAGCTGCAGAAAGTTCTGTGTGTCTAGACTCTGTCCAAATGAGAAACTCGACCCTATTCCAGTATAACTTCCAGCAACTAAAGGCCACCCTGGAGCCCCATCATGATACTAGTCTCTCTTCAGTGCCTCCCTTGGAAAGCTCAGGAAAATCAACTTGAGTTACTCTACTCTTAACTTAGTGATAGGCCAACTGGCCCTGGGCTATCTCTTGTGATTGCTAATCCTTTCTCTGTCCTGTGAGATACAGTTTCATCAGCAATATTATTTTCTCATGGACTTGAGAGAAAATTTGTTTGAAACAATTTAACCTTTTGAAAATGTGAACATTTGGGGAGATAACCCCTGACTTCCTTTTTGGTAACCATGGAGAATGAAAAACTCATTTTGGTGAGGCTCATATGTCAACTTACATCTTTTCATACTATCATGATGAGAATGCAATTTGTTCCTGGGAACTGAGTGTGAATTAAATTCAGTAACTAGAGACACAGAATCACTGCTACCACAGTGTCTTTCAGAGCTGATCTCAGTCTTGAAATCTCCATACATATCAGGAATCTGAGCTCATTGCAAAATGCTATGAAATAAGATGCATCTTTCTGGTTTAATCAGCTTCTGAGTTTTTTTTTTTTGACAGAGCAAAGACATAGATCCTTCTTACCTTCCAGAAACAATTTTAATTCAGTTTGAAGTAATTTTTATGGTTCACAACAATGAAGTTGGCATACCAAATCCAAGAACAGATCAAAAATCTCATCTACCATGATCAAGTTGGCTTTATCCTAGAGATGCAAGGATAGTTCCACATACAAAAATCACTCAATACAATACATAATATAAACAAACTGAAAAAAAAAACACAAGAACATCCCATTAAATGCTGGAAAAGCCTTTGACAAAACCCAACATCCCTTTATGATAAAAGTCTTGGAAAGATCATGGAAAGAAGGGATATTCCTAAACATTATAAAAGCAATATACTGAAAGCTGAATGCCAACATGAAATAAAATGAATAGAAACTCAAAGCAATTCAACTAAAATCAGAAACAGGACAAGGTTTTCCACGTTTTACACACCTATTCAATAGAGCACTCAAAGCTCTAGATAGAGCAATAAGACAATTGAACGAGATCAGGTGGATACAAATCTGAAAGAAGCAGTGAAAGTATTGCTATTTGCAGATGATATGAGACACATAGGAGACCCAAAAAATTCTCCCAGGAAATTTCTACAGCTGATAAATATTATTAGTGAAGTGACTGGATACAAAATTAATTCACAAAAATCAGAAGCCCTCCTACATGCAAATCATAAATGAGCTGAGAAAGAAGTCAGAAAACTAACACACTTCCTGATAGTTCAAATTTTATGAAATATCTTGGTGTGACTCTAACCAAGCAAGTGAAAGAACTAAGAAAAGTCTTTGAAGAAAGAAATTGAAAAAGATATCAGAAAGATTTCCCATGCTAATGGATTTATAGATTTTAAAAAATGTTTACCATACCAAAAACAATCTACAATTTCAGTGTCATCCCCATTAAAAGCCCAACAAAATTCTTTACAAACTTTCAAAGAACAATATTCAACTTCATACTGAAAAACAGAAAACCCAGGATAGCTAAAACAATCATGAACAATAAAAGAACTTCCAGGGGGTATCACCATTCCTAATTTCAAGCTCTATTACAGAGCTATAGAAATAAAAACCTCATGGTGTTGGCATAACAACAGACAGCTGGACCAATGAAATTGAATCAAAGACTCAGATGTAAATCCACATACCTATGATCACCTGATTTTTGAGAAAGAGGCCAAAATTATACAATGAAAAAAAGAAAGAATCTCAGCAAATGGTGCTGGTATAACTGATTGTCGGCATGTAGAAGAATGTGAATAGATACATATCACCTTGCAAAAAGTTAAGTGGATAAAAGACCTCATCATAAAACCAAATACAATGAATCTAATAGAAGAGAATTCAGAAATATCTTTGAACAGACTAGCATAGGAGATCACTTCCTGAACACGACATCTGTACTATAGACATATGATCAACAATTAATAAATGGGATGGCACCTGCTTTGGAAATCAGTATGGCAGAAAATTGGGAATCAGTCTACCTAAATACCCAGCAATACCATTCTTGGGCATACACCCAAAGGATGCACACTCATACCACTGGACATTTGCTCAACTATGTTCATAGCAGTGTTACTCAAAATATCCAGAAACTGGAAACAACTTAGATGTCCCTCAACCAAAGAATAGATAAAGAAAATATGGTACATTTCCACAATGAACTATTACTTAGTAGTAAAAAAAACAAGGACATCTTGAAATTTTCAGACAAGTGGATGAAACTAGAAAAAAAACATACTGAGTTGGGTAACCCAGACCCAGAAAGTCAAACACGGTATATAGTCACACATAAGTGAATATTAGATGTAAAGCAAACCAGGCCACAATCCACAATCCCAGAGGAGCTAAGTAAGAAGGATGACCCCAAGAAGAACACACAAAGACTGCACCACCAAATGGAAGTCAGAATAAAACCTTTCTTTCTCTTGTATTTCTCAGGATATCTTGTCACAACAGCAAGATAAGTTTGTAATACAGATACTGTGGTGAAATAAAAAGTGGGTAAGATATTGTCTCTGATTTCTAAGATGTTTCCTATTAAAGTTGATTACATGTGGCTGTGCTAGTGGAGGCAAAAATATCTGCATGAGTTTAAGGGTAGCTTTGCCATGTAGGGAGATGCTGTGAGACAAGAACAATAACAGACCAGCCAATCAGAACGGAATATGATAAAGATAATATGCACTTGTTTGCAAAACCTTTCAACTGCCTCTACAAAGCTTGAACTCTAGGCCTGAGGTAGATTGAATGACAATGGTCCCCAGAAGCTCTTCCTTTGAATACTTAGTCTTCCAGTTTGTCACTTGGCTGTTGTCTCAACATGTAATCTCTCAGCTGTTGCTCCAGTCCTGTGCCCACCTAACTATTGGGATGGTCATGGACTCACCCTCTAAAAATGTAAGCAAATCTCCAGTTAAGTGCTTTCTTTCATACATTGCCTTGGTCCTGTTCACCTTCCTAGCAATAGAAAGAGTAACTTGAGAAATGCCTAAACCAGAGTCCCTTCTGCCAATTAATTTTAAAGAATTATCTTAGTAAGAGACTGTCTTATTTAAGGGATCCAGGAACTAACATTTTAAAGACCATAACACTGAGGATTAGGGAGGTATGATGGTAAAATTTTTGATACTAAAGAGGTAGTAGGGCTCGGACTCACCACTGAGCCCTCTGTCTGGGGCTCAGTTCTAGGATCAGACAATTTATTTATTTCTAGCGTTTCAGTCTCCTCTGTTACATTGCTATGCTCAGGTTGAAAAAAAAAAGAATAAACTCCAACACTCCAACAGCTCTATGGGTGATATGAATCACAGTTAGATTTGAAGGAATCTTATTAAATGTGACTCTGATTGTCACTCTACACATCTAAGCACTTCTCTATCTCAAAGGCTCCTTGCTGTTCAAGGACTGTGGCCAGTAGCTCAGCATGGCTCAGGAGGTCTCTCCCAGTTGGCTCTGACCTTCCTGTCCAGCTTCTGCATTGTGCATTCTGGAGTTTACTGTGTACTGCTTCCTTAGTCAGATGCACCCACAGTCAGGACAGCCCAAACCTGAACCCCACACCCAGATGACTTAGTGATGAGTTCTGCCCCACTGCTTTCTTAGAGTCAGAAAATCACAGCCCAATCTCCTGTGCAAAAAAACAGAATCAAATCCTTTGGTCTGGAACTAAGCTGGAGAGAGCTTAGCTGAAAGACACTAAACGCAGGGTCTGCTCTCTAGCAATATACAACACCAGTTGTGGGGGCATCTGTCTATAATGTCAGCATTCAGGGGGTAGAAACAGGCATCATCAGGTGTTCAAAGCCATAGTTTTCATCATGGCATATTTTAGGCCATCTTGGACTATATTGTCTCAAATAAAATACTTAACAGAAGTTCAAGGCCAGAGTGGTCTATATGAGACCCCATGTCTAAAATAGAAGAACCTTCCTTTGATATTCAATTCTGCTAGACAACAGAACATTGCTAAAAGTTAAATTGATGCAATGAGCCATTTACAAGAACATCAATCTGTTGCATACGTATGACAACTGCATTTGTTTAAATTTTTTGAAGTACCTTTCACTTTCACTTTTATCATACCTAATATTTGAGTGGATCTCTGGAAACCCTATTTACAGTTACCCAGACTAAAACATTTCTCTCTGGAATGTATCTTTTCCTTCTTAGGAAGATCCCCAAGCAATTACTATTCAACACTTAAACACAAGCATTGCGGTGTAGCTCAATGATAGTCTTGCACCTATGCTGCCATATGCTAATTATCCTTCAAACTAACTTCAAACTAACAATGAATTGTTGAAGAACTATTCTTCTGTGATTTAGTGATCACCAAACTGCCTCATTCAGGTAGTCTAGTTTTCCTTTCCTCAAGCCCTCTACTTGCATGAGCTTATTTCCCATGCAGAATTATTACCCTACCTGTAACTACTTAGTTAGGTAGTTTATGTGAGATCCTTTAGGATAGGTTCCTAATGTGGATTCCCTCATTCTCCCCTTGTGTTTGTTTAGCACCAAGAACTAATATTCATCACTGAATGTGGGAATGAATGCTCAGAGTGAAATGTCTCTATCGGCTTCAGATCTTGACATATAAATACATTAGAATTAGATATGGCTTTGTCATGTCTTTTTGATAATCAGAACCATAGCACTGGAAAAATTATTTGCGAGGAGTCAGGAAAGGTCCCTAACATGCCAACAAATTTGGGAGAAAGCTAGCAATATCCTAAAGTGACTGACTTATAGTATCCTTTCCTTATAATCTAGTACCAGGCTGGGTATAGCATAGAGTGCTGGATGGTGTTTCAGAGTTTGCTTTCCTGCCTCAACTGTAGAGCTTCTTCCTCCTTAGATTTTTTACAGGCAGGTTCTCCTCAATGCAATGCTCACTTTCCCTCCTGGGGTCCAGCATCTTGGAGGAGATCAGGGTGACACTCGACTCTGGACTGGAAAAGAGCCTGACCACAGCCCACACATAAGGTGGCAAGGAAGTGTGTCAGCAGATTCAGAGGGTCTCCTGATGAAGGCCTCCTTATTGAACTCAAGAAGAACATGGAGCAGGGGATGTAGCCCAGGACACCATTGCTGGGAGAGCAGGTTCCCTCTCCTGTTGGCCCCCAAAGGGGTTCCATAATTCAGGAGGAGCCAAGAGCTGGGACTAGGGACTGCGCAGAGAAGCGTTCAGCTAGGGAGCTCTATCTCTTCCACACACAGGGTTCCACCTTTCCCAATTCCCTATCGACAGTTGTAGCCATCCTCCTCTAGCCACTTTGGCTGAGCCCCTAAGGGCTGGGACATAGGTCCTAGTGAGCTTGTCTTGTGACTGACAGGAGGCAGCAGTGGCCATTAGGAGGCTGAGAAAGAGCTTAGGTGCCCAGTCATGACAGCAGGGAAACCCTGAAGTGCCATCTCTTAAGAAGAGAAATCTGACTGGGCTGAACCAAGTGCGTCAGAGGGCAGCTGATGACGCACTTCAAGTCTCTCCAATCGGATACGTGGGTTAACCGACATCCCTCTGGACTAACGGACATTTGTTGCATCTGCAGATCCTAGTCAGGGAATAATCAGGATGGGACACAATGGATGATCAGGATGGGGCGCAATGGATGCTGGCTGGGCGCCATCCTTGAGTGGGTCTCGATAGTTGTGTGCAGCCCTGGCACGATCCTGAGTCCATTCCAATGTTGTAGAGGAAGCTGCCTGGGGATTTCAAAAGTAGTCCTAGACACTTGGGGCCAGGGCTTGACTCTCAGTTTGCTAATCTTTCTCTTCTTGTCCCTCTTACTACCCTTCTAGTTCCCTCCTATGTCTCCAGGGACCAATGCTTCTGCCTTCTGGTCAAGACAGAGTACAGTCTCAGGCTCTCTAAGGAGACTTGCTGCTGACTGCCTGACAGAATTTCCCCTTTGAAAGCAAGCACGGAAGAGTCAGAGAATGTCCACCAGGAGCAGATTCAAAAATCACAAGAGATCAAAGCCAAACATCAAAACGAAGGTAAAGGTAAAGATGGGAGCAGCTGCCTTGCTCCTTTGTGTGCCTGCTTCTTTTGTGTTCCTGGAGTTCAGTGTGGAACTTGGTGTCTGCATTGGCTGCAGGTGACCAGGAGAAGGCTGGGCTCCTGAATGAGTTCCCAGAGTCTCCTCCAAGCCTTTCCTAACCTGCTCACATCCAATGTGCCAGGATATCAGGTCCTGGAGCTGGAGCTCCTGTCTCTGACATTGGGATTACTAGGATAAGTAATCTCTTCACTGTCCACCCCAGTTCTTAGGTTTAGGAAGTCAGTGACCCTGCCCTGAGACCAGACTTTGCCCACCAACCTCAGTAATGACCACAGACTATGTGATGACACATGCAGCAGAGTTATGTGAAGAGGGGACCTCAATGGGGAAGAGCCCTCCATAAGATGCTGCAAGGCATTTTCTTAGTGATGCATGGGGGAGGACCCAGCCCATTATGGGTGGTTCCATCCCAGGGCTGCTTCCTGGGTTCTTTAAGAATGCAGTCTGTGCAAGCCATGGGAGCCAGCCAGCAAGCAGCACCCCTCCATGGCCTCTGTATCAGATGCTGCCTCCAGGTTCCTGTCCTGTTTGTGTTCCTGTCCTGACTGTCTGCCATGATGAATGGAAATATGTAAGTGTAAGGCTAATAAACCCTTTCTTCCCCAACTTGTTTTTATATCATGGTATTTCATCTCAACAATAGAAACCCTGACTAAGACAGTGTGTGAGGAACCAAGATATCTCCATTCATATGCAAATATAGGAGTTGGGTATTTTAATTCAGTGAGGCCAATCCCTGACAAGATACACTCACACATTTCATTTTTGCTCCTGTGTAAAACCTAGAAAGAGAAATGATGGTTCACAGTGCATAAAGTCAGTGGTCCTATGAAGCAGATCTTTTATGAAGGAGCGCCTGGGACACGAGTTCTGGACTAGTTCAGAGCATTGTGCAGTAGTATCCTTGGAGGGCACAAGGGCAGGATTTGGATTTGTGGTTTTTGAATAACCTACTCCTTAAATTCAAGCTAGCTACTTGTTCTACTGTTAAACAAAAGAAGACCATTGAAAGAAAAACCTGGCTCATTTCCCAATGAATAAAGTCTCTGAGTGAACTTCCCGGGATGGCTGGGAAGGGGAATGGTTGATTCTGAAACATTTCCATTATAGGTGTTGTTTGTTTGTTTTCTTTTTACCTTCAAACTTAGAGCCCAACAGTCTGGGGATAGTATTCTTTCTTGCTACATCTCATTTCCATGATAACAATTACATTTACCTCAGAAATCCTGTAACAGTAATTTGCTGAGACAAAATAACTCAAGATCTCAGACTTTTATCTCTTTGACTGTCTGAAAAGGTTTTGAGACCAAAACCATCTGGGCTTTCATTAGTCTCTGGTTATGATATGTAATTTCATGTGTGAGGCCTTAATTGATTTGATTCCATGATTCCAGTTGTATAGGACTCACGTTTATCTCTGGGGTGTGTTTATTCTTATCTATGATGAAGCAATAAGAGATGTGTTCTGTGTGGTGACATTAGTGATACATATTGGTTTACATATGACACATTTTTTGTTCAGAATGGACAGCTGTTCTCTGTAGCTTCTCCTAGGAAGGGAAGCCCAGCCTAACTCCCACTTTCCTCTCCATGAGACGTGTACAGGAAGGACCTAGACAATCTGTTTTTCCTTGGCCACTTTGCTACCTGTGGTGTACAACGTACTACATTTCAGTACCATATGGAATGAAGGGAAGGCCAGTTGAAGATGATATGACTCCATGTTATGCCATGGGCAAAAGAGGGTAGTTAAAAATTGCTTGTGCTCCTACTATATTCATGGAATCTGCTTTACTGTTTCCATATAACCTAGAATGGAAAAGGAAAACTATTTCAATTAACAGATAAAAGTAGCTAGGCAATGGTGGCACATGCCTTTAGTCTTAACACTCAGTAGGCAGAGGTAGGTGGATCTCTGTGAATTGGAAGCCAGCTTGGTCTGCACAGTGAGTTCCAGGACAGGCTCCAAAGTTATACAGAGAAAAGTTTATAGTTAGTAGGGACATCAAACATTTTTTGACAACCCCATTTATTTATATGATGTAGGGAGTCCTTGTGACAGATACATAATTGTATAATTAACAATACTATCTTGGAGACTAGATCAGGGTCTATCTTCTTTCATGAGTGATGGTATTTATGTGTTCCTCACAAAGTAGATGAGGACAGAATACTCCCACACTGAGAATTTACACAATGCAAGACTCAATTGAACAAAAAATGAATAAAACCCTCAAGTCATTAAATTATCTCCAGTGGAGTTTTTATTTATTTATTTTTTGTCCTTGTCAAGATCATTTCAAGGGATCACAGTGCTCAGAGAGCAGCTTCACACGGTGGCCTTTAATAAAAACCAGAACAGTGTTGTGACTATGCACATACACTTTGTTTCCCATTTTTTTTTGTGAAAATAATTGCTGCTGAGAGCCTTCCTCTTTTATTACAGGAGTAGCAATTAATATTCTATGTGTCAACTCTCCAGAATTAACTTTTGATGGAGAAAATATGCCTGGTGCTTTATATTCTCAAAAGGGGCCCAGAGAAAGGAAATTATCTCATGTGGGCATCAGTGGTAAGAGCTCACTGCTTATCCTGAGGCAGGAGCAGCAGCCTCTGGATCTCACACTACATAGCCTTAGCTTTTCCCTTCTATATAGTGCTGAAAAGTCCCCTTTAATCAGTAACATTTGGCAAAAACGTTAATGCGGATCAAATGCCACCAGTTTTTCTTCCCCAGCTTAGGCTTGTCATGGCTACTGTGATGCTGTTCTCAGCTGCCATGCAAATTAAAGCACAAAAATGTAGTGTTCTTCCCCTCCTCTTTTTCTACATTTATCAATCACAAACTTCCAGTTTAACTAACCATACAACTGTAGTTTTACATGCTAACTCCTCTTTTTCAATCTTGGAAACCATAGCCATTTAACCCTTCCTCACCTCTTAAATTTACCTGCACATTTTACAAGTCAGGTCCCCTCTGATATATGAGGCATCACACTTTCGTCAAGTTCTTATCTGCCTTCCTAGCCTTGAGAGATATGCATGCCTAGTATCCTTGCTGTTGTCAGAGAACTGATAAATCTTTCTGTCTGTCTGTATATGAACTGGAAACTTCGTGGGATCTAGGATAATTTTTAAGGAGAACATATAAACACAATTTTTTTGAAGAGAATTTTTTAGTGAGAACTTTTGAGATGAAATCTTAGAGAATTTTGATAGGGAAGCTGAAGAGAAATTTTACAGAGAACTTCTGAATAAAACTTTAAGGAAGAAACTTCTTTTTTTTTTCTTTTCCTTTCTTTCTTTTCTTTCTTTTTCTTTCTTTTCTTTCTTTCTTTCTTTTTTTTTTTTAAGAAAAAAGAGCCATTAGAAGAATGATACATGTTTGAACTGATTCATTTGCCTTTGGACCGTTTTAGCCAAGCCAGGTCCACTGGCTGTAAACCTCTTGTCTGATCCCTTGTTAATTACAGCCACTGCAGTAAGCCCATTCCCCAGATTGAATTCTCTAGCTACAAATACATTGAGGAAGGGTTTTAGAGATGGTTTTGCACGGATCATATCCTTCTGAGAGGCAGTGAAATGTAGATGATGTTACAGACTGCCAAACACCAACTCCAACTATCTGCTTTGCTTTGCTTTGCTTTGCTCCCTCCTGGATTGATCATGAGGAGCCACATTGCTTCAGCCTGGATTCTGGATTTGAAGTCTTGTCAGACCCTTGTCTTTTTCTCTTTTGAACTTTTTCCTTCTTTCCTCCTCTTCCTTGTACTTTTCTTCCTCCTGTTGTTCATCTTGGAGGCAGGCAAGTCTGAAACTTTTTGTAGCTCTTATTACTTTCAACTTCTGATCCTCCTATCTACACCTCCCAAGTACTGACACTACAGGTAAGCAGCATCATATGTGGCAATATACCTACTTTGTCTTACTTTTATCATGCTACCTAGTTTATAAATAAACTCAGCAGAAAAAAAAATCAATTACATCTTGAAATTCACAGGAAAATGGATGGAACTAGAAGAAACCATCCTGAGTTAGGTAACCCTGACACAAAAAGAAAAACATGGTATGTAATCACTCATATGGATATTAGACATAGAACAAAAGATACCAGCCTACAATCTACGGCCCAGAGGAGCTAGGAAACAAGGACACTAAGTGAAACATTCATGAACACCGGGAGAAGAGGAAAGGGACAAGATCTCCTTGGGAAGAGGACAAGATGAGGAGGAGACCATGAAGGATCAGGAAGGTTGAGCTGGAGAAAGAACAGAGGAGAGCAAGGAAAGATACCTAATAGAGGGAGCCCATTATGGGCTTAACAATAAACCTGGCACTAGGGAAATCTGCAGGAGTCCACAAGGGTTATCCCAAATAAGTTATCTAAGCAATAGTGGAGAGGCTACCTTAAATGCCCTGCCCCTATAATGAGACTGAAGATTGCCTTAAATGCCATCATTTACCCAGTAGCTGATAGAAGCAGAAGCAGAGATTCACACCTAAACATTGAGCATGGAGAGAAACTCCTAGAATCCAGATGTAGAGAGGAAGCAGTGATGAGCAGAGGGGTCAAGACCATGCTGGGGAAATCCACAGAAACAGTTGACCTGAGTAAGTGGGAGCTCATGGACCCAAGTGTGACAGCTGGGAAACCAGCAAAGGACCAAACCAGGCCCTCCTGCACATGGGTATCAGTTTGGGGGCCAGGGCAGTCTATGGAGCTACTGGCAGTGGAACCAGTATTTATCCCCAGTGCAGGAATGGGCTTTGGGAGGGATACTGTCTCAGCCTAGGTACATGGGAAAGGGCGTAGGTCCTGCCCCAAATGATGTGACAGACTGTGATAACCCCCCATTGGAGGCCTCACTCTCCCTGGGGAGTAGATAGGAAGGTGTGGTGGAGGAAATGGGAGAAAGAGGGAATCGAGATTAGTATGTAAAATAAGATTGTTCTTAATTTAAATAAAATTAATAGAAAAAATGATACTGATGAATCTCATGGCTATACTTTGCTGCAAAGGAGGCTGGGAAATGTAGTCACCCTCATAGTTAGACATCCTCATAACTAGGAGAGAGCCAAATATGTGACTGGCAGTTGCCATGAAGACACATTTTTGGAGAAGCAATCTTCTGAGTGAAATGGTATTTTCTCTTAATTTGTATGACTCTCTGATGGGCAATGAAAGAAAATCTTTCACATGTTCACAGGAATTTGTATTCATAGCTAAAGTTCTAACTGATGTCTTTGCCTCTCACTGCCATGTGAGTTTTCATTTTTAGGGCCTTCATTTTAGTCTGTTGTCTGTTATATTTGCAGACTTAATTGTCTCAGTTTACAGCTTGTGCTTTGACATTTGAAAATAGTATTGCTTAGTAAACTGAACTTATTTTGATTTGTTCAAATGTATCCATTAATTATTTCTGGGAGAAGAGGAAAGGTACAAGATCTCCTTGGGGAGAGGACAAGATGAGGAGGAGACCATGAAGGATCAGGAAGGTTGAGCTGGAGAAAGAACAGAGGAGAGCAAGGAAAGATACCTAATAGAGGGAGCCCAATATGGGCTTAACAATAAACCTGGCACTAGGGAAATCTGCAGGAGTCCACAGGATTACCCCAAATAAGTTATCTAAGCAATAGTGGCGAGGCTACCTTAAATGCCTGTTGAGAGAGGGTTGTGCTGTGTAGAACTTGCTGCTCTGGAACTTGTTATGTATACAAGGCTGGCCTCAAAATTACAGCAATCTTTCTGCCTTTGCTTCTCCAGTACTTGCATAAAACATAGGCCTATACCAACACGCCTACTTCAGTTACTTCTTGTTGGTATGTGTATTAGTTCAGTCACTCTAGAGTTACATGATTTATGGGAATTTATTGGAATGACTTAGACTGTAGTTTAACAATGACTTGTTAGAAACGAAGCATCCATGAATCCGGCAGGTGCTCAATCCCTCGAGGCTGGGTATCTTATTGAAATGGATATGCTGGCGAGGTGAGGGCAGGCAAACAAAGAAGGAACCCGCTGTGGAACAATCCTTGTCTACACTATGAATATGTATTACTGTCACTGGTTAATAAAAAGCTGAGAGGCCAGTAGCTGGCCAGGAAGTATACGTGGGATAGCCTGACAGAGAGGACTCTGGGAAGAAGGAGAGCTGAGTCAGAGAGGAGCAAGCCAGCCACCCAGCATGCAGGGTGTTTAAAATATGAGGTAATAAGCTGTGAGTCACATGGAAAAGCATAACTATAAACATGGATTAATTTAAGTGTAAGAGTTAGCTGGTAACAAGCCTGAGTTATTGGCTGAGCATACATAACTCTTGAGTTCAGCCTCTGAGTTGGTTGCACTGAATAGTTGTGACAGGAACTATCTGTTCACAGGAAACCAGCCTTTTACCATTTTCCTTATACAGGTTTCTGGTAAAAGATTTATGAAACAGATTAAAGGTGTGCCTTTCAGCTTCAAGGCATATATGTTACAGCCTCCAAATCTAGATCAAAGGCATGTTGTCTTCTTGCCTTAAGACGTGCATCACTCCATTCTGGATTATAGTTCATTCTAGATCTAGTTAAGGTAACAACCAAAAGTAATCATCATAGTATTGAAGCAATCATCTACTACTCTAAAGCCATGGAGATATGTATCTTTATTATTATTTTCCCAAAGGTTCTTGCTTCTTCTTTGGATATGGAAGGGTTCTGTTGTTGTTGAGACAGGGTCTCTCTAAGTTGCTGTGGCTGTTCTGGAACTCACTATGTTGACCAGGCTAGTCTCAAACTCACAAGGCTCCACCACTTCTGCTGCCATTAAAGGTGTGAGCCACCACATCAGAGATTTATTTTTTGACATTGTGGATACAGAATACATTTTAAAATGTAAACAACTTTCTTCTCTTTATTTCTTCAGTGGGCTTTTTTTTTTTTTTTGAGGGATTTGTCTTCTATTATTTTTTAAATGTATGTATGCATGTATATCTTTGTTGGGGTATACATATGAGTGCTGGTCCTTGAAGAGTTCATAAAGTCCTGAATACTCTGGTATTGAAGTTACTGGTAGTGGTGGGCTGCCTGATATTGGGTGCTGGAAACTGAACTCGGGCCAGTGTACATTCTTAACCATTGGGCAGTCTCTATCACGTCAGTCCTCTCTTTTAAAGCTGATGTGCTAGTTTGCTTTATCTTAATTCAGCTTCACAAAATGAGTGATTATTTCTGGCCACTCTTGTTTTGTTCTTAATGTATTCTTGTACCAGTACAACATTGACTTAATTATCATACTTTTATTTTTCTTTTGAAACACAGTCTCATGTACCCAGGCTAGCCCGCAACTCTGACCACATAGCCTGATATAACCAGGCTGCTGAGTCTTTTGACTCTGCCTCCTGTGTGCTGGGATGTCAGGCGTGCAGCACAGTGCCCTGCTTATAGTAACTCTATGTTCAGTAGGCAATTTTTCTCTTCTTGTTCTCTTTCTAAAGTCTCTTTGGAATCTCAATTCTTTCTCTAATTTAGATAGATTTAGATATTTTTTTATGACACTGGGCATAAAAGTGGTATTCATGTTCATGCTAGACAAGACCACTACCACTGAGTCACAGTTCCCAGGCCCCAATACCTTTCAGAGATTGTTTTTGCTCGTTTAAAAATCATTGGCCTTTTGACTGAGACAGATGGAATTGTATGTAAGTCAACTAAGGGGCAGTTAGAACCTGTGGTTGTAGTTTTTCTTCTCCATAATATAAATGTCACCACAATAGTAAATATTTAGAATGTTTCACTATAAAGTTTAACGTTTCATATGCTTCTGTTAAAATGATTACACGACCCAGTGTTCCTCACTAATATTCATCTGATTGAAGAGTGATTTGGGTTGGTTTTGTTACAGAGATTTGGAGTCTATCAAGATGAGGTGCAGGGCTCTAATTCAGCAGTTAGGAGGCTAAGTTGGGCTTTTATGAGTATGAAACTATCCTGGATCACATTTGAAGACCATATACACCAAGGAGAAAAAGAAAAGGAAGGGAGTCGACCCTGGCTTATTGATCATTTGTGTTGTTACTCTGTCATTCTATTGCCATTTTGCTGTGGGTCATAAAATAGATTTCCAAGGTCTATAGTATGGTAACTTTGGGTTTTGGTAATCTATATTTCCCTAGTACAGAGAAAGGCCTTCTAACAGAGAGAAGATCCCTTCCCAGGAGGAATTGTGACAGAATCCCATTAGCCAGGCAAGACTGGGTTTGTAGACAGATGCTCAAAAGCTGTTCTCTCAGGCACCCATCCAGATTTTCATCTGGTCTTCTGACGACTTCCTAAGAGTTTGGTACATTAGCAAATATTTGTTCACCTCTGTGTTCCTTTGTTCATTGGTCTCATAGCTTCTGGTTACCTTCCACATTTTCAATCTTTATACCTATCTGTTGTTGTGATGACTTTGTTCATACAATGTGTCTTGAAGGCACAGAATTTGTATATTATTCCCATGCAGTTTATTTTTCTTAGATACATTAATATATTTGTTGTAAGCATGTGTCAGCCAGCATTTCATGCATGATGGGTGAACAGTGTACCAACTAAACTATATCCACAGACTATATAATAAACATTAAAATATTTCATATTTAATGAGTAGCCCATATTTTTACTATAGGGGAATATAATATTATAAAAATATTTAAAATACACAAAATTGAACATATTCTTACAATACTATAACTTTTAGAACATGACTTGAAGAAATAGAAATTGTGAATAACCCTATCACAATTGTATTAATTTTTATGTTTCTATAATGAAATGCCTCAAGCTGGGTATTTTATGAAGAAGATAGATTTATTGAGCTCACAGTTCCAAAGGCTAAAGCAATAGTACCTCTACTGAGGAACTTATAAGGAAGGCCTCAGTGTAGGGAGCAGACAATTGTGTAGAAGAAGAAATCACAGTATTGGATGAGAAGTCAGAAATGGGCATAATTTGCGCTTTTGTCATATCCCTCTCTCAGGCACTAACTCAAGATAGGTCCCATGTAGAAGTCGCCAATGATCTTTTTACTAGAATTCAGTTCTGTCTCCTCTACACACAGATACACTAGGACTCACCCTTGCATTTTGTATGTAAATTATACAGCCACATGATTTCTCTTGCAAGGATTGGTGGAGAGTCTGTACATTGCTTAGATTTGACTGTTCCTTCTTTTGCCTCTTCAGTAGTAGAAACAGTGGGTGGCTCCTTAATGGTAATGAGTTATAGAAAGTGGTGTGTTTGCGGATGTGGAAAAGAGACTCACAAGCTTTTCTTCCCCTTGAAGGACAGTTTTTAAAGTGTAGTGTTAGATGATGAAAAGTTAATAAATCTCTTTATATTGCCATATTGCTCATGTTACCCTGAGCATCTGCTGCAATTGCTCTTGTAGTGATCAGGCTACTTGCAGATGTGTGTCCAGTATTCTGTATTTGAATGATTTCTAGACTGCTTTTTTCTTTTTTGGAAAGTTGTTATTATACACATATATCTGTGTTCCTCAAATAAATAATCTATAAAATTCTATAATTAAGCCAGGAATATATTTTAGCTTTGGTTGGATATTTCATTTCTGCTGAAGTTCCTTTGGCTCAGATCATGAAATAATGCACAGAGGATGTTTTGTGCTGTTTTGCATACTAAATTATTTTGTTTCTGTGGCCATTCCTCTTTTGGATATTTCTGGCATTTTCTAAAGAGTAGATACTATATTCAGATATGGTAGGACATTCTACAGTAAGGACACTTTACAAGGTTTATACATGTTTTATAGAGGACAATAGCTCAAAGTACAGCCACAGGAATTACATTTCTAGAATGAGAATCCTAGTCGAGTCTCTTTACAACTATTTATGCTTGTATAAATTTCCTAATCTGATCTTGCCTCTTAAAATTATGAAAATTTTACACACTTCAGAGTATTTCTGGGAAAATAGTTTATCAACAAACAAACTGGTTAATTGTGCTAAATATTGACTGCCTTACCAAGCTAATGAACTCTGGTTCTGGAAGCTAAATAACAGTCTTAAGGTTACATAAGGCTCTGTGGTAGAGGAACACACTGCGGGAACTAAGTGCAACCTTTGTCCTACATAGGATACTGGAGCAGGAACAAACTGAGGGACTCAAATGAAGAGTTGGCCTTAGTTACACATATACTTGAACTAAAGAAATGTGATGTCCATGTGCAAATGTCCCTTATGTGTAGCATTTTTACCTTCTTCCTTTTTCTTTTTCTATTTCTTCCTGTTCCCTGCTCTTCATCACTCCTCTCTTACTTCCTCTCATTTTTTCTTTCTTAATTTTTACTTGATATATATATATATATACAAATATATATATATATATATATATATATATGTGTGTGTGTGTGTGTGTGTGTGTGTGTGTGTGTGTGTGTGTTTACTGATCTTCTTTCCTTAACCTCCTGTGTGATGGGCTCTGTCACAATGGGCTCTGCACATATCACTCCCATGGTTATTGAAACAAGTGCAGAGAAATCTGAAACTTATTCCTTTTATTGTGAGGTTTTGACAATTTAGAGTTGAATGGATAATAATTGAGAGAATAAACAACAAAGAACATACCCGAGAAATGCACATTCAACATTAGACCCAGCAATGAGCAAGATGCGGTACCCCACATGAGCTAAACAAATGGATGGAGTGTGGGCTTCTAGGGCAAGATAGGTGTTGGCATGGAATGAGCAGAGGTGACAAGGACATTTGTAGTGATCATAAAGAGTCCAGGAATCCTGAGACTGTTTCTACCTGGGCCAGGTGTCAGTCTGCTGTTTCTTTTTTGAGTTGACCTTCTTAGTCAGAAAGGGTGAGTCAGGAAAAGGAGCTCTTTGACACCACAGGTTATTAAGGCATTTAAGTCCCTGAGAGATGTGAATTTCTCTTCCAGAAGGGCAATTCTTCCTAGTTAATCCTGTCCATAAAGGTTTATCGTTTCTCTGAATAGTCACCTTGAAATAGGCGAAGAAAGGTCTCTTAGGGTGTCATATGAAAGCAACACCTTACAAACACAGAATTGGGGACATCAGAAAGAAAGTACTCTTCTCTGCAAAGATAACCACTGTGAGTACTTTGAAATCTACTATTCCAAATCACAACATTCATACTTATTTGTTTGTAGACCAAATCTCACACAGCAGCAGAGACTGGTCTCAAACTCACAATGTAGCTCAAGCCAACTTCAACTCAACATAATCCTCCTTGCCTCCCTCAAGTGCTGGTATCACAGGCATGTACTTTCAAATATGGAATATATTTATGTGTATTTCTGGTGGCTTGAATGCAAAAGGCCCTACTATGCTTATGTGTTAAATCATTAGTTTCCATTTACTAGAACTGTCCAGGAATGATTTGAAAGTGTGGCGCTGTACATGGACGTGTGTCATTGTGGGTGAGCTTTGAATTTATAAAAGCTTAAGTCAGACCCAGTTTCAGTCTCTCTGTCTGTCTGTCTGTCTCTCTGTCTCTGTCTCTGTCTCTCTGTCTCTCTCCCTCTCTCCCTCTCTCCCTCTCTCCTGTAGATTAGATGTGAACTCTTAGTTGCTATTCCAGTGCCAAGGCTGCCCGCCTGCCACCATTTCCCCATCATGGTGAAATAATCCTCTGAAACTGTAAGCAAACCTCCATGTAAATGCTTGCTTGCTTTAAAAGTTGCCCTAATCATGGCCTTTCATCATGGTAATAGTTCAGTAAATAAGACATATTATTGATTAGACCGCATAATTTGCAGGTTATTGAACATCAACCTTCCTAGCATTGTCTGGTGATGAAATTTGATTGACCATTTACTGTATCCCCTCATTGTACACTCACAGTGCACACTAGCTTAGTAAAACCTGTGAGAAGGTCCTGTGTTGAAGAATCTTAACCCTGCTGTGTTCAGCATTTCAGAAACTTGTTTGGCCCTTAAGTACAGTAGCCACATATTGCATGTGATCATAAAGAACTGTTTATTACACGGACAAAGGAAAACCCAGATGGCACATGTGCTTCAATAATATTATGATGTTGATGTAGTCTACCTTTTACTTACCAATAAATCAGGTGAGAAACACAAGAAGGAGTGCATTTGTACAGAAGTTGTCTACTGGAAACAGAAAAGAAATACTAACTAAACTTGAATAATGTTAAGATGACTTCCTTAATCAATGGTTTCTGTACTCGAGCGACTTAATGCTAGCACAGTACATTTTTTACTTTGTGTTTGCATGCTTTTTCTCCTTTCATTAACTTACCCATGTCAGCTTTGCCCCAGGTTCGGGGAATTGGCCCAGCCTGTGTATTCTCTGCATGGTAACAAACAGCATGGGATCCTGAGCTCAGGGGCCAAGGAGGCTGATGAAAAAACCAGGCATCATGGGAGGCTGGACCTGAGTCATGCCTTAGCTCTAAGCCCCAATGCTGGCCAGTTTCCAGATACAGAGCAGGACTCAGGCCCCACCCTCCAGCCTTTCTTATGCCCTGGCTCATAAACCCCAAATTTGGACTCCTTCTTCCAGGCTAGGCTCTAACCTCACACAGCCTTTCTCATGTCACTCTTATGACCTTCAGCCTCTCTCAGGTCTATTGCTGTTGTTAAGCCTGAAGACCTGACTTCAATCTCTGCAATCTCTGGAGACCTAGGTAGGAGAGAATCAACTCCTGAGAGCCTTCATCTGACCTCCACTTGTGGACAATTGCACACACACACACACACACACACACACACACACACACGAGGCTCACACTAAATGTGGATATATAAATTAACAATATATACTCAGCCTCTGTCCTGTACTAGAATGAAATCATGAATCCATACTTCTGAGTCTGCCTGATACCAAACCCAGGAAATTTTAAGTGTTCTCACTTTTGGTTAAAGTTTATATATCCATATCAATATATTCTTATTTTTAAATTTGTATTTTATTCTTTTAGCTTTTAAAACAGTAAGGTGCTTTTTCAGTCAATAACTAATTTCTTCTGCAAAATTAGGGGATGTATTAAAAGTAATTCTCAGTTAAAGAAACTGCAAATAATAATGTAGATGGTCTTATTTCTGACATATATTATTTGATCTAGAATATGGCTTAAAATTTCATAGGTCCTCAGCCATGAGGTTTACTATTTTGTCAATATCCAATGTCCATAAACATGGACAATGATGCCATGTTTGAATTAGTTTTACATATATCAACTGTCATTTAGTACTTGTTTCCTTGAAAACAACAATATTTAGAATGCTATAGTCATTCTAGTCCATTTCTGTAGGACATATATAGATAAATTGTAACCAATCCCAAGAGAACTCCTTCCTTGGTGACTGAAAGCCTCTGTGAAGTCACCACAACAGAGGGAACATGATTTTGGATGTGGGAGGATCAGAATCATAGTTTTAGGACAAAGTGCTTGTATGCATCTCAGACTGGCCCCACAGCAGTCACACTCTTACCTCCTTCCCAGAGAGCTGGGATTAGATGTCTCCACCACTACATGTAAGCCACAGGGTGTAGATTTGTTCTGACTCAGTTGCAATGGTTCATATTGTCATAGTGCTCAGAGGTATAGGAGAAAGGAAAGAGCATATATATATAATATACATATATATATATGCATATATATGCATGCATATATATATATATGTATATATATATATATATGATGGGAAAAACACCTGTTCCATGTTTTGTAACAATCCATGACTTCTTTATAGTGTAATACTTATTTTTTATGTGTTAATGACAGGGTGCATACAGAATCAAGTTGGATTACTTGGTTTCTCTGTTGCTGTGATAATACACTGACCAAAAGAACCTGGAGAAGAAGAGCATTTATTATGGTTACAGGTGATATTCCACCATACAATGAAACCACATCCGGACCCTGAGAGCAGGAGCTGAACCAGAGACTATGAAGGACTGCTGCTTGCTCAGTCTTGCTCAACAACAGAGTGGGACAACAATTGGATGTCAAACATCCCTTGCTAAGCTGGTACTCTCTACTTTTGAGGATTTAATTTCGTTTCAATGAACATATACTTAAAGTCTTCATCCTCTTCTCCCTATAACATTCCCCATTCACTCACATGCTGCCTAAGGCTATGTCTAGGTCTATGGTCCCATGGCATCTGGAGTCTCCGTTGATGTCCATGACCCATGCTGCCACTAAGGTCATAGGATGCCCGGGGTGATAATTGTGGTTTGGTGTCAGATTGCCGTGCCACTGTTGGGACTAAGTTGATATGAGCAGCCTGTGATGCTACTGGGGGTCATGATGAAATCCGTGCCTGAGCTGCTGCCAGAGGTCATGATTGAGTCTATAGCCCTGTGGGAGTCAGGCTCTGAGTTGATGTCTGTGGCTCCTCTTAACACCAAGGTCAGTGTGGATGCCTGGGATCTGTGAAGCCACCAGAGGCCCAGTTCACCCAAAACTTTAAATATCTGACCCCCTTTGGAAAGGGGTGTTTTATCCTATTGACTTCATATCTGTTCTTAATTAACCTTTCACCTCTACCTTCTGCCTCACAGATGTTTCAGTGGAACTGTAAGGATCATCTAAAAAATATTTGGTACTTTCTGTTCCAATAAATCTGGGTAGACAATACTTGTTTTTATGGGGGTCTATTACCAGCAGGCTTCTGTTCACGACTAGATGAATTTGCAGCAGAATAAGTTCCTTTCCAAAGAGGTTTCCTCCTTGGGTTCATCTTTTGACTGTCTTTAGCACCCAGATTTTAATTAGGTGTAAAGTAAGATACTAAATACACGAACCTTTGGGTATCCTTGATTTTGATTGCTTCCCATGTGAAAATTCCACACACACACACACACACACACACACACACACACACACACAAATGATAACTTCACTTTTAGCCATTGGGTGTCCCCTGCTCCATTAAGGCCCTCTTGAGCGAAGCCTTCTCATGTGGAACAACCGGAGGGAGAGAATAAAAAGGAGAATGTTGCCAGTCATATATGATACACGTTCCTTTTTCTACTGGAGTTCTGCATAACTGGATACCCCCCAAATCTCCCTTTTTCAGTAAAAACCCCAAAGCTTGATTTTGCTACAAAAAAATGGTGTTTGACAGATACAACCAAACTTGGGCATGCTGTCAGCAGCTGCTTCAAACTCTTCACAACTGAGGCAAGGAAAAGAATTCAACAGCAAGCCAAGAAATAACCCATTGGAAATGATAGGAAGTCGACAAGTGACCCTGTGATTATCAAAGAAGCTTTCCCTGTCAAACAGCTGAGTTGGGACCTGAGTTCTGGTGAAGGTAGAGAGTCTCTCAAATACTCTCGCCAGACTCTGTTAGGGGTTCTCTGGGCAACACTCAGATAGCTCACAAGTTTATCTAAGGTTAGCCAGAAAACTCAGGGTTCAGATAAGTACCATTTGCTTTTCTGGAGTGCTTCTTAGAGAAATTGTAGGCTTACACCCCAATTGACCTGGAGGCCACAGGAAACCAGGAGGATATTAATATGGCTTTTGTTTCTTACTCAGCGCCAGGTAGAAATTAGGAAGTAAATTCAGAAAATAAATGGGTTTGTAGGAAAGTATTGTCAGATAGTTGAGATTGCTTCCTGGGTATGCAATAAGAAAAATACTCCAGAGAACATACAGACTAGGAAACTAGCTAAGATTATGGTGGCAGCCTACCAAACAGAAGGATCCTGGCTTTGGAGAATTTCAAGGGAAGGACAAAGAATGATAAAAGCAGACATAAAGAACAATTTCAAGGGAAAAGCAATGTGCCTATTGAAGGAGATAGGGCATTGGATAGACAAATGCCCAAGATGTAGCTGATGTGCACTCTGCTGGGAAATGTTCCATTGGAAAAATGAATGCTGAAACTGAGAACACAGTTGTGAATCTGTGTTCCAGCTACAGAGAGACTGATGGGGTCTGAGTTCTGCCATTCCCATATCCCAAGATTATAAAGACAGCATAGTGCTCTGGTTAACATTCTGGATGACATGAGGACAACCTTCTCAGTTCTAAAATGGACAGGCAAGCCAATAAGTGAAGAAAAAAATGATAACATAAGGAGATACCAGTTCACAGATCTGAACCTCAACCACAAGAACTCTGGAGATTTGCAAAAAGAGACAACAACACACCATTTTCTGGTAATGTTTCTATGTCCATAGCCTCTTCTGGAAGTTATCCACTCTACAAACTATGGCCAGAAACACACGTTGAAAAGAATGATGTTATATTAGATTTAAATAATCCTAAATTAAGATAAAATCTTGCTAACCATGTCACAATGGAAAGAGTTTATCCTACTAAACTGTCCTTTGGACAAAGGGTCTGAATTATTAAAAGTCTTAGAAAAAAAACTTCCTTCTTTCTGCACTGAAACCCACCTGGACTACCATGCCACCAAACCCTGTCAAAGTAGATCTGAAAAGCAATGCTACTCCTCTTAAGGTAAAACAAATCCTTGACTTGGGAAGAAAAATGTGGAATCCAAGCTCATATTAACAGACTGTTTGAAATTGGCACATGGTTCCTTGCTGCTTTCCTTAAAATACTCCATTGCTGCCTGTCCAAAAACCAGGAACTGGTGATTATAGACCAGCCCAAGACCCTGAGGAGTTTTGAGGACACAGGACATTCATCTAACAGATCCTAATGCATAGATAATTTTGAATTCACTCCCTTTTCAATTCTGCCCCCCTGAAAGCTGGGTCTACACTCTGATAGATCTGAAAGATGACATTATCAATATTATTCTGGCTATATCAAGCCAATTGATATTTGCCTTGAATTGATAGATATGGAAAAAGAGATCAATGGCCAATAGAAATTGACTGTTTTTTCCCTTGGATTTAAAAATTCTCCAACTTTCTTTGTTAAAACCCACCACAGAGACTTCAAGCTTTCACGTTCAATACTGAAAATGTCACTCTCCTGCAATCCATGAAAAACTTCCTGTTGACAACATAATCTGAAGAGGACGGTCCCTGCAGTACAGAGCAGCTATTGGAAAAACTGCAACTATAGGGATATCAGGACTCTGCCAAAAGTGTTCAGCTATCCAACCCTAAGACAACATACCTAGGGATGAATTGCAGGAAGAGAAGAGATTGCTTTCCCATCACAGAATTCAGTCAAATACTCAGATCCCAACCCTGGAGACACAGAGAGCTCTATGAGTTCCTTAGGCTGTAGGATATTGTTAACTCTATATACTCAGTTTTACTGAGTTGGACAAAGCTTTATATGTTCCATTTGGGGTACTGAGGAAGCCTTGGGATGTTCTCCAACAGAGGAGTAGGCCTTTGAGTGATAAAGCAGCCTCTGTTTTGGGCTTCAGCATCAGTCGTACCTGTCAATACCAAGCGATTCCACCTATTTGTGGATGAGAGGAAAGGCATGGCCAAGGTCCTAACACAAAAATCAAGACCCTGGCAATATACCGTAATCTACCTCTCTAAGAAATTGAATCTAGTAGCAGCAGGATGACCAGTATGTGTGAGGGCTATCAAGACCATAATGCTCCTAAGAAAGAAAACAAGCTGACTCTGGGGTAAGGTCTCTTGATTTTGGCCCCACATGAGGTGGGGGTTTTCTTGAGGAAGACTCCAAACAGATGGATGACCAACTCTCCTCTAACCCTTTATCAGGCCTTACTGTGGACAAGTCAATAATCAAAATTAATCACAAACCTGCTCTGAATTCAGGCATATTACCACCAGAACAGATGACTGCTAATCTGACTGCTTCCAGGTCATCACCACTCTTCAGGAACAGTGGCCGGACCTGACAGATGTCCCATGTAATTAATCAGTCTTGGTAACGTTTTCATGTTTTCTGGTGGTAGTAGCTTCACCTAGGGAAGAACAAGGTATCTTGTGGCATGTGAAATGGCTATGGATCACATAGTTTGCACAGAGCCCTTCCCCAAAAACTTCATCTCAGAAGGGAGAATTTGGTGCATTCACTGGGTCTCTCAAGTTGGGGAGAAGAAAAACTATAAATATATGTGTTGACAGTAGATATGCCTGTGCCGTCACATGTGCATGAACTATCTACCTTCTGACAGGCCTCTTTGGAGCAGAGGAAAATGGTATCAAAAATAAGATGGTGATACTGGACCTCTAAGTTATAATTTCAATCACTAGACTGGTTGATATCGTATACTGTCCTGGTCAACATGAAGGAGATTTGTAGAGGCAATTGTAAATAGTATGGCAGACAAGACAGCCAGAGAGACTTCCCTTTAAGCAGTAAAATGACTGCTTTCCTTCCCAAACTCTTCATGTCTGATAAGCCAATTCACTCAGAAGACAGTATCTTCTATATTCAGCTTCTCTGCTGGATACAGAAGAATGGTCCTCTTCAAGTCTGGCTTAAACTGATGAAAGCAAAATTGCATTGCACTAAGAGACACTTGGCTCATCAACTCCATGAAAGGCAGACTTAGATGGGGAAAAAAAACAGGTTAATGGACTAATGAGGAAAAGATTGTTTTCCACAAAATGGAATTAGATAATATGAGAAATTGTTTTCAGATATCAAGACAGTCAACAACAATAATAAAATACTTCCCTAGGTATAGTGCCAACCCCATGGATTAGGGAACAAGAGCCAGGAGCAGGTAGATTCTGGAAGGTAGATTTACACAATAAGGATACTGGGATTTTGTTTTTATAGATATATTTTTTAGATGTGTAGAGTGCTTTCACACTAAAACTGCTTAGACTATAAGAAACTTTTAGGAGTGATAGGGCCTAGGTCTGGACTATCATTGTCGATACTGTCAGATTAACGGACATTCTTTATAACTAAGGCCAGTGAAAGTATTTCTGATATTCTGGGGATCAATTGAAAATTACATAGTGCATGTCATCCCCATAGTTCAAGACAGTAAAGAGATTAAAGTGGCTTCTAAAGGACCTGAACAAAATTAACCTTAGAGGCTAGTGAAGGATGGGTGGGGCTCCTCCTCATTGCCCTCTTTAGGCCTCCCTGCACTTCTTATGTAACAGACTAACTCCATTTGACATCACCTTTCTTTTTTTTTCTTTTTCTTTTTTTCTTTTCTTTCTTTTTTTTTTTTTTTTTTTGAAGGCCTCCCCCTATCCTCCCGCACATAGGAGTGGAACTAGCTATTGAAATTACTAATCATCAATTGCTTCAATCCATGCAGGCTTTGTAGCAAACTCATGTGATTGTGTCCTTCTCAGTTAAGTCTACCCTCTAGAGTCCAATACCCAATCCACCTTCCTTCCAAACAGGAGATAAGGTATGGGTCAAGAAATATGGAAGTGCTGAGTTAGTAGCTTGCTGGAAGGGAGCCTATCTGGGCATGCTGACTACTCCACTGCTGTCAAAAGAGATGGCATCTGTACCTCAGTCCAACACTCTGGAATGAAAGTCATTATAGGGGAAGCCAATAATCCAGCTCCAGAGAGATGGACAACTACCAGGAAGAACAAAGGTCCACTAAAGAGAAGACTGACGGAGGTTTGATCTGAGTGATGTCAATGTGTTTATGTAATTATGTCTTATTATGCTGCCTCATTAATGTAGTGTAAAAGCCTTCTATACCCAATACAGTAAATTTAGGATTAAGAACATCTGGAGCCACTCTTGGTGCAACCAGCATAGCACGGCTGACTCTAACTACAGGAACGTAAGAAGTCAGATGACCCCAGATTTATTGGTATTGGAAAAGTCTATTGCAAAGTTAGAGGAACAGGCAGACACATTAGCTGAGGTAGTCTTACAACATGGTAGGACATTCAACTTGTATACAGAATATGGGGTTACTATATGGCCTTGGGGGATGCAGGGTTTCTCTCATCTGGAATCTGTAATTCTGCTATTGCAGGACCTCTAGTTCTATGGTTCCTTCTGATTACTGTTGGCTCTGCACCTTTCATGTTATAACTAGTTATGTAAATTCATGCTTAGTAGCCAATAAGATGAGGATTCTATACAATAAGGAACTATCTTCATATGAAATAGTGTAAGTCTAAAATGCACTGTATCCATCTAATCTCATGGGCATTATCTCTACACCTGGCCTGCCTAATGTAACTGAAGGACACTTTTCTTAGACTAGAAAGGAGAAAAATTATCTAACACTGTAACAGGGCCCCAGACCTTAGCAAGCCCCTAGACCTTAGCACAAGTGACTCCATGATGGAAGTACCATACAGGCAATACTACTCAGTATATACTCACTGCTCACCACCTGCTAGAACAAAACACAAAGTCCTAATCCATCAATATCAATAGTTCTGGGAAAGTCTCTAAATGTACTAACCTGTTATTTGGATTCTGTATCCCACATCTGTTCTTGTACCTGAAGTATGTCAATGTAGAATATGATGTTGTACTTAAAAACTCACTCTGAGAAAGGCTGGTGATTTCACTGGGATCCTTAAAGGCCAGTTTGGTTGCCAGCCAGATAATAAAGAAAGCTTGAACCTGTGTCTGAGTAGTCTTCTCAGGTAGATGCATTACAACAATACACAACATTCATTGGATCAAATTTTTAATATTTTAAATTATAATGGTGAGTTTCTCTCTCTCTCTCTCTCTCTCTCTCTCTCTCTCTCTCTCTCTCTCTCTCTCGTGTGTGTGTGTGTGTGTGTGTGTGTGTGTGTGTGCCCATACATGTATGCTTACATGTGTCACAGCATGTGTTTGTAGAGTCAAGGGGAAATCTCTTAGGAGCTGAGTCTCTCATTCTGCTATGGACACCAGGGATAGAATTCAGTTTCATAGTCTTATCTGGCAAGCACTATTACCCTAGCAATCCTGTTTATCACATGTATTTTTTTTTCTAACAAAGCATAGAATAGTATAGCCACTTAGTTGAATACAGGACATTTGCTATAAAACACAAAAGTTTGGAGAAACAAGAGAGGGAATGAGACAGACTTAAAATATTGGCATGGTTGTACTTGTAATTTTGTCTTTGACCTTTCTCTGTAATTCCTAGGCTTGTAGCACTTGTGGGAAAGATCTGGTCCAAATACTGTTCTTATATTTAAATACATTCCTAATAAAAGTAGTTGTCAGTGCTAGAGAGATGGTTCAGTGGTTAAGAGCATTTGCTGTTCTTTTTGATATCCCAAGTTTAGTTTTCAGAACTGATGTTGGGGTTCACAAATTCTAGGGCACCTGAGCCTTCTTCAACTTTATTTGCAACATTCATGCTTGTGGTGCACAAAGATACATACAGGCAAAACTCCCATACATATAGAAGAAAACATTAAAGACACATTAATTTAGACAATAGTCTGCCTATTTCATTATGAATTACATTATACAAAGAGACAAGAATGGACTGAACCCAAGAGTATGGGCACACCTGAAAGTGATTTTGTCTTCATTGGGTGTCTTGAGGTGTGAAGATACCCCTAATTCTAGGCTACCAGTCCTGGTGGCAGCCAATAAAAAGGGCAGGAATGAAAGAAGCTTTTCATCTTTCTCTCTTTTGCTCTTTGCCTGCTTGCTCTCACTCTCATACTTTAATTCCCAGGCAAATATCAATACAGCAAACTAAGACTAAGTAGACAGACTTTGTCTCTAGAAAAGATGAGAAAACCAGGCAGGCTCTAATAATCTTCTACCAAAATAAAAGAGAGCCAAGGTTGCCCTCTACTTTTTAAATTACAAGAAGAAGTTGTTCTCCTTTGCTAAGACATCTTTTTGTCTCACTTTGCTCTGGCTACTTACTACTCAACCTCCCATTCTGACCATTGAATTACAGCTGACATTTCTGGTCTGGCTTAACTTGTGCTATTTTCTTTTGAATGTTAATATAATGATTTAAAATAAGCAATGGAATTTAATAATTTCATTATTGTGGGTTCATGGAATATCATATCTCAACCACATTGTGCAAAAGGCACATGGTAAGCCATAGTAGGAGTCCAAGAACAGAAAACAGTTGTCCTACTAAGAGACTCACAGATGGAGGAGTTCAGAGAGCACAGACGTGGTATGAAAGAGGGCAGATCTGTTGTAACTGTGAAGTGTGAAATATAAAACAGGTGATGCTGATCACATGCCTGAAGCTCTACATAGTAGCTTCCATTCAAATGAAGTGAGGTTAAAAGTCCTGGATATTTTAGTTTTAAATACTTTTCTCTAATATCAGATTCAAGGTTACATTACATGATAGTAGGAAAATTACAATTATGAAGTAGCAATGACTGACTTACTTTTATGATTGGGGTCACCACACGAATGGGTCAGAGCACTAGGAGGTTGAAAACCACTGCTTTAGAATCTGTTTACATTTCAATCACACTACTTCACACAGAAGATGACACTTCTAAACACTAACAGGAGAGCAGTGCTCAATCATCCAATTGAACATTTTAGAATAACATTTCCCTTTCTTTCTGTCTTCCTGCTTTCCCCTGACATGATCCCTTTCTTTTCTTTCTGTCCTTCTTTCTGGTGTATAACTCTGCTTCACCAATGCAGAGCTTCATGTGAAGCCCTTTATCCTGTGCTTCTGTCTGCCTTGGAAATGACATCAGATTTCAGCTGGATATACTGTTCCAGAGCTTTCTTTCCCACTCTATTTCCTTGTCCATCCTCCTAGGAAAATGAGTATCTATATGATTCTTTTCACCAAGCTTCTGTTACTCTGACCTAAGTGCTTTTAAACACAGACTTACATTACTGGATTGCCCACCAACCTACCATCTGTTTAGATAATCCCACTGAACTAATCTTGCCAGAGAGTGAGGGTTTGCTCTAAATCTGTACAGGGGTCAACTCAGCTTTCATGTGGCTACTCCAAACATTTCATTATGTTTAGAACAGACAACGAATGCTGGACTCATGGATATAATACAACCCCTATGTCCAGAAAAATTCAAGCATCAGGAGTGCCATGTGATTTAGCCTCATAACTACTCGGTAAATATTGCTGATCTGAATTGAAGAAACTGGCAAGAGCAGCACTTGGAAGGCTCAGATAGAATTATTGCTAAAAATCCAAGGACACTCCAGACCACACAGTATTCAGCTAACCAGCTAGGGCTACATAGTAACATCCCGACTCACATCCAACAATAACAACAACAAAACAATATCAACAAGAACAAGTACCAACTCCCTAGCCCAAGGCAGTGAATACATTTTGGGCTGTAGAATATTTGAAATAAAAACCTATATAATAAGCACCTTAAGTCAATCAGTTCTCAACTAAACCAGGAAGATCCGAGGTGAAGACAGAATAGTGAAGCAGGCTGTGACATCTTCTACCTCAGCAATGGCTGCTCTGTAAGGTCAGTCCTTACACTTCTGTGTGAGCATTGTCATATGACACAGATTACAGCAAGTGATTCCTTGCATTTAGTTTGTAGCAGACTCGGTGCTAAGCATTTTGGACATACATTGCATCTAATCTGAATCATAAATCTGTGAGATTTAGTGTTTGAGTCTTACAAATGAAAAGATGAAAATTAAAAAATTACTGAAAGAACAATTAGTTTCTCAGAGACATATAAAATGAATAAATCTTGACAACATCTTCACTGTCATCGCAGTAATGAAATTCATAAGCATAATAATTTAATGTCTTTTAGTTGTAAAAGATAAGATTCACAGGAAGAGTTCCACCCACTCGATTGTTTCTTTGCTCCTCAAAATGACTTTTATGCCAGCCTTCCTGACATGACCTCCTAGGAACTTATTAGCTTCCATCCAAAGACACCAGCCATGCACTAGGACAAGATCTCCAGGTGGCTCATGTGCATGTTAGTGTTTAGAAGTGTCATCTTCTGTGCGAAGTAGTGTGATTGAAATGTAAACAGATTCTAAAGCAGTGGTTTTCAACCTCCTAGTGCTCTGACCCATTCATGTGGTGACCCCAACCATAAAAGTAAGCCAGTCATTGCTACTTCATAATTGTAATTTTCCTACTATCATGTAATGTAAATATCTGCTATGGAGGATACCTGATGTGTGAGCTCCTGTGAAAGAGTCCTTCATTGTCCCTCAAGTGTCAAGACTGACATGTTGAAAATTGATAATATCGATTGATTCCTTTGTTTATGATAAATAAAAAGGCTAAATATTTCAGATTTTCCCAGGTCTTGATTCTCAAAAGCAATCCACTAAAATCAAAAGTGCAAACAGTTTGAGAAGTCAAGATCTTGGGGAGACCAGACAGTAGAGCATGGATGTTCAGAGCAGTCTTTATCCTGATGCACCATGTTGTTAGGGTTTTACTCCTCTCATATTAGTCCTCCCTGGTGGGAACAAAAATTTACCCTTTTATTCAATGGTACTCACAGAATGGTCCTAATCAGATATGAAATTCATTGCAGATTTGTATTAAAAAAATGAACACAGCATTTACTACTTTGAAAAGGTGCTTCAGAGTCTGGGGCGATAGATCAGATGGTCAAGTGCCTACTATAAAAGCATGTGGATCAGAAATTGGATCACTAGCAAAAGAGGAAAATTCTAAATGTGAAGGTGTGTATGGTGTGTATCTGTTTTCTGACCACTGAGAAGGCAGAGTCAAGGAAACCCCTGGGGTTTCCTGGACAATCAGTCTAGCACAGTGGGTGAACTCTTAGATCAGAAAGAGACCCTGTGCAAGGAACTGAGGAAGCTAACTGATGTCAACCTATTTTCTCTCCACACATAGAGGTGCACACACCCTCCAAATACATACACAAACCCAGTGCAATTATTTTCCACAGGCTCAAAGTAATTCTTCAGTAAATGATGCTTTGTGGCTTCCAGGCCACTGGGGAATATTCCAATTTGCTCCACAAGTAAATAGTCAGATGGTCCATGGAGTTCTACTTTTGGAAACTTGGGCCATCCAAAAAGGGCAGGAATCTCACCATCAGAAGTCTTATAACATACTTATGAAGAGTGAAAAATATATAAATTAGATGGCAGTAGACAACAACATAAGGCTAGGAAAACAGCCACCACTTGGTGGAGAAAAATCACAGAGAATTAATGTGAGAATCAAAGTTCAGGTGGTCAGTGGAAACTGGGTCATCATTACTTTCTAATCTTTAAGTCTCTGCCATTCACAATAACCATATTGGGTGGAAAACTGGGCTCAAAATTGATGAAAGACAATTACAGTGAGTAAGAAGATGAGAACAAGATCCATTGATTTACAACCAGGATTAGAAACACTCTTTTGCTGTATGTGAACCTGACTCTCATCAAGAGATTGCATGCATGCAGGGAATAGATAGTGGAAAGAGGAATGAATCCAGGTGCAGGAAGAGGTGCTCTGGAATTATTTCCTTGTTAGACCTTAGATACCTAACATTGTATTTCCAGATTCTCATTTATAACATCAAGGCAGTGGACTCCATCTTGTGTGGTTCTTGTGAGAATTGTGCAAAATGTTCACCTTAGAGAGTAGTGCTCAAATGTGATACTAAGCCATGAAAACTCCACATAATATATTGACTTCTGATTGGATATAGTGATAGCTAATGGTGTCCTTGCTAGAATTCAAAATCATCCAGGAGATAAGGCTCTGGAGCATGCCTACAAGCAGATCTCTATGTTAGGTTAATTGAAATAGAAAAATCCACCTTAACCATATATGGTTCTATTCCATAGTCTTTGGTTCAGGAATGAACAATATGGTAAGTAAAGCTAAACATGAGCATTCATCTCTCCCTGTCTCTCTGCTGTGGCTAAAATACATCTCCTGCTGCCATGCCTTCCCTCTAGAGGCAAAGACCCACCATTGAAAGTCAGAATAAACCCAGAAGATTAAAGTTTCAGTTCTACCTTTAACCATTAGTCACAAATAAATACACAGTGGCTTATATTAATTATAAAGTGCTTCTCAGATGGCTCAGGCTTCTCATTGACTAGCTCTCTCTTGAGTATTAACCTCTTTCTTCTTGGGCAGCTACATGAACTTTCTTGCAACTCCTCAGCAACTCCTCTTTGCTTCCCTCTTCCCTGAATTCTCCTAGTCTGGTAGCCCCACCTATACTTCTTGCCTGGCTACATCTTGCCTGTCCATTGGCCAAAACAGCTTTATTCATCAACCAATAAGAGAAACATATATTCACAGCATACAGAAGAATACCCTGAATTAAAACCCCTATATCTTTTGTTGGTTTTGTCATCATATCATTACAACAGTTAGATAAATTTGTAGTACAGATAGCATAGTGAAACTAGAGATGGGTAAGAAATTATCTACAAATTTTAAAATGTTTTCTGTTAAAGTGCATTAAAACTGGGTGTGGTGAAGAAGGCAAAAGAATTTCCATGAGTTTCAGCACAGCTTGGCCGCATAGCAAGTATCTCATAGTAGACCAGCTAATTAAAAAAAAGATTATAATGGTGACACCATGCACTTGGTGTGTTCAAAAGATAGGCATCTGGCTGTTGTTGGTGATGTAAGCTGGGGCTTCCTGGGGTACCTAGGGGTTTCCCAACTCCTATCATGAAGCAATTACCACCCCCCTTTTTTTTAAGTCTCTAGATACTTTAACTCTTGGCTTGTGGTGATTTGAAAGAGAACAGTCTCATTAGGTTCTTCCTTTTGAATGCATGGTCTTCTCTCTTTCTGTTTGTTTTAATTCTTGTCTGCAATTTTAAGGTCTCATCTGCTGTTCTAGTTCCATGCCTGCATGATGCTATTAGGATGGTAAAGGTCTCACCCTCTGAAAAGTAAGCAAATCTTTAGTGAAATGCTTTCTTTTATACATTGCCTTGGTCCTATTCATCTTCCAAGCAATATAAGGGTAACTTGATAAAAAGTCTAAGCCATAGTCCCTTTTGTTAAGCAATTTTAAATAATTATGTTAATAAGAAACTCTCCTATTTCAGAGATCCAGGACTAACACATTATGAAGATGAGAAAACTGAGGATTAGGGATGAACAATGATTCCTTCTTCCTTCCTTCCTTCTTTCCTTTTGTCTTTCTTTCTTCCTTCCTTCCTTCCTTCCTCCCTTCCTTTCTTTCTTTTTTTCTTTCTTTCCTTTCTTTCTTTCCCTAAAGGTGCAGTTGGGCCAGGACTCACCATTGAGTCCTCTATCTGGTGCTCAGTTCTAGACTCAGGCATCCATTCATTTCTGATTGTTTAGTCTCTACTGCCACATTGAATTTTTGAGTTACAACAATAGAATAAGCTTCAACAGCTTCATGAGTGATATGAATCCCAGTTAGATTTGAAGCAATTTCATTAAATGCGACTCTGATTATCAATCACAACAGTCTTCCTGCCTCTTCTCTCACTCTACACAGTCTGACCCATCCTTCAGACCTGCCAGTTATCATGACAATGCACAGATCTAAGCATGGCATGCCACTACCTCAAAAGCTCCCTGCCAATCAAGGACTGACTGTGTCCAGTAGCTCAGCATGACTCAGGAGGTCTCTCCCAGTTGGCTCTGACCTTCCTGTCCAGCTTCTGCATTAACATTCTGGAGCTCACAGTGTACTGCTTCCTTAGTCAGATGCACCTTCAGCTAGGACAGTCCAGACCTGAGCCCCAGACCCATATGTCTCAGTGGTTGAGTCTTACCCCACTACTTCCTTAGAGTCAGAAAACTACAGCCCAATCTCCTGTGCAGAAAAACAGAATCAAATCTTTTCTTCTGGAGCTCAGCTGGAGAGTGCTTGGCTGGAAGTCACTAAACCCTGGGTCTAGTCTCCAGCAGCATTCAACACCAGTTGTGGGACATCTGCCTATAATATAAGCATTCAGGGAGGTACAAACAGGCATCAGGAGTTCAAGGTCATCCATCTCAACATATCAGATTAGAGGCCTGCATGGTCTACATTGCCTAAAATAAAGTAATAAACAGAAGTTCAAGGTCAATCTGGTTTACATGATACCCAGTTTCCAAAATAAAATAACCTTCCTCTAATATTCAATACTGTTATATAACAGAGCATTGGTGAAATTATATTGATGCAATGAGCAATTTAAAAAGATGCCCATCAATTGCATACATATGACTTTTCACCTTCTATTATAACTAATATTTGAGTGGATCTCTGGAAATCCTATTTAGTTACCCAGACTATAATATTTTTCTCTGGAATGCATCTTTTTCTTTTAAGAAAGATCCCCAAGCACTTACTTTTCAAGGCTTAAACACAGGCACTGGGCATGTGGCTGAGGCATAGTCTTGCAGCTATGATGCCATGTGCTAATTTTCTATCACTGCAAACTAATAATCAATTGTTGAAGAGCTTTTCTTCTGTGATCCAATACTCACCAAACTGCCTCATGCACAAAGTCCGGTTTTCCTTATCTCCTTCCCTCAAGCCCTATAATTGCATGAACTTATTTCCTATACAGAATTGTCTAACTCCCTATAACTATTTAGTTAGGTAGGTTATGTGAAATCCTTTAGGCTGGGTTCCTAATGCTCATTTCCTCACTCTCAGATTGTGTTTGATCAGGACCAAGAATTAATATTTATCACTGATTATGGGCATGAATGCTCAGATCTTGAAGTATAAATACATTGGCATTAGATATGGCCTTGACATGTCTCATTGATAAATAAGTACCACAGCTCTGGAGAAATTATTTGAGAGGAGTCAAGAAAGGTCCCTAACATTTCAACAAAGCTTGGAAAAAGCTAACAACATCCTAAAGTGACTGACTCCTTTTCATGATATACTAGGACCTTGCTGGGCTCTAGCATAGAAAGGTTAATGGTGTTCCAGAGTTTTCTTTCCTACCTCAACTGTAGAGCTCCTTAGATTTTTAAAGGCAAGCTCTCCCCGGTCTAATGTTCACTTTCTCTCCTGAGATCCAGCATCTTGGAGGAGATCAGGATGACACCCGACTCTGGACTGGAAAAGAGCCTGGCCACAGCCCACACAGCAGGTGGCAAGGAGGTCTGTCAGCAGATTCAGAGGGTCTCCCGATGAGCTCCTTATGGAGCTCAAGCAGAGCATGGTACAGCCCAGGACAGCTGCTGTTGGGTGGACATGTTCCCTCTCCTTTCAGCCCCAAGGGAAATCCATAATCCGGGAGGAGCCAAGAGTTGGGACCTGGGATTGGGCAGAGAAGGGTTTAGTCCGAGAGTGCCATCCTCTCCTACAAGGCTCTCCTTATTCCCTGTGTATAGATGTAGCAGTCCACCACTAACCAAGAGGGGCTTTGCACATGTGCATCACTGAGCTCCTAAGGGCTGGGACAAAGGTCCTGGTGCACTTGTCTTCATCGACATGAAGGGGAAGTAGAGGCAAGTAGGCTGCTATGAAAAACTTATGTGCACAGAGTCATGAGAGCAGAGAACCTTCCCAGAGCCAGCTCTTGGGAAGAGAATTCTGACTGGGCTGAACCAGGCACGTCAGAGGGGAGCTGGTGACGCAGTTCAAGCCTCTCCAATGGGACACGTGTGTTAACTGACATCTTTCTGAACTAACGGACATTTGCAGCAGCTACAACAGATCCCAGCCCGGGGAACAGACAGGATAGGAGGCAGTGGATTCTGGCTGGGTGAGAGTACGATACCTGAGTGGGTCTCGACAGTGGTGTGCAGCCCTGGCACGATCCTGTATCCATCCCAAAGCTGTAGAGGAAGCTGACTGCAGAATACCAAGTTAGTTCAAGCCAGATCTTGAGGCCAGAGCCTGACTCTTTTTGCTCCTCTCTTCGTTTGTCTCCTCCCTCCCCACTATACCTCCAGTTCCTCCAGTCCCTCCAGAGACCAATGCTTCTGCCTTCTGTTCCAGACAGAGTACAGTCACGGGCTCTCCAAGGAGACTTGCTGCTAACTGCCTGACAATATTTACCTTCCAAAGCAAGCACAGAAGAGTCAGAGAATGTCCACCAGGAGCAGATTCAAAAATCACAAGAGATCAAAGCCAAACATCAAAACGAAGGTAAAGCTAAGGATGGGAGCAGCTGCTTTGCTTCTTTGTGTGTCTGCTTGTTTTGTGTTACTGGATCCAGTTCAGTGTGGAACTTGGTGTTTGCATGCAGGGCAGGGCAGGGCAGGGCAGGGCAGGGCAGGGCAGGGCAGGGCAGGGCAGGGCAGGGCAGGGCAGGGCAGGGCAGGGCAGGGCAGGGCCACGCTGAAGGTCATGTCTCCCTACATTGAGACAATTAGCTGGAAATGAAGTGACCTATCTCTTTATCTCTTCACTGTCCACCCCAGATCTTAGTTTCAGAATCCAGTGACCCTTCCATACCCTGTGTGCTGTCAACTTGACACATACAGTAAAGTTATCAATGGAGAAGAGTCCTCCTTAAGATTGAGCTGTATGGCATTTTCTTAATTAGTGATAGATAGGGGTGGCTCCATCCTTGGGCTGGTCCCTGGCTTCTGTAAGAGTGAAGACTGAGCAAGCCATGGGAGACAGCCAGCACCTCTCCTTGGCCTCTGCATCTGATTCTGTCTCCAGTTTCTTGTCCTGTTGGAATTTCTGTCCTGATTGTCTTCCAAGATGAACAGCAACATGAAAGTGTAAGCCAAATTCCCCCATAACTTGTTTTTACAACATGGTGTTTCATCTCAGCATATAAACCCCAACTAAGACAGCCTGTGGGGAACCAGGATTGTCCTATCCCTATGCAAACATGGGAGTTGGGTGTTTTAATTAAGTGAGGCCAATCCCTTTCATCTTTCCTTCACGAAAAACCTAGAAAAATGAATGACAGTTGACATCACAAGAAGCCAGAGGCCTGAGAAGCAGTCCCTTTATGAAGGGTCAACTGGGAGAGCACTTCTAAGCTGGCTGCAGCCTCTTGGAGCAGTTGCACTAGTATCTTGCAGGCCAGCATTTAGATGAGTGATTTTGAAATAACTTACTCCTTAAATTCAAGCTAGCTACTTGATCTGCTAAACAAAAGAAGATAGCCCTTTTATTTGCTGTAGGAAAAACCTGGCTCCCTTGGATTTAGTAGGTCTGTTCCCAATGAATAAAGTCATATGTGTGAACTTGGGGATGCTTGAGAAGGAGAATGGTTGATTCTGAAACATTTTCATTATAGGTGATTTTTATTTCAACTTCCTACTTAAAGCCCAAAATTATGGTGATAGTGTTTTTTCTTGCTACAACTCATTTCTCTGATAACAACTGCATTTACCCCAGAATTCCCGTGACAGTAATTTCATGTGACAAAATAACTCAAGAATTCAAATTTTATTTCTACCTGCCTAATATGTTAGGTGCAATAGGTTTGAAACACATTAGAAGATAATTTGATAAGGCAAATTATAATAGGAAGTACATTAGGTACAAGACTTTGGACTCATCAAGAAAGAATAAAGGAGTATTTTCTCTGTATTTGCCAAATGCTAATGGGTTAGACATTGTTGTTGTACTTATCACCTGTATATATTGTATATAGTTATTATACTTATTGTATATAGTTTTCTTATATTAGTTATAACTTTTTAATTTTAGACAAAAAGGGGATATGTAGTGATGTCTTGCTTGTACAAATAAAGCCTGTCTGAAGGTCAGAGAACGGAACTTGCCACTAGCTAACCATGGAAGTCTGGAGGTCTGTACAGACAGACAGGAAGTGAGGTAGTTGGGCAGAAGAGTCCATTGGTTGGATCTTCTGGAACTTGAATTACAGATGGGGCCAGGTGGGTGTAAGGAAACTAACCCAGGTCCTTTATAAGATCAAGGAGTTCTCTCCACCTCACCCCTCTAAGGTTTTCATAGATAGACTTTATTCTGTATCATTATTTTTTCACTCACATGCAAGGTATTAACTTGAAAAGTGATCTTTCTGAGACCAGGTGGTAATGTTTGCTTATCATGTTATTTTAGATTTCCTTTGTTTCTGTTTAATGATGCAACATGGACAATAAAAACATAGACCCCTCCCTGAGTTCACCTGGGGGTAAAGCTTTCATAAGATGTCAATAAAGACACAGTTTTAATTCTATTGTGTTTCAGAAAGAACCTCACTTTGCAGCCTAGGCTTGCCTTGAACTTTCTTTGTACCATACATGGCTTGGAACCTAGATATTCATGTCTCCACCTCAGAATTGGTGTTATAGCATGTATAATCACACCCAATTAGTTAAACAGTCTAATTCTTTTTCATTTTAAAAATTAGAGGTTCCATAGATTCTTAGATGGGGTCATCTTTGTGTATATCTGGATATTTCCCTAGTGACAGATTTCTCTTTAAACCTACAATGGCTCCATCTATTAAGGTATCTCTTTTCTTGCTCTTCTCTATTCCTCCCCCAAGTCAGTCTTCCTGGTCCCTTATATTCTCCTCCCTCTCTTCTCTTCTCTGCTTTCTACCTCCTTCCCTATCCCCTGTATTCCCTATTTGCTCAGGAGCTCTTGCCCCTTCCCCTTTCTCCAGGTGACCATGTATGTCTCTCTTAAGGTCCTCCTTGTTCCCTAGCTTCTCTGGAGGTGTGGATTGTAGGCTGGTTATTCTTTGCTCTATGTCTTGTATCCATATATGAGTGATTACATACCATTCTTGTCTTTCTGTGACTAAGTTACCTCACTCAGGATGGTTTCTTCCTGTTCCACTGTGACAGTGGAACCAATATTGATCCCTAGTGCACAAATGGATTTTGGGAGCCCATTCCCCAAGGAGTAATACTCTCTCAGCCCAGACACACAAAGGAGGTCTAGGCCCTCCCCCAAATGATGTGACAGACTTTGATGATCCCCCATGGAAGGCCTCACCCTGATTGGGGAGTGGATAGGGAGTAGAATGGGGAGGATGTTGGGGGACATGGGAGGATGGGAGGAGGAGGGAAATGGGATTGATATGTAAAAAAGATTGTTTCCAAATTAAATAAATACATTTAATAAAAAACAAAAAAATATTTTAAAAATGAGTATTTTTACTTGTTACCAATTTACATCTGATTGACTTGAAAATAATTTCATTTGCGACCTCATTGTTCATTCATCTCCCCATTGACTAGTACAGGGCTTTGTGAAACATTGAGTGAAGAGAATAGAGTATAAGATAAAAAATCATTTATAGTTCAAATTAACATGGTGATCATTCAGAATTAGCTAGGATCACCCACAAAGTATGACCACAACATTATGTAGAATTAAAATTTTTTGTTAGTTTTAGAAAGTCTGAGCTGGGAATAGTGTCGGTATCTTAACAGCAAGTAAGTCTGAGTAAATTTCAGTGTAATGAAAGTTGTGGACCCACTTCTATATGTGAAGTGTCATTGTCCATGGTGTTTGAACAGTATTTATTACATGGTGAATTTTAATAATTGAAAAGGAAAGGTCTGTACAAGATTGGTAACTTTCATTAAAGATAATTATAGCCAGAGCAAACACTATTGCTTTCTCAGTCAGTGTGTGGTAAAGTGTTTGGTTTGGCCAAGAACACAGGTTCCACTTTAAGCACCGGAAAACACTGAGCATATAATGTCCTCTCTTTTATTCTTTTCTTAATCCTATAATGTTAATACTAAAAGAATATCAGTAGCTATGACTTCCTTACTATAACTAATATCCTCTGATATATAGTATCCCAGTGCATGAAACTACCAGAATCTACTTTGTCTTTTCCTATTAAATTTGAGCTGCTTTTAGTTTTGCTATCCCAAATAACAATAGCATACCAAATGCTGTGTTTGTTAAATTATGATGCTTATATTCTTACCAGTGCATGATAAGAATACCAAACAGATTATGAAAAGCACATAGAATTGGCTAGTATACTAATTAAGGCACAAGATATACTGTTATAAGAAGGAAAAAGAAAACTGAATGAGATGTTGCACTCAGGAGGAAGAGACAGATAGAACTCTGTGAGTTTGAGACAAGCCTGGTCTACATAGCGAGTTCCAGGACAGCCAGGTGTGAGAGACACTGTATCAAAGACTAAACAAAACAAAAACACAAACATTCACAAACCTAAATAACAATAATATTAATAATATTAGTAGTAGTAATATAGTATAATCATACAATTAGTAATATAGTAGTAATTACAGTGATAACTATAATAAAATTTGAGATAAAATATATGTTTCTATTACCATGTATGTACTGACAAGGTGAGGGCAGGCAGGCAAACAAAGAACCTGCTGTGGAATCTTTTTCTATACTATGAACATGTGTTACTGTCATTGGTTAATAAAAAGCTGACAGGCTGGGAGCTGGTCAGGAAGTATAGGTGAGACAGCCTGACAGAGAGGACTCTGGGAAGAAGGAGGGCTAAGTCAGAGAGGTGCAGGCATGCAGGATGTTTAAAATATAAAGTAATAAGCCACGAGTAACATGGACAAGCAGGGATTTATTTTTTGACATTGTGAATATAGAATATGTTTTTAAAATGTGATCAACTTTCTTCTCTTCATTTCCTTGGTAGGCTTTTCTTTGGAGGAATTACTGTTTTTATATTTTAAAAATGATAAGTATGCATGTATGTCTGTGTTGGGGTATACACATGAGTGCTGTTTCTTGAAGAGTCTTTAAGTCCTAAATACTCTGGTACTGAAGTTACTGGTAGTTGTGGGTTGCCTGCTATTGGGTGCTGAGAGCTGAACTCAGGTCAGTGTGCATTCTTAACCATTGGCAGTCTCTGCCAAATCAGACCTTTCTTTTAAAACTAATATACTAATTTGCCAGCCTCTAAAGTTTTCACTCAGGGTTCAATGAAAGGAGCCATAATAAGCAAAGGACCCAAAATCTGTGGGAAAAAAAGAATCTACTTACAACATGATGTTTCTATCCATGTTTCTTTACAATCCTCCATCCTGCAACAAATGTTTCCAGGTTATATATCCCTTCCACCAACAATTTCCAGCCCTAGTGGGTCCAGGGCTAGAACTCTTTTGCATCATGAAAGTCAGATAATAATCTTCACATAAGGGAATTCCTGATTGTCAGCTCAAAAGTAGGAGTGTCTAGTGAAGGTCCCATGAACTCCTTAAGGGAGAAGATTAGTAAAGATAATTCTAGAAAGGAACACTAGTGTGCTACACAACATTTTTAGGTAAAAAGCCAAGTGTATATATAGTAAAAATCTTGAATAAGTCAAAGATTATCTTCCACTCAGCTGGCTGTTTTTCTCCCAGTACTGGGTAACCAGGCCACATATAAAAACAACAGACCAATGCAAGCTGGCAGCTTTTGGTCTGCTGTCGCAGTTTTGCTATTGTTTCCTGCTTAGGGGTATAAGTCAAGAAGAAGATCTAAGTTTAATTTGCACAAGAACCAGACCCCAGAACCATCCAGTTCTTAGGCAGCAAGGTCTTCAGGTAAGTTTGGTTTTTCCTAAGGATGAGTAAATGGAATGATTAGCTTTGTGATTATCTTCTCAGAGGAAACACAAGCAATAAATTTCTGAGGCAAGATCTTGGGTTAATAAACTAGGATGAAGGTAAATGCGAAAAGTTTGAGAATCTTTTAGTGTGGGATAGTTTAGATTATCGATTATCTTTCAGTGAGGTAAAACCAGGGCATGTTCATTTTTTTTTCTATCTATCTGGTTAGCTAAAAATAAACAGTTTGGGGCATGTAGTAATTCTATGTGCTTATATATCTGGGAATATCTTAGATGAATGCTTTTGCCTGGGCCCTAAACATTGACCAAATAACTGCCAACAAGGATTATTGCAAGAAGAAAGATCTCTGTAATTACATAGGAGAGGGGAATGATGACCTAATAGTGGGAAATGGGTTTCACACATAACTAAGGGATATAATCAGCAAACTAAGACCTGGTAATGGAAAAAAAAAAGGTTTCACACATAGCCAAGGAGTATAATCAGTAAACTCCAAACGTGTGGGAGAAATTGTGCCCAGAAAACGGTCAGATGGTGCTAAACTGTAGGAAGTAATGGCAAGTTTTCTACAGAAAGGTATAATCTACAGCAAGAAAAGAGTGAACTCATTCACAAGAGTATATTCTAATACACCTAACATATTGGTTTAATGCTCCAGAAGAATTTTTTTTCCTTACGGGTTGATCTTATGAAAGGAGGATGATTAATTACTGTGTGATCTTGCTGCTTATAGCACCCATCTTAGCCAAATTCATTTTATATGTTATATATCCATATATATATATATATATATATATATATGTGTGTGTGTGTGTGTGTGTGTGTGTGTGTGTGTGTGTGTGTGTAGTACACACACAAATCTATCTATCCATCCATCCATCTCTATCTCTCTATATATGGTTAAGCTTGGATTACCGATGGTCCTCTTTCCTCCACCTCCTGTGTTGTGGGCTCTGTCCCACTGGGCTCCATGGTAATAACCATCACTTCCATGGTTATTAAAACAGTGCAGAGAGATCTGAAACTTATTCCTTTTATTGTGAAGTTTTGACAATTTAGAGTTGAATGGATAATAATTGAGAGAATAAACAACAAAGAACATACCCGAGAAATGCACATTCAACATGAGACCCAGCAATGAGCAAGGTGCGGAACCCCACATGAGCTAAACAAATGGATGGAGCGTGGGCTTCTAGGGCAGATAGGTGTTGGCAGGGAATGAGCAGGGGTGACAAGGACATTTTTAGTGACCATGAAGACTCCAGGAATCCTGAGACTGTTTCTACCTGGGCCAGGTGTCAGTCTGCTGTTTCTTTTTTGAGTTGACCTTCTTAGTCAGAAAGGGTGAGTCAGGGAAAGGAGCTCTTTGACACCACAGGTTATTAAGGCCTTTCATTTCCTCAGAGATATAAATTTCTCTTTCAGAAGGGCAGTTCTTCCTGGTTAGTTCTATCAGTAGAGGTGTGTAGTTCCTCAGAATAGTCATTATGAAATATGTGAGGAATGGTGTTTTGGGGTGTCATGTGAATGTATCATGTATCCTAGGACACAGAATTGGATAAATCAGGAAGGCCTCTTCTCCACAAAGATAACCACTGTGACTATTTTGGAATATATTGTTCTAGAGCACAACATCGCATTTATTTATTATACCAAGCCTCACATAGTAGCCCAGGTGGGTATCAAACTCACAATGAAGCTCAAGCCATTCTTCCACTTACCATAATCCTTTTTCCCGAGCCTCCCTCAAATGTTGGTGTTACAGGCATGTACTTTGAAATCTGGAATGTGTTTGTAACATACTTCTGGTGCATTGAAAAAAAAAATTGCCCTATATTCTTATGTGTTTAAATCCTTTGTTGCCAGTTAGTACACTGTTTGGGAAGATTTGAAAGTGTGGCCTTGTGCCGCGCCTGACCCTGCCAGCAAGGAAGACGCACTCTGGGAAGATCTTCTTCATGCAGTTTTAATCAGGATCCTTGAACATGTTTCTTCTGATCCGGGGGACCCTTGCACAGGCTTAAATCTCCTTAGGCTAACCAACCCCAGTGAGCTACGTGGACCCTGCAGATAGGCTACTCTAATGCAGAAGCAGACAGGCTGAACAGACTTAACCAAATAAGGGCTTGTTTATGCCAGAGAGCGCTCACCCTTGGGGAGGTGGAAGGCAGAAGCCAGCACCATCTTTAAGGCGCGGCACTTCGCAGCTCTCTACATGGCCTTGCTGATGAGGATCTGTCATTGGGGTGAGCTTTGAGATTTCAAAAGCTCAAGCCAGGCCCAGTCTCTTTTTTTTTTGTCTCAGTCTGTGTCTCTGTCTCTCTCTTTCACCTGTAGATCAATGTGACCTCTCAGGTGCTTTTCCGGTGCCATGCCTGCCTGTCTTCCTGCCACCATTTGCCCATCATGATGACATGAAACCTCTGAAACTGTAAGCAAACCTCCATTTAAATGCTTTCTTTATAAGGTGTCTTTGTCATGGTTTTTCATTGCAGCAATAAATAAACAGTAAATAAATACTTTTTGATTAGGTGGGATCATTTGCAGGTTATTGAACATCAATTCTCCTAGCAAGTAATACATCCCAACTGCTGATTAAATTTGACTAACCCTTTACTATGTCTCCTCATTACACACTCACAGTGAACACTAGCATAGTAAAAACTGTGAAAAGGGTCCTGTACTGAGGAACCTTGCTTAGCACTGCTGTGTTCAGCATTTCAGAAACTTGTTTGGCCCTTAAGTACAGCAGCTACATCTTGCACATGAGCAACAAAAATTATTCATAGTCAGCAAAATCCAGGGTGTCCATCTATTGCAATAATATGATTTCAAAGTTGTTTACCTTTTGTTCATCAGGAAATCAGGTAAACAACACAAGAGGGGGTGTGGTTGCACAGATATTGTCTACTGGAAAGGAAAAAAGAAATATTAACTAAATTTGAATAATGTCAAGATGCCTTCCTTCAAGGCATCACCCTCCCTGTGGAGTGGGGAGAGATAGGATGGGAGGTGGGGTTGGGTTGCATGGGAGGAAGGGAGGGAGGGAGGAAGGGAGGGAAGGAGGGAGGAAGGGAGAGGGAACTGGGATCGATAAGTAAAATAAGAATATATATATATATATATATATATATCAACAACAACAAAATAATGCCTTCCTTCAACACTGGTGACTATAATCCAGTGATGAGCACAGTACATTTTGCTTTTCCTCTTTTTACTACTTTACCAATGTCAGCTTTGCCTCAGGTTTTGGTTGTTGGGTCAGCCTGTGGATTCTCTGTATAGTAGGAAACAGCCTGAGATCCTGAGATCAGGATTGGCCAGGGAGGCTGATGAAAAATGGGGCATCATGGGTGGCTGGACCTGAGTCATGCCTCAGCTCTAAGCCCCAGTTTTAGCCAGTATCCAAGTACAGACGACCATGTCTCAGGTCCCTCCCTCCAGCTTTTGTAGGCCCTGGCTCATAAACCCCAAAGTCAGACACCTTCTCCCAGGCCAGGCTTTAATCCCACACTGCCTTTCTGAGGTCCCACCCAATGGCCTTTAGCCTCACTGAGGGTTATTGCTTGAGGCTAAGATGAAAGCCTGAGTTAAGTGTCTGGAGACCCAAGAGAAGGAGAGAATCAACTCCTCTTCTTCTGTCCTCCACTTGTGGGTTATCATGACTACATGTGTGTGTGTGCGCGCACACACATACCGACAGAGGCTCACACTAAATATGGATATGCTAATTAACAGCATATACTCAGCCTCTGTCCTGTACTAAAATGAAATAATGAATTCATACTTCTGAGTCTCCCTGAGACCAAAACCAAGAAATTTTAAAAGCATCCTCACCTTTGGTTAAATTCATATATTCATATTGATAGATCGTTATTTTAAAATTTGTATTTTATATTCTCAGATTTCAAGACAGTAGTCTTTTTCAAGCAATAAATATCTCCTGCTGAAAATAGAGGATATACTAAAATTAATTCTCAATTAAAGAAAATATGAGAAATGTTGTATGTAGAAGGTCTTATTTTTGACATATATTATTTGATCTAGAATATGACTTGAAACTCATAGCTCCTCAATCATCAAGTTTAGGGTATTGTCAACAATATTTAACTCCTCCATGAACATGGGACAGAGATATAAATGTCAAGTTCAAAATAGTTTTACATACATCAACTGTTTTCACTTGTTTCTTTGTAAAATAACAACAATATTTAGAATGAATGCTATAGTTACTTTGAGTCAGGAAGCCAAGGATACAAAGCTGAAGCTGTACTAGGTATACTGGGTCAATTTCTGTAGGAGATACATGGATACAGTTGTAACAAATCCCAGGAGAACCCCTTCCTTGTTGCCTGGAAGCCTCTGTGAAGTCACCACAGCATAGGGAACATAGTTTTGGATGTGGAAGGATCAGAATCTTAGTTTTAGGACAAAGTGTTCAAATGTACCTCCTACTGGCCCCACAACAGTGACACTTTTACCTTCTCCCCAAAGACCTGGGATTAGATGTCTGAACCACCATATGCAAACCACAGGGTATAGCATTGTTATGACTCTATTGCAATGGTTCATATTGTCATGGTACTCAGAGGTATAGGAGAAGGAAACAGCTTTCTAAGCAGTGCTTGTTGAAAGGAAATCTGACTCAGTTTTTATCTGGATGTTTTTGTATGATATTGAGATATATATCTATATCTATATCTATATATCTATATCTATATCTATATCTATATCTATATCTATATATATATATATATATATATGAAACGAGCTGTCCCTTGTGCTTTCCTCTCTTCTCCAATCATGTAAAAACTCATTTTTTTCTATTTTTATTTCTCATGTTTATTTTGTGCTTCCACTGATATTAATAAGTGATATTAATTTAAGGTTTCTCTGTTGCTGGGATAATACACTGACTGAATGCACCTGGAGAACCAGAGTTTTCATTTGGCTTACAGGTGATATTCCACCATCCAGTGAAAGCAGCTCAGGAACCTGAAGGCAGAAGCAGAACCAGAGACTGTGAAGGACTCCACCACTGAGTGGAACACCATTTGGATGTGGAACATCACTTGCTCAGCTTGTGCTCTCACCTTTTGAAATTTTAATTTAGTTTCAATTTACATAGAGTCACATCCTTCATTTTCTCATCCCTATAATTGTTGTAGTTCCTTCACACACTATCTGAGGCTATGTCTGGGTTCTTGGTCTTTATTGCAACTGGGGTCTCTGTTGCCACTAAGGCCATGTGGATGCCTGGGATTTGGGCTGCCACTTGTGGTCATTTTGGTGTCAGATTGCTGTGCTGCTGTTGGGATCATGTTAACCTGAGTGCCCTGTGCTGCTACTGGAGGACATGATAACATCCATACTGGAACTGCTCCAAAGGGGTCATAATTGTGTCCTTTGACCTGCAGCAGCCAGGGTCTGAGCTGATATCTGTGGCTCCTGTTTCTACCAAAGTCAGGGAGGATGCCTGGATTCTAGGCAGCTATCAGGGGCCCAGCTCACCAAAAATTCTAAATGTCTGGCCTCCTTTAGAAACTGATGGTCCATCAGAGCAATTTCGTACTTTGGGGTCATATCTTTTTTTTAATTAATCTTTTAATTAAATCCCACCTTCCGTCACACAGGAGTTTGCTGGAACTTTAAGGCTTATCTCAAAAATATCAGGTATTTTCTGTACCTATGAATCCAGGTAGATCAAGCTCATTTCTTTCTCATTTTTTTGAGACTCTATTACCAGCATGATAATAGAGCTAGATAGGGCACAGCTAGATGAATTAGCACCATAAAGAGTCCCTTTGCACAGAGGTTCACTCCCTGGGTCCATCTTTTGACTGACTTTAGCCCTCAGACTTTAATTTTGTAGAAAAGAAGGTATTAAATGCCTGAACTTTAGGATATCCTTGTGTTTTACTCCCTTCTGTGAGATGATTCATGTAAATTTGGTGATGTCACTTTTCACCACTGGGTATCCTTTGGCGTCTCCAAGACTCCTCTTGTAATTCACAGGTTGAATGCATAACTTAAAATCTCATCTTATGGCCCTGGGCCTATAATTCTGATTTTTCTTTTCTGCATTTACAGTGACAGTAGGGCTCTGGTGTTTTCCTCTGCCCATCTCTTGGTCCACAAAAGCCTTTTCCTTGCCTAAAGGTATTGGTATTGAGATATTGTAGTTCAGGATTCCATTGCTGGTATGGTCTATGCAGACTGGGCAAAGGGTTCCTCCCAGAAATTCAGGGTGGGTGTTGTATCCCCTACTGATCATTTTCTAGGATTATTCTGATGTTCTTCTATGTATCCAAATTTTTATTTTCTGTACCTCTTTTTTTTCCCTTTTGACTCACTAGTTATGCTCTCTCATGTCAGCACAGGCATATTGTTTTAACTGAAATTGAACCTGCCAAAGTCTTTGGTCTTCTTGTAGGTATCCACAGGGCTTATGTGAGGTCTTCCAGTTTCAGAGCCTACATGGTCACCAGTTAGAAGTTGTTCCAGCATCCTTCATTACTTCTTTTTGTGATGTTTTTTTAACACATTCCCCCGTGTTTCAGTAGGCCAGCTTAGGGTCATTGACACTATGCATAAATGTTACTTTACCACAGCCTCTTCCTGAGAGTCTTTGATACTCTCTTTCTGCTCTAGCTGTAATCAACATTCTTCCTGGGGGTTTTCATATCTGACCCTTTCCAGGCTCTTCATACCCAATCTCTGTTTCATCCTGTTTCTGTTTCAACCTCTTCCAAAGCTTGTCTGCCTCTTGAGACTACACATAGATAGCTTGCTCTTTCTGGAGTTTTCTCTTTTAACATTTTCCTGCAATTTCAGGGCTAGCATGCTGCTGGTGAGGTGGCTATCTATTGGATTGCTCTATTGGATTGCTCTGCTTTGGTGCTGGCTGTCTACTATGTTGCAGCTTTCTCATTTCCAAGTCAATGTGGCAGTCAGGAGGATTCTTGGTGGATGCTTTTGTGTTGACTTCTTGATGGCTGAAGTATCATTTAATCCCCAAGGGTATGTTCCATTCATACTAGACATGTTGGCTCCACGTCAGGAACAACTGGGTAAAGAGCTCAGACTTCCTCTTTATCTGTAGAGTTTGCATCTTTATTTTTTCAGCATCAGTGAATACTTTTCAGTTGGTGAATCTATTAATTTAAACTTGCCTATAAAGTAACAAAAGACCAGACTCAGTATAGAATTCTGCATAAAGTTCAGACACTGCATTTTCTTTTGGGGAGAACTGGGACTCCAGGACCTCTGTAGATCCTAAAATTGTGAAATCACACTGAACTTTGGGTCCAATGTCCTGAGGACACCAGATGTTGGCATTCCAGAAATGAAACGGGGCCATTCTGCAACATGCCTCAGCTGTTGCCCTAGCTATAGCCTTCCAGGTTTCATAACTGGTCTTGATGCAGTTTCATAGTTCATGATAACATTTTATGGTAAGTTAAGTGCCCTGTACATCATTATCCAGGTCTAAGGTCTTAAAATTTTTTCCATCCCTATAGTTCCTGTTAGTCTGAGCCTGTCCCAAAGGCTGAAAAATACACAAAGTCAACCAGAACTCAAGTAGCAGAAGTAGTGTTCTGTCTCCAGGAAGGGAGAAAATATTGGCAACAACAGTGGATACACTTCATTTTATTCTTCTGAAGTATAATTTAGGAGTGAGGTATGTATCCTTGCATTTCTTCTTTTCCTCTTGTGGTTGTCTTTGGTGTGAAATGGCTGTTGGCTTGCTAGGATGACTGTATCCTCTGCTGGACTTCTGTTACAAAGTCAATCTCTGTCCATTCCCAGAAAGCATATAAGATAATACTGCTCACCCAAATTATGTCTTGGTGGGGTTTTCCATTTTTAAATAATCTGTTTTGTTTTACTTTATGTGCATAACTGTATAGTCTGCATGTGCATCTGTGTGAGATTGGAGAATATCATGGAATTGAAATTGCAGACCGATGTGAGCTGCCATGTGGGTCCAAGGAATTGAACCTGGGTTCAATGGAAGATCAGACAGTGATCTTCACTGCTGAGTCATCTCTCCAGCAGAATAGCTTTACCTAGCAAATTCTCTCTGGTTTGGTCCTAGCCAGTCTCATTTTAATTAAAGGCCTCTAATTTACAAAAATCAAAACTTGAGTCACACTTGTGAATCTCTGAATAATTCCATACCTATAACATTTGGAGGCCCCAGTGAAATCTGGGCAGTCAGACAGCTGTCAGTTTTTTGTTTTTTTGTTTTTTTCTGACTTGCCTTGGTTCTCTGGGGACTCAGCCTAGTGGCTGATGAATTGGAAAGGCCTAGTGTGGGGGACTGGTGGTTAAGTACCCAATGCCTGAACTTGATAGAGGAGTGAGTATTCAGGTCTTAAGGGCTTACAACCTGGGAACAAAACAAAAATCAGAGAGGTGCAGTGCTTATGGATGCCACGGGTGAATTCCTGGCCTGGAGCCCCAGAAACATGAGAGGCCAAATGTTTGCAAGAGTCCACAGCAAGTTTTCAAATGCAAAAATTATAAAAGGAGGCATCTGAAATTCTAGGTAATGATCCTGTCTATACTAGCATGCAATCCTGATACTGGTAGGAAATCTGGAAGCAACACTATTTCTGGACTCATGGGGACCCAAAGGACACTGGGGACTCTTGGTTGGGTCAGGGTGATGAATTTTGGGAGAGGAGAAGGACTCCATTTGTAGTACCTTGTCTGTCTTTTCTGTGTTACTCTGCTTTTTTGTGTTACTTATTATTTTTGAAAAATCAGAAGTGATATGTCAAATATTTTCACTCAGGAGATCCCTCTGACCCTGATGAATCCTCACTTTAAGGAGTTCTATAGAAATACTCTGGAATCTGGAAATAGAGCTATGTTAGAAAACCAATTGCCTTTTGTTCCTTTGATTGGCCTTCTTTCCATGTGTCTATTCAGCTGCAGGGTTGTTTAGTCTTTCTCTTATTTACAGGTCACAGATTTTAGTTAACTAGGACATTTGGTTGAAATATCCCACATTCTGACCAGGATGTTCATGGTAGAGGATTCCCCATCCATTATCAGGAAGTACCAGCCAAATTCTCCACTAATGCTACCCCTTAATTTTAGAAGAACTAAATCAAAGGGTAGGACAAAGTCTGGCCCATAACCTTGTCAATCTCATCAGAAGAAAATGAAATGCTGCTACTCTATGCACCCAGAATATAGGCCACACAGAAACCAACCAATTGAGACACTCCCTGGCCTGTCTCACTTTCCCCAGTCACTTGTGACCTCACCCTATTCCCCCAGGGCACTGATATGGTGGAGAGATTTACCTCCAGAGTCAATGCAGAGCCTTGTGTAGCCAAGGAGCAGATTCCCTATCATCTCCAGTCTCCTGGTCACTGACTTCCATCTGGCTGTAGCTTCAGTGTCCTTCCAATTTTGGGTCAAAACCCTCATCTTCACCCACACTCACATTTGTAATAGATTTTCCCTTGAGAGGCATGATCCACTGCCCCAGGTAGGTTGCAACAGCACATTTCCCTTGCTTGTTCCCAACATGGGTCCCTGGATCCACCCACTATCCTCTTGAGAGAAGCTCTGTCAGGAGGGACAATTCAGAGAGACAGGGGTGATATGAGAGAAATCCAACAGTCATCTCTGATACATGTTCCTCTACTACTAGTAGTGATCTACATAATTGGACATCTTCAAAACCTCTTGCTCCCAATTAAATCCCCAAAGCTTGAATTCTCTATAAGCAGTGATGTTTTACAAATGCAAGTCAACATGGGTATACTGTCTGCAACTTATTCAAAACCTCTTCACAACCAAAGAGAGGGAAATAATTGAACAACAACCCCAGAAAGTGGCCATTGAAAATGGCAGGAAATCAACTACTGACCCTGTGGTTTTCAAATAAAATTTCCCTGTCAAACAGCTGAGTTGGGACCTGAGTTCTAATGAAGGTAGAGAGTCTCTCAAACACTTTCACTAGACTCTATTAGGGGGTTCTCTGGCAACACCCAGATAGCTCACAAATTTATCTAAGGTAAGCCAGAAAACTCAGGGTTCAATTGAGTCCCATTTGCTTTTTTTTGGAGTGCCTCCTAGAGAACTTTCAGAGTTACACTCCAATTGGCCTGGAGGTCACAGGAAACCAAAGGGCTATTAATATGGCTTTTGTTTCCCAGTCAGAGCCAGATACAAATTAGGAAGTACATTCAGAAAATAAAAGGGTTTAAAGAAAAGTATTGTCAGGGTTGAGATTGTTTCCTGGGTATATAAGAAAAATACCCCACAGGATAGACAGACTAGGAAGCTAGCTATGTTTTTGTTTGTTTGTTTGTTTGTTTTTGTTTTTTTGTTTTTTTCACCTGCCAACCAGAAGGCTATGGACTTTGAGGAACTGCAAAAGAAAGGCAAAAAATGATGGTAGCAGACATTAAAAAAAGAACACTTTTGTGGAAAAAGCAATGTGAACAGGGTGAGGAGATAGGCCATTGGAACGACAAATGTCCAAGGTGTAGCTGATGTGCACTCTGCTGGGAAATGTTCTATTAGAAAAATAGATGCCAAACTGAGAACACAAATCTGCATCTGTGTTCCATTTAGGAACAGACTGATGGGCTATATGCTGTGCTACCCCAGGATAGCACGATTACTCTGATAGTGTGTGAGTGCTCCCATTAACTTTCTGGATGACATGGGAACCACTTGCTCAGTTCTAGAACAGACAGGCAAGCCCATAAATATGAGCCTTGGGGAAATACTTGCTGCTTTTATGCAAACTGTTTACAGATCCTTAGAGGTAACTTTGTTATGCATGGAAAACACTTCATAGAAGGGGAAAGTCTCTGAATGGAGGCAGTTCAGGGTTTCCATTTTCATAATCTCGTTGCTCTTGGCTGGAATCTGTACCATTTGCTGTTTCAGGAACTCTAGCCCTACTGTTCCTTCTGAATACTTTGGCTCTGCACATTTAATGTCATAACTAGGTATATAAATCATGCTTAGTAGGCAATAAACTGAGGATTGTTTGATCCCAATAAAAACAGGTATCCACTATAGAGTCAACAATTTGACAAAATATCAGAGTAAAACTTTTATTTGACTTGGGATCAAACTGCATCATGATAAATCCATCATAACATGATATATTGTTTGTCTAAAATGCATTGGATCCATCTAATCTCATAAGCATTATTTCTACACCTGGCTTGCCTAAAATAACTGAAGGACACTTTCATTAGACTAGGGTAGATCTAATCTCATAAGCATTATTTCTACACCTGGCTTGCCTAAAATAACTGAAGGACACTTTCATTAGACTAGGGTAGAGCAAAACATCTAACACTGTAACAGGGTCCCAGACTTTAGCACAACGGACTCCATAACGGAAGTATCATTCAGGCCATTCTACATAGTACATGTACACTATTCACCACATACTACATCAAAGCAAAAAGACCTAATCCATCATGTCTATATTTCTGGGACAGTCTCTAAGTGTACTAACTTGCTATTTGTGTTCTGTAGTTCTACAATTGGCTAAATATTCTTGTACCTGAATTATGCCAACACAGGATGTTGGTTTTTGTGTTTTAAAACTCACCGTGAGAAAGATTGGGGGTTACACAGGGATCCTGAATATCCAGTGTGGTTGCCAGCCAGGTAATAAACTTATTCTTATAGGCTTGAACCTGTGTCAGATTAGTTTTCTCTGTTGGATAGCTCACAACAATACAGAGACTATACTAGATTTTTTTTTTTAATTTTAAATTGTCATTGCATGTGTATACACATATGCATGTATGTGTCACAGCATGTGTTTGTGGATTCAAGAGGACTAACTTTGTTTTTGTTGTTGTTTTTTTATGAAAATGTTTCTTTGTACAGCTCTGGCCATTCTGGAACTCAAATTTTGTAGACCAGGCTGGCCTAGCTCTCACAGAGAAACACATACCCCTCCCAAGTGCCATGGTTAAAGGCACATGCCACCACTACCTGGCAAGAGGATAACTTTTATGAGCTGAGTCTCTCCATCCACTCTGGACATCAGGGGTAGAACTCAGGTTCATATGCTTACCTGACAAGCACTTTTACCCTAGAAATCCTATTCCTTACATGCCTTTTCTCTAATAAGGTGTAGAATGGTTCATTCACTGAATAGAGTACGGAACATAAAAAATAAAACAATTATGAAGAAACAAGGGAGGAATAAGTCATTCTTATAAGAACTTGTAATTCCCACTTTCCCCTTTCACTGTCATTACTGTCTTGTGCCATTTCTGTGAAAGGCCATCCTGCCCAAATACTTCCTTTATATCTAAATAGACTCATTATAAATGTAGCCACTGAGGCTAGAGAGATGGTTCAGCTGTTATGAGCACTTGCTGCTCTCTCTGAAGATCTAGGTTCAATTCTCAGAATCCACCTGGTGGCTCACAAATTCCAAGGTAACTAACCCCCTCTTCTGACTTCAATGGGCAGCAGGAATGCATGTGGTGCACATATGTGCATACAGGCAAAACACCCATACACATAAAAGAAATCATTAAAGATTGGATAAAAGTATATTTTGGAAATCAGCCCTTTGTCAGATGTGGGGTCAGTGAATATTTTTTCCCATTCTGTGGGCTTCTGCTTTGTCTTGTTGACCATGTCCTTTGCCTTACAAAAGCTTTTCAATTTCAGAAGGTCCCATTTTATTGATTGTTGATCTCAGTATCTCTGCTACTGGTGTTATGTTTAGGAAGCAATCTCCTGTACCAATTTGTTCAAGGGTACCTCCCACTTTCTCTTCTAAGAGGTTCAGTGTGGCTGGATTTATGTTGAGGTCTTTGATACATTTGGACTTAAGTTTTGTGCATGACAATAGATATAATCTACCTGCAGTCTTCTACACACCAGCATCCAGTTATGCCAATGCCATTTATTGAAGATGCTTCCCCTTTTCATTGTACAATTTTAACTTCTTTGTCAAAAATCAGAGGTTCTTAGGTGTGGGGTTAATATCAGGGTTTTCATTTTGATTACATTGGTCTTCCTGTCTATTTTTGTACCAGTACCAAGCTCAAGCTCTTTTCAGGACTATAGTTCTATAATATAGCTTGAAGTCAGGGATGGCAATGCCTCTGGAAGTTCAGCTAGTTACCAAAACACCAAATAATCCAATTAAAAAGTGGAATACAGAATTAAATAGAGAATTCTCAATAGAGGAATCTAAAATGGCTGAAAGACACTTACGAAAGTGTTCAACATCCTTAGCTACCAGGGAATTGGAATTCAAACAAACAAACAAACAAACAAAACCTCTGATACCATCTTATTCCTGTCAGAATGGCTCAAATCAAAAACATTAAAGACAGTTTATGCTGGAGAGAATATGATGTGGAGAAAGGGGAATACTCCCCCACTGCTGGTAGGAGTGCAAATTTGTACAGTTACCTTGGAAATCAGTTTGGCAGTTCCTCAGATAAATGGGAATTAGTCTACCTCAAAATCCAGTCATTCCACTCTTAGGCATATACCCAAAAGATGCACATTCATACAACAAGGACATCTGTTCAACTATGTTCAAAGCAGCATTATTTGTAATAGCCAGAACCTGGAATCAACCTAAATGTTCCTTAATTGAAGAATGGATGTAGAAAATGTGGTACATTTATGCAATGGAGTACTACTCAGTGGAGAAAAAAAACCAATGGAATTTTGAAATTTGTAGGCAAATGGATGGAACTAGAAGAAGCCATCCTGAGTGAGGTAAACCAGTCACAAAAAGTCAAACACGGTATGTAGTCACTCATGTATTTTTTTAGACATAGAGCAAAGGGTTACCAGCCTACAATCCACACCATCAGAAAAGCTATGAAACAAGGAGGACCCTAAGAGATCTCCCAAGCAAATTGGGAACATGTGGGGAGGGGAGAGGGAGTTAGAAAGAAGAGAAGGGGAGAGGTGGTCATGAGGGAGCAGGAAGATTGAATCCAGGAAAGAATAGAGGAAAACAAGAAAAGAGATACCATAATAGAGGGAGCCATTATGGGTTTTAAGAAAAATCTGGCACTAAGGAAATTTCCAGAGATCTACAAGGATGACCCCAACTAACAACCTAAGCAATAGTGGAGAGGCTACCTTAAATGCCCTTCCCCAATAATGAAATAGATGAATACCTTATATGCCTTCATTTAGTAGCTTATGGAAGCAGAAGCAGACACCCATAGCTAAACACTGAGCCAAATTCCTGGAATCCAGATGCAGACAGGGAGGAGTGAGGAGCAAAGGGGTCAAGACCAGGCTGGAGAAACCCACAGAAACTGCTGACCTGAACAAGGGGGAGTTCATGGACTCCAGTCTGATAGCCAGGAAACCACCATAGGACCGACCCAGATTCCCTGAATATAGTGTTAGTTGGGAGGACTGAACTATGGGGTTTCTGGTAGTGGATCAGTATATATTCCTAGTATACAAATGGACTTTGGGAGCCCATTCCACATAGAGGAATACTCCCTCAACCTAGATACATGGGGGAGGGCCTAGGCCCTGCTCCAAATGATATGACAGACTTTGAAGATCTCCATGGAAGGCCTCACCCTCCATAGGGAGCAGAAAGGAGATGGGATGAGGGTTGGTCGGGGGAACAGGGGAGGAGGGGAGAGTGCGGAAACTGGGATTGACACGTAAAACAAGATTGTTTCACATTTAAATAAAAAAAAAATTAAAAAGATACATTAAAGTAGACAACAGTCTCTTCCTATTTCATTATGAATTCCATTATTTTAGAGACACAAAACATCAAAATTTAAGCATAGGGGCTGCAGCTAAGGATTGTTTCTAAAGGTCTAAAATCTGAAAAATCACAGTCAACATAAACTATAGCTTCTCTCTTGTGTGAGATAGTTTCTTTGTATAGCTTCCATAGCTATTCTTGGTTTTCAAGTTGACTACATCTGGAATCGACTGACCCTAAGGGTGTGGGTACAAGTGAAAGTGATTTTTGTAGATTAGGTAGCTTGAGCTATAAAGACTTGCCTAAATCTAGGCCACCCATTGTGATGGCAACCTATAAAAAGGGCAGGGAAGAAAGCAGCTTTTGCCCTTTGTCTGTTTACTCTCACTCTCATTCTCACTGGCATTACTTCGCTGGTATTAGAGCCTACTTCTTCAGGATTCCAGAATAAATGAAGAGTGGCTAAGATATTCAGCCTTGCAACCAAACAACTATGAGAATCTTGGGATTCATAGGAGACAGCCATTGCTGGAATAGTCAGAACACAGCCTGTAATCTACTCTGATCATATTTGTTTTTGTGCTTACCTATTCGTTCTATTGGTTCTGTTTCTTCAGAGAAGCATGACTGAGTGTCCTCTATCCCAGGCAATCCCTAACATCATGCCTCCTAGGTAAGATGTTACAAGTGTGACCAGCTGGCACCTCCACTTTCTTATTAGTTTACCACAGGAACTGGATTTTCCCTTTAGGACCACTGTACATCTATTTCCAAAGCATAGTAAGCAAGTCTACATATTCTCAAAGTTCTTTTATGATGAAAATGAGATTTCTCAGAATATGAAAAAAGAAATAATTAGACCTTTGAAATCATTCTTTTCATACTGCCTCTAAACACAATTGGAAACCTGTGGAATAAATGACACAAAGTATAATCTAATTTAAACCATGAGCCTCAATCAGTATTAGTGCTACCAGTGGTCAGGATTCTGGGCCAATATGTTCTAGTTCTTCAGAAATGAAATACAGGCCCACAGAGATTGCAAAATAGCAGAGATATTCCTCAAATCCAAGGGATAGTGTTGATCAGAATAAAACATACTGTCAAGATGCCATGGGTCTATAGGAATGAGGGCTCTCAAGTACCCTAGTTATTGTTTGAGTTTCCTTTTATGGGTATAGAAAGATTTCGTGTTCTGTTTACATATCTATACAGAAAATAAAGACTTTGTTTACAGACTTTGTCTCTAGAAAAGATGCAAGAAGAAGGCCGATTTTACTAATTTTCTACCAAAATAGAACAGACAGCCAACACTTGCTTCTGCTTCCTAAATTATGGCCAGAAGTTATCCTCCTTTGCTGAGACATCATTTTGCCCCACTTTGCTCTGGGTACTTACAACTACACATCTTATTCTGACCAATGAATTGCAGCTGACATTTCTGGTCTGGACTAACTTTTGCTGTTTTCCTTTGAGTGCTCAGACTGTTGTTGGAAAGTAGGTGATGGGATTTAATAATCTCATTATTATGGTCCCATGGAATGTCCATGTCACAACTGCTTAAGACACATGGTAAGCTATAGTAGGATTCTAAGAGCAGAATACTGTTTTCCTACTGTGAGACTGGCAGGTGGAGGAGTTCAGAAAGTACAGATATGAGATGAAAGAAGGCAGATCTGTTTTTGCTGTGAAGTGTGAAAACTGAAACAGATGGTGCTGAACACATGCCTGAACCTCTGACAAAGCAGCTTCCAGTCAAATGAGGTTTAAAATCCTGGTTATTTTAGCTTTAAATACTTTCCTTTAATATCATATTCAAGGTTTTGAGAGGAGAACAGTGGCCAGGCATCCAGTTTAACATTTTAGGATAATTACTTGCTTTCTTTCTGTCTGCTCCTTTCCCTTGACATGGTCCCTTTCTTTTCTTCCTGTCCTTTTCTCCTTTCTGTCATCAAGTCTCCTGCTCCATCAATGTAGAGATTCATGTGAAGCCCTTTATTGTTTCCTCCTGTGTCCCTGTCTGTCTTGGAATGGGCATCGAATTGATGGGGAAAGAGTGTTTTAGGGTTTGTATTTCCCATTTTCTCATTATCCCAAAGGCAAAGAAACTGAATGTCTATATGTTTCATTTTATCACGCTTTTGTTACTCTCACCTAAGTGCCTCTAAAACAGAGACTTAAATTTCTAGATTGACCACAAATCTACCAAATTGTTGGATAAGCACACTGGACTAATCCAACCTGAGAGAGTGGGTTTGCTCTAAATCTGAACAGGTACCAAGACAACTTTCATCTGGCTAATCCAAAGATGGTCTTAAATGTTTCAGTTGTGTTATAATAGACATAGAGCGATGGGTCTAAATGGTGTTTCTGTCCCACCTGGTCCCACAGCTGTTTATCCCCAAATAAACACACTTAGGCTTATATTTATTAGAAACTATTTGGCCAGTGGCTTAGGATTCTTACTGGGTAGCTCTCTCTTAATTGTTAACCGATTTATATTAAACTATGTGTAGTCACGAGGCTGTGACTTACCTATACTCTGGTATTTTACTCTTTTGGCAGCTACATGACATCTCACTAGTGCCTTTTCCCTCTTCCTTCTTCTCCTTTGAATTCCCCTTGTCTTGTATCCCTGCCTATATACTCTCTGCTTGGCTACTGGATAATCACTGTTTTATTCGTCAACCAATAAGAGATATGTATATACAGAAGAACATGCACCATCATCTCATCTTTTCTCTTTAAATAAAAGAAAGGTTTTAACTTTAACACAGTAAAATTATATATAACAAAACAGTGATCAAGTAAGAACCTATAGTTAACAATATTTAGTCCATTAACGTTTTGCAAAATTTAAAGGAAATATTCTATCACCTATCCTATTTTTGTGAGTTTAAAGGTTTCTATGTAAGTTATCATTTATCATAACTAAAGAAAACCATAACTATCTATCTTCAAATTTACCTAAGACATCAGAAGAATAATATATAAACTCTGGAATTGAAAGAGATATCTCTTTTAATTGCTGTTTGGACAGTCACCCAAAGTTCCATCCAGCCCATAGGCCATAGTGTGTCTGGCAGACTTCTCAGTGAAACAAGACATTTTAAACTGTCTACCTGAATTAGCAGTTTGTGTCATTTTTCTCTGTGTCCTACAGAATGTCTGGCAGACTATTCCATAAAGCAGGAACCCTGCAGGACTGTCTCATCTTACTTTGGAAAGTTCAGCAGTCATTTCTCTGTGGTTCCTGCATGTTCAGATTATACAGCATACAGCCTAACATTCCAGGCAAGAGCAGCTTCTTGCCCAAATGGCTAGTCTTGCCATGGTGAAGGCAAACTCCATAACAACTTTCTTCCATGCTCATTTTCCTCTCTGACAGAATTGGTGTTGCCAGGCACAGTTGTGTTTCATTGACATGAAAAACCCTAATAAACAATTTTAAATGCTATATCCTGTAGGTGTTTGGAGGGTTTTGTAGACTACCTATCCATTTGAAATATATTTCTGAATATCCAGAAAGCCTAACATGTTAACATAACTATTATAGATGACTATCTATAATCTGTATTTAATTACATATTTTTTAATAAACTGTAAAAACACAATACCTAAACAAGAGTAAAAATATACCTATAACATAACTGACCTTAAGTTTGTTTCAATAAACCAAAATCCATACCAATGTAAAATATTCATTCCTATATTATATTCTCTCTTCTACCATTAGAAAGAGATTGCCTATGATCAACTATTTATAACCAGCCCCATTAAAATGAAAAAAAATTATAAATAATATTTAGGAATTTGAGCATCATTCTCTTCAGACTGCTTCCTGTTGTTTGGGGGCACTGTGAATCCCAAAGGGATCCCTAGAAAACCCAGAAACCTGGTCAAATTCTGGCTGTAGTAGTCTGAGAGGCTTCATCATCTCAGCTGTCTTGGATGTTGGATCACCTGCTTCAGGGATTCTTGCTTGATCAAACCATGTTAGTCTGGAAGGAATCCACACCTTTTCAACTTTGGTGGAAACAAAAGCAGAACCTCTTTCCCAAAGTAAACATGTCCTTAGACTTAAATCTTGAAGTGAAGATAGTTTTAAAATATATAGGTTGGATTAATCCAGCAAGACTTCCAATCAAATGTCTGTTAGCTGTTGCTCCATTCTCAGCAATCAAACATTCAAAGACAACACAGTAACATACAGTATCCAGACTCTGTGTACATTCTATCTTTACGTGCCCCCCCCGCCGGTTTCTTTTATTTTTACATTTTTGAGACAGGGTTTCTCTGAGTATTTTTAACTGCCCTTGAACTCTCTCTGTAAACCAAGCTGGCCTTGAACTTGCAGAGATCTGCTTGCCTCTGCCTCCCGAGTGCTGGGATTAAAGGTGTGTGCCATCACACCCAGCTTCTCTATTTCTTTTTTTAAAGGTCTATTACTATTATTTTTCTTTCCCAAGCCCAGGTACACTTTTAAGCACAGTGTAAAACATTTAGAGGTTTTTCTTCATCCGAATCTGTTTTTACTGTATATTTGTATCGTTTGCTGACCATATACCTCTTTAATCTGCATGGGTAAGATTAAAGCAGCAGCTGGCCTCACTCTATTCCTTGGCTTTCTGAGAGTCTAGGCTTCATGGTGGAGTTTCTAGGTTCATGTCACCACTGAAAAGCATGATGCCACCAGCTGCTCATGAACAGCATTTAATTGTTTAGTAGCAGGGCCTGTGAAAGGAGCAGTGAGGTTTTTTTTTTTTTTTACCACTAATGCTGAGTCAGGAAGCCTCTTTTAAAGGAGTCGAAGCCTATGCTTTCCTCTAGCAAACAGAGTCCACCTGGAAAAATAGAGTCCGCCTGGGAAAATGCTGCTACCAAGAACCCACGCCTGCTTCTGTTCTTTTGTGTTTAGAATCCCTCTTTAAGCTTTTGTCAGGTTTTATGTGGAAATTCTTGCCCCACATATGGGTGCCATTTTATAGATATTGTTTGTGTCCCACAGCTGTTTAGGCCCAAATATACACACTGAGGCTTCTATTATTTAGAAACTCTTTGGCCAATGGCTCAGGCTTCTTAGTGGCTAGCTCTCGCTTAATTATTAACCCATTTCTATTAAACTATGTATTGGCACGAAACCGTGATTACCCATAATCATAATGTAGTCTGGCATGTTACTCCTTCTCTCTCTGCCTTTTTATCCTTTGAATTCTCCTCATCTCGTAGCCCTGCCTATACTTCCTGCCTGGCTACTGGTCAATCAGTGTTTTATTCATCAGCCAATAAGAAAAACATATACAAAAGGACATTACCCATTAGATGGGCTCATAGATCATGAGGTAAACTACATGGTACTATAATTCCTATGTCTAGAAATAATCAAGCACCAGGAGTGATGTGTGCTTTAGCCTCATAGCAACCATATATATTGTTGATTTGAATTGAATTAAAAAATCTGGGCTTGGTGAGCAACATTTCTCATCCTTGCCCTTGGGAGGCTTTAGGCAGGATGATTGCTACAAATCCAAGGACACTCTAAGCCATACAGGGAGCAACTTACCAGCCAGAGTTACATAGTTACACCCTGTCTTACACCCAACAACAACAAAAACAATAACAAGAACAAAAACAGCTACCTAGCCCAAGGCAGTCAATAGATTTTCTTCTGTAGAATATATGAAATGGCATTTAGGAAAGACAGAAAAACCTATAAAACAACCACATTATATCAGTCAGTTCTCAACCAACACAGGAAGTTCCAAAATGAAGACAAACAGAATAGTGAATCAGGCTCTGACATCTTTTACATTAGCAGTAGCTGCTTTGTAAATTTAGGCCTTAACCTTCTCTGTGAGCATAGTCATAATGACAGTGATTATAGCAAGTTTTTTTTTTTTTACTGGCTTTAGTATGTATCAGACTTGGTGCTAAGTGCTTTGGATGCACACGGCATTTGACTCTGATCATAAATCTATGAGAATTAGTGTTTGAGTCTTTTTTACTGTGAAACTTATTTTATTAATTTATTTTTTTACATTCCAATCCCTGTTACCTCTCTCTCCTGTCCTCCTGTGCCCTCCACTTCCACCTTCTCCCATCTGCTTCATGGATAGGGTAAGGCCTTCCCAAGGAAGTCTGCTAAGTCTGTCCCATCATCTAGTTGAGGCAAGATCAAGGTACCTCTCCATCTCCACACCCTGTGTCTAGGCTGGGCAAGGTATGTCTCCATATAGAATGGGTTCCACTAAGTCAAGTTGTACATTAGTGTTAGGTCTTGGACCCACTGCCAGTGGCCTCATATATTGTGCCAGTCACACCACTGTCACCTATAAGTGAGTCTAGTTTGGTTTGATTTAGGGTCCCAACTTGTCAGACCTGAGTCAGCGATCTTTCACTAGCTCAAGTCAGCTAATTCTGTGGGTTTCCCCATCATGTTCTTGACTCCCTTGTTCATATTATTGCTCCTCCCTCACTTTGATTGTGCTCCAGGAGCTTGCCCATTGGTTAGTTGTGGATTTCTACATCTGCTTCCATATGTTTCTGGAAGAGGATTCTAGCTTCTCTGGTGTTGTGGTTTGTAGGCTGGGTATCTTTTGTTTTATGTCTGGTATCCGTTTATGAGTAAGTACATACTATATTTGTCCTTCTGGTTTTGGGTTACCTCACTTAGGACGTTTTTTCTAGTTCTGTCCATTTGTCTGTGAATTTTAGGATGCCATTGTTATTTGAGTCTTACAAGCTGAAAAGGCAAAAATGAAAAATTTACCGAAGGAAAAATTAGTTTCACAGTGACACATTAAATGAAAAAATTCTTGACAACATCTTCACTGTCACTGAAATAATCAAATTCATAAGCATAAGTATAATCTTTTAATATCCTATACTTATGATCAAACATTCACAGGAAGAGATCCATCTGGAAAATTTCTTAACACTCATTAGTCAGACCCTACAGTTTCTTTGCTCCTCAAAACAGCTTTTATGCCAGTCTTCCTGACATGACCTCCTAGGAGCTTATTATAAATTCAGAATCTCAGGCTTCCATCCAAAGACATCAGCCATGCATTAGGACAAGATCTCCAGGTGGCTCATGTGCACATTAGTGTTTAGAAATGCCATCATCTGTGTGAAGTGGTGTGTCTGAATTGTAACCAGATTCTAAAGCAATGGTTTTCAATCTCCTTCCTAATGATGTGATCCATTCATACAGTTACTCATGTTGTGGTGCCCCAACAATACAATTATTTCATTACTATTCAAAATTACTACTTTCCTACTGTTATGAATTGTGATGTAAATATCTGGTATATAGAATATCAGGTATGTAATACTCCCCTGAAAGGGTCCTTCATTGTCCTCACCCCAAGTGTCAAGACTGAGAGAGTGAGGAATGATCATCTAAATTAAGTCTGTGGTTGGTGATCAATATAAGTACACACATTTAAAAATGTCCCAGGAATGATTCCAAATTGCAGTGCACTATAATCAAAGGTTAAAACAGATTAAGAAGTCAGGAGTCTTGAGTAGTCTGGACAGTACAGAATGGCTGTTCAGAGCAGTCTGTGTCCTGATGCTGTGGCCCAATCGATGAATAAAACCTAGCATACTGGCAGGGTTTTGCTTTCTTCATGTTTAATATTCCCTGGAGGGACAAAATCATCCTCTTTCATTTTATGGGACTTTCAGAATAGTCCACATCAGATATGAAGTTCACTGAAGCCAAAAGTATACCAAAAATTAACTTGACATTCACTACACTGGGAAGGTGTTTCACAGTCTGGAATGATGTATCAGCTGGCTAAGTGTATAATATAAATGCATGAGCATCTGATAATGGATCACCAGCAAACATGGAAAATTCTCAATGTGATGGTGTGTCTGTCATCTCAATACTAGGAATGCAGAGTCAGGGAAACCCCTGAGGCTTAATTAGTCTAGCCCAATGGGTAGCACAGAGACAGCCTACTTCACCCACATTTGTAGGAACATAAACACATTTTCCCCACCTCACAGACGCAGTGCAATTATTTTCCATAGGCTCAAAGTAATTCTTCAGTAAGTGAGGCTTTGTGGCTGCCAGGCCCCTTGGGAATATACCTATTTGCTCCATAGATAAATGATAGGATGATATATAAAGTTCTACTTTTGGAAACTTGGGCAATCTAGAAAGGTCAGGGATCTCATCATCAGGCACTTGTCTTATAACATACCTCTGAAGAGTGAAACTATGTAAATTAGATGGCAGTGGACAACAACATAGAGCGAATAAAACAGTCACCACTTGGTGGAGCAAAGTCACAGAGAGTAAATATGAGAATCAAAGTTCAGGTGCTAATGGAAACTAGGTCACCATTACTTTCTAGTCTTTAAGACTTAGCCATTCACAATAACCAAATTGGAGGATAATTGGGCTCAAAATTGGAGAAAGACAATTATAGTGAGTAAGAAGATGAGAACAAGATCCATTGATTTACAACAAGGATTAGAAACACTCTTCTTGCTGTATGTGAATCTGACTCTTATCAAGAGATTACAGGCATGCAGGGGATAGTGGAAAAAGGAGTGAATTCAGATGTAGGATGATTTATTTCTTAGATTTTATTTCTGTGACTGCCTGCAAAGGTGTTGAGAACAAGACTACCTGGGACTGTCCTCTCCTCTGGTTAAAAAAAAATGTAATTTTAAGTGTGAGGCCATAACTGTATTTAGTTTCATGATTCCAGTTGGATAAGACCTTTGTTTGCCTCTTGGATGTGGTTTTACTCATCTATGAAGAATGTAGATTTTCTCAGTCTTCAGAGTCTTGACTCTACTTGAAGATGGCATGAACATTCATATTAACTTCTTCTTAAAATGCTCAAGATTTTTAATTTGCTCTTGGCTGTCCTGATGAAGATGAAATCACCTCTTTTTTCCATAATAATTGAGACCTTGGAAAATCAAGTTGTAATTTAATGAAGAGTATGGAAAAAACCAAACCATGCTCAGATCAATATAGAAGAAATATGTAAGATGGAGTGAGAGTTTTAAAGGAGGTAAAATACAGTTTAGTCAGGTACAAAATCATGCCAAGCCACCATTGAAAGCCATGTGTTAACTTGGAGTAGAGTCTGGCCATTTCATACATACTATTTAACGTCTCAAACACAAAATTAAGAGAGCACTTGATGAAGAGGAGGCAGGAGGATGGAAATTCAAGGTCAGCCTTACAACACTGAGACCTTATTTTTTGTTTTTATTTTTTAAAGAAGGGGAGTAGAAGAATGAAATGAATAAATGAAGGAAAGGAATAAAGGAAGAAAAATGAAGGAAAAAGGAGACATACTTATTTGAAAGAAAAAATGTATATTTTTGACCATTTAGAAATTAAACCTATTGAATAAGTATTCGAAATTCCAACAGTTAATGTCCACTTGTTATCTTATCATCACTAACACATGAGCAGTGAAGGGAATGAGTTGGCTATCAGGAACTTTGGGGATTACCTGAGGATCCGACTGAGGCATATAAGTAATTCTGTAGAAATGGATCTGTGAGCCATCTGGAGCAAAAAGAAGTGTGTTTAATTGGTGACATTAGTGAGACATGATGATTTAAATAACACACATTAATTGTGGACAGCTGTTCTCTGCAGCATCTCCTAGGAAGGGAAGCCCAGCCTTAAGCCCCACTTTCCTCCCCATGGCACATGTACAGGAAAGGCCAGGAAAATCTGTTTTTCCCTGGGAACTCTGCTACCTAATATACACAAATTACATTACAGTACCATTGGAATGTAAGAGAACACCAATTAAATTGATATGTCTCCATGTCATGTGATGAGACTTAAGGAGGTAGTTAAAAATTGCTCTTATTCGTAGCATGGTCTTGGGATCTGCCTTACTGTTCCCATATAACCTGGAAAGGAAAAGGACAACTGTTTGAATTAATTAGGAAATAAAAGTTTACAGTTGGTAGGGACATTTTTTTTTTAATCTCCCAGTTAATTACATGGTGTAGGTATTTCCCATGACAGATATATGATTCCATAATTAACTATAACATCATCAAGACAAGAATTAGGGTTCATTTCCTGTGAAGAGTGATGGTGTTTTTAGGTTACTAACTGAAAATTTATTTGATGAAGAATTCATAGTTGATCCCAAAAAAAAAAAAAAAAAAAAAAAAAACAGAAAAGAAAAGAATAAAAGCATCTGTAACTTGGTTTTCCTGGTCCTTTCCAAGAACATTTCAAAAAACTTCAGAGTTCAGAGAGCAACTTCACAATGTGGGCTTTAATATTAAGAGAAACGGTGCACCCATGCTATGCTTTCTGTTTTGCTGAATATAATTGCATTCAACACAACGAGTCCATTTAGCAGACTAACTTTTCTGAATAAAATACATTGAGGAAGAGTTCTGGAGATGGTTTTGAGCAAAGCATGACTTCTGAAAGACAGTGACATTAGAGGAAATTGGAGACCTGGAATCCCATGCGCCAACCATTCTGTAGGTTTGCTCCCTCTTAGGTTGATAAGAGGGATAAGCGCCACACTGCTTCAATGTCCTGCTTGTTTCAGTGCTGGTTGCTGGTTTCATCAGCCCCTTGTGTTTCCCACTTTTCCTTTTCCTGCCATTCTCCTCTTCCTCCTCTTTTCTTCCCCTCCTGTTTTTTTTTTTTATTTTATTTTATTTTGTAGACAGGCTGGCCTGGAATTTCCTGTGCTCACATTGACTTTAAATTCCTGATCCTGTTACCCTCACCCCCCAAGTACTGAGATTATAGCTGTGCAGTATTGTGTGACTTTATATCTATCTCATCTTACGTTGTTCATGCTACTACTTGTTAAATAAAAAAGATAAATTGTGTTTCTTGTCTGTTGCTTTTGATAGATGATTATGTGACCACATTGGTCTTTTTGTTTGTTTTGTTTTTCTGGATCCAGAGATACTTTCTAATGTATTAATGGCCTACTTGTATTACCTTGTTGACATCTCATGGGAAAGTATGGGGTACAAGGTTTAAGCTCATGTGTGGGTGTTAGGTCTCTGGCCTTGCTGCTAATGACACTTGTGACATTGAACATTCAATTTCTTCATCTATAACACATGGTTGGTAATAGTACTGCCTTATCTTTGTGAGACTACCAAGGGGTGATTTGTGGTGAACATTAGGACAGGCTTGGAGCAGAGTAAATCCTCTATAAATATATACTCATTTTTATTGGGTAATTATTTCATTTGTGCCATTGACTTCCTGTTATGTTCAGATTTAGATGTGTCTTTAGAAATCAAGATATTCAATCTGCACTTCCTACCTAAGTAGATTTTATACAGGGTAGATATTGAATTAACCTCATAGAATAAATGGACCTTAGAATGGAATGTATTTCCTGGTAGAGTTCAAAATATAAAATGTATGGGCATAAAGGTCAGATTCCATACTCCTCTTAAATTTTATTTATTTATTTATTTATTTATTTATTTATTTATTTATTTATCTGTGTGTGTACATGTGTTCTGGCATTGAGTTTATGTGCACCACAAGTGTGCAGGTGCCAATAGAGACCAGAAGAAGCAGTCAGACAACCATATGCTTGTAGTAACTATTGTTATAAAAGATGGCATTGGATCTTTTGGAAGATGAGGTATAGATAGGGACACATTGATGCAGGAAACTAAAACAGGTTAGGTCATCTACAAAAACAATGAGTGCCTTTAACCACTGAGGCAAATCTCTACCCAGCTATGCTATACATATGCTAGACTTAATTAATATGGTAGACATAATTTCTTCATTGAAGTGTAAGGTACTAACCTTAAAGTTGATTTTTCTGAGATGGGGAGGCTATGTTTGCTTATGACTTTGGATTCCATTCAATAATGCTACATAATATCAATATGATACATATAATAAATATAGCATAATATATAAAATGCAATGTGTAATAAAATTATAAAGCATAATATTAATACTAAATTGATATCAGTAATTATAAATTCATCACTACAGCAATTTTTCTCTGCTTTATAACATTCCAGTGCAATAAATTACCACAAGGTACTAATTCTTTCCCTATTTAATTTGAGATGTTTGTAGTTTTGCTGTCCTGAATAACATACCAAATACTGCGTCTGTTAATTTATGATGCTTATGTTCTTACAAATGGAGAATGAGAATACCACACACATTATAAAAAACACACAGACTTGACCTGTATATTATTTAAGGCTATACTATTGTAATAAGGAAAAAGAAAGCTGAATGTGTTGGTGCATAACTTTAGATCATCACTGAGGATGCAGAGGCAGACAAATTGTGAGTTTCAGGCCAACCTGGTCTACAAAGTATTTTCAAGGATAGTTATGGGTGCATAGAAAGACCCTGTATTGGTTGAGGGGGGCACATAAAAGAGGGAGCCATTGAGTAAGCTCTATTTTGTTACAGTAATTTTATTGTCAATTAAAATATACTCAACACCCTTGATCCCCTCTTCTTTGCAGCCCTTCTAATCCATCCAAAAATTCATGTCTTCTTTTATTATTGCTGCCTTTATACATATATGTGTACATATGTATATGAAACAATAAGTAAATAAGGCCAGCTGGTCCATTTGCCCTTGTTTGTATGTATATGTTTTTATACCTAACACTATACATAATGGATATTGGACATCCATTTAAGAAGTTTATTTCTACAGAAAACTAATTCCTCTTCTCTCAGTAGTCCTTAATGCCTGGAGTTTTTATCTAGCTCTTTTATACACCCAGGAACAACTGTCATGGGTTGGTCTTGCACAGTGGGCTGTGATTTCTCACACAAATAGAGGAAATGACCCACAGACTTGACCAAGGCTAGTATGGTGGAGGAAATTCCTTAGTGGAGGTGGTTGCCTTTCAGAAATAACTCTAACTTGTGCTATATTGGAAAGAAAAGCAAACAGAATGAATGGTGACCAAGAAAGCAAATTTCATTGGTTTAGAAGAAAAGAGAAGAAAGATGCCTTTGGACTAATAAGTTCCAAGGTCTCAGGCCACCCAGGCATGTAAGTGTAAGTCATGACTCTTGACCTAAGAGTGGAGCAGGTGGAAGGGATTTATACAAGCAGAAGGAATGGATAATGTCATTCTAAGAAGGGTCATGCTTTCCCTACATATCCCCTATATAGAAAGGTACTTCAGGTACTTTCAGGTACTCCTAAAATAGTTCCACTCTTTATGGACTATGATTCAGTATACACTCTGGTGGTAGAATTGCATGCCTTTAATCTCAGCACTCAGGAGATCTCTGTGAGTTCCCAGCCAACCAGCAATACAGAGCAAGTTCCAGGACAGGTTTCAAAGCAATCTATATCTTGAAAAACAAAGCAAAAAAAATGAAAGGAAGAAAAAGAAAGAAAGGAAGGAAGGAAGGAAAGAAAGAAAGAAAAGAAGAAAGGAAGGAAGAAAGGAAAAAGATTCAGCATCAAGATAGAGCTTACAGGAAGAATCACCTATTGAAATGACAGTAGTCTAAATCTTAAAAAAGTCATCTGTGTCATTTTCTTATATTTTATGAAAAATCAATGACTTCCAAAAGTGGTGCAGAAGAAGAAGAAAGGAAGAAAAGAAGGACGGAAGAAAGATTTAGTATCAAGACAAAACTTACAAGAAGAATCACCTATTCAAATAATCAAATGACAGGAGTCTAAATCCTAAAAAATCATCTGTGTCATTTCCTTATATTTTATGAAAAAAAATCAATGAGTTCCAAAAGTGGCAATTTGAATACAACACCCAGAAATAAATTATGTGACTGACTTCAAAAATAAAGAAAAATCTGTACACTGTAAACTGACAATAACAAGAAGTGAATGACTCTGTGTATAAAGCTTTGTGGGGACCACATTTCTAACCCACATTGGTTTGTCACATCAAATTCATCATATTTGCTTCAAGTTTGTCCTTGAATATATTGTCAGCACCACATTCAGTCTCATGGTCTTCAATCTTCATCCTCTTTCTCTGTCCTGGTTTCTATTAGAAAAAACTCATGCAAGTTACAGAAAGATTTATGGAATATTCATGCAACTTTGGTAGTCAACAAAGATACACGTCAACATATTCTGGCTTTACAATAGTAGGACATGCATAGTAGGTTTTATATTTTATCATAGTGATATTGCAGACCCATTGTAGGCATCTGGCTGCAGATTCTTGAATTTGTAATACATTCAGGTTACTGAATTAGTAATTATTTTTTTAAAATGACTGTGTGTAGCACTATGAAATACTCAGAGAATGTATTTGATATCGAGGTAGAAAGACTTTTCTTTAGGTGTTCCAGTTTCTCCTGCCCCAAAAGTGGAAGTGAGTCAGCACAGATTGCATTACAAACTGGGAAACTTATACAGGAAAATTCCAACACTGAGGAAGGGAGAGAGCAACAAGATAGGCTTCAGCAATTCTAATGGCCCTGTTGTGCAAAGGATGTAGTGCTTTCTGTTATCCTGTTAGCTGTTGTGTTCATTGTCAGTTGTGACCTTTTTTTCTATGGGTGTGGGTAGGCTATACATCTGCATGACCTTGCTTACCCATGCTGTGGAGTGCAGAGATCTGTGTTCTTCCTCACATTACATTGAGGTTATTCATTGCTGCAACTTTACTACAGGGTGCTAATATATGGAGCAATATGGAGCTTCTCCCATAGTCACGAGAGAGGAGGGATCCCCACTAATGTATTCAGTCTTCATATCAGAGGCTCAGAACAAAATAATAATCACTGACAAAGTACTCCCTGGGTATCTGCTTTTCAGTTCTCTCAGAAAAACTTATGACTCAATGTGAGCAACATCAGGAACAAGACATGGTAAAGTATATTCACATAGCATTAAATTTTATTAAGTTTAACTTTATAAGCACAGACACAATGTACAATTAATAGAAAAATTAAATTCAAATTTTCTAAAGTAAAAGAGATTGTTTAATTTGTATCATAAATAGTAAGTACCATATTAAATCCATAATAATTGTGGACATTGAGTTGGAGAATTATAAATATTAATGATGAAAATATTTAATTTTAGTGTAGTGTATACAAAGAAAATATAAAGAAATATAACTTTAAATTGAATATCTCTTTGAAGAAACACTTCATTATAGCACTAGCAAGGCTGAGGCTGATATTAAAAGAGACTTGAGATATAAATTCATATTTAGCATTATAAGAAGTTTCTTAGAATCCAAAGAGTAAACAAATCTCCTTATTTGGAACCATGAAGTGATTTGGAAAATGTGTCACTTTTAGAAATGTTCATAGCTGGGCTGAGCCCAGAATCTCATGAACAGAGTTCAACACTAATGGGAAAGATCTATAGTGTCCCACATTAGGACAAGAAGCCTGATTGGCAGTAGAGAATGGCACTCGGATTGACATTTTTGTTTTGTTTTTTCTTTTTGATTTTTTTTCAAAATAAAGAGTTCAAACAAAAAGTTGATAATAAACATTAAATATAAAGGAAATTAACAAAAACCAATGAACAAAAACCATGAACAAAACCAAGAAAAAAAAAAACAATTGAAAAGAGAATCCAACATTAACATTAGTAAAAAAAAAATCTTAAAAGTAGCATGCTTATCAGCATGTTATGTTGTGTGGGTTGTGTGTTTCTAACATGTAGTAGGCACATACATATTATACATTGCCTCAGACGCAGCTCTTCCTTGCTCCAAGTATGCAGTACATGGAAGAGTGTTCAGGCATCACCCACTTTTCACAGCCCAGAACCTGTTTCAAGGCTCTTTAAGCCACCCTGCCTGAATTCCTTGGCAACTCATATAAAAGACTGCGGAGAAACCTCAGCAGATGGTGGTGCTGCTGTTACAGTAAGCGCTTATGCAGAATTTCCCATACCATCTTCTTCCTAAATAGAGGCACATGCTGCTGAGAGAAGGTTATGGGTTGGCCTCTTGAAATATAGTCTGCATATTTACAGGCAAACACTCCACAATCGTTCCTATTCAGCTGCAGATGAATCTCTTCTGCTTCCATGCTGTATTGTTTCCATTCCGAAGGGTTCAAATCTATATTCCTTCTTGCTTTGCTCTCTTCTTGCAGATAGTGGAAAATCATCCTCAGGACACTTGGCCTCTTGAGTCCCATGGAATCCCAGTAGACAATGGTCTTCTTTCTAAGGTCTATGACCACCAGGCTCCAGTGGACCTCCAAGTGTACAGGCACGAGGACAATGTCCTTTTCAAAGATATTCATGGACTGGGTCCACCTTTTCACAGACCTGTATCCCCCACACTTGAGTTTCGTATAGAAGAATGTATTAAAGGTGTGAAGTGCGGCATAGCCTGGTGATTTGCTCCGTTCCAAGAGTAGGTTCAGGTAAAAATTTATGATGTCATCATTGAGCCACTGGCTTTCCTGAAGAGTCTGCATGTCTCCTCGAGTAATGTTCAGTTTAAATGCACTGCTTATGATGTCCTCTTCGGGCCCTGGGCCCAGTGCACTCATGATTTCCTTCTCCATGTCAGGTGTTACATCAAGACCATGGTCTTGGCTGCTGTTCTTCCCTTTCTCCTCAAAAGGCTTCTCCTTGGCTTCAGGCATTAACACGTTCTTGTGGAAGATGCCACTGGTGTCACTATTTCTGGACTTTGGGGCCTGAGTTCCTCCCAGAATACCAGGCTGGGGGTGGTGTCTTGTTCTCTGGTTATTGTAATCCACTCCAACCATCTTTTGTGTTTCCAAAAGTGTCTTGGTGAATAGTTGTTTTCAGTTTTGACTGGTGAATGATGTCTTCTGACAGGAGATCTACAGTGATTTGGCTGGAACTGAGTTGTTTTGCATCCATGAATAGGCTCTACCAAGCAGCCTTTGATGTTCTTCAGGTTGTCAGCAGGTGTTGTGTGAGCATTGGGAGGGCCACAGTGGACAGCATCCCTGGGTTGAAGATGGACCAACAACCTTCTGCACTTTTCATTATGCTGTTTCTCAACATCTTCCTGTATGTTAGAGTAATCATGCTTGTGACTCTTGCCAGCACTCACACATTTCACCTCAATAGCATCCTCTTCTTGAGGGTCTATGAGCCTGTCTTGGTTTTTTGGGTGTAATGGACCTTCTTTCATGGGATCCAATAGGTGATGTTTTCCAGGTTCTTCATGGAAAGGCTTTTTTTCAAAGCGTTCTTTTTTTCCTGTCTTTGTATTCTGGTGTATATCATCAGACTTCGCCTCAGTTCTTGCTTCCTCCTGGCTCTTCCTATTTTGAGATTTCACTGCAGGTTTGGGACACATGGTACCAAGATGCTGGTCAGGTTGCCATGTTGAGGAAGGGCTTGGCCTACCTTTAGTCAGAAACAAGCTTTCTGCTTGGCAAGAGCCTTTTATTTTCCACATTGAAGTGCAGGTTAGCCTGATTCTTTATGCATCCTTTGAGGATATTGTTGTATTGATATCTGGTAGATCAATTAGTCCACTGGGAGCCATCTTCTCTTCTCGAGACATTTTGTTTAAAGTTCTGGAAATCACAGTGTAAAGTGCTTGGTGTCCTCTTTAGCAGTGAAGATACACTTTTGGTGCTGGAGTCAAGAGGAAAGTGACATGAGGTGGGTGTGACAGAATGAAAGTGCACTTTTTACTCCCTGAGTCCATCAATCAATTCCTGTCTCTTAGGAGAGAGTTCACCAGTAATTCCCCTGTAGACAGTTCGGTGGTGGTAAAACCAAAGTCTTGTCTTGTGGGAAAAGTGGGGCTTCAGAGGGCCACAGGCCTCCTTGTACCCCAAAATTGAGGTAATCACAATGAGCTTTGTAGCCAGTAGCTCCAAAACATACAACCTTGACAGCATAATCAACGAACTGGAGGCAAGAATGAATGCCTCACTGTGGCCCTGGTTATGAGCCCGATGTTCTATAGTTGGTTGTGATGCAGTTTGATGCTTCATGACATTCTATAGTGAGTGCAGCCCCCACCTACCATCTTCCAGGTCAATGGTCCTTTTTTGGTGGCTTTCCTACTGAGATATGATTTCTCTGTAACAACCCTTGGCTATCCTAGAATTCACTTTCTAGACCTGGCTAGCTCAGAACTCAAAAAGATTCACTGTGTCTGCATCCCAAGTGCAGGAATTAATGTGTATGCCACTAATGCCTGCCATTTAAGGGTCTTAATGCTTGTTTTCATGGTATAAGTTCTCCTTGGATTGTGCCTGTGTAAAAGTTGGAAGCAAACACTGTGTCAGTTAAAACTCAAATGGCATGAAGTTTATCTCTGTCTTCAGAAAGGGAGAGACTTGGGAAGAACAGTGGATTCACTACACTTCATTTTTCTGAAATGCAAAGTCTAGGACAGAAGGTTGGGACCATTTAGACACATCTCTTTCTTCTATTCTGGACAAAGGATTAGGCTCAGTTCACCTATTCATCGATAGAGATTTGGTTTATTTTGTAAAAGTATGGCTCAGACAATGTATGTTCCTCTAGGCAGAATCTAAGAGCCAATGCAAAATCACCTTACTCCCTCCTCCTAGCCCTAAGACACAGATACTGGATCTAGGTCAATCTGGGTTAGGTACACCTTGAGTGATTATCAACCCCTCACAAAAATGATTGAAAGCAAAGGGGAGAAGCTTTTTTGATTTGTTGATCCATTGAGATGTGTCAGTTTATTGTCGTCTCATCATATTCTAGCTCATCACATGATCCTGTTGCCTCTTAGGGAAGAATATTCTTTCTGTTACTGCTTTTAGTTATAGAAAACCCAATACAAGTATTATTCTATGACTTAGAGTCTATTTCTTCTAACATTGTAGATGAAGTTTCTCTATAACAATATTCTCACAGTATCAGTGTATTTCTAACAATTACAAAGAATGTTATAGCTGTGATACCTGGTGGACACTAATTACTAACAATGTATACTTTAACATAATGGAATAATCAGTGTTCTGTTGAACCCTGTAGGCTCTGTTGAAAAAGACAAAGCATTGCTGTGACAATACTACTATAATGACAAATCATGAATCTATCTGCTAGAATACATTGGACAGAATTCAATTGAAGGATATTATTAAAAACATAAAACTGACGTGGTTTTGTCTGTCATCTAGCACTAAGAAGGCCAAGGCAAGAGGATATTTTTCAGAATAGTATCATGTAGACAAACCAGAGAAAAAGTATAAATTATCAAATCTTACATGGCAGAGAGACATTGGAAGTTTGAGGAACAATGCATTTTTAAACCATTCTTTCTGTATATTGCCATCTAGAGAGTTGTTTAGAAATTAATAAATGATGTTGGTACAATTCCATATTGGAAAGGTGACATTAATGAATACTTCACAATATACATAAAACAAAATTTATAGAGGTTGGTGGTGTAATTTAATTCTAGTCAGTATATTATATGTAAATGTAATTTACAACCTTTAGTATTATTAATGCTCAAGAATACGTCCAAATTTAGGATTGAGGAGTAACTTAGTGATAAGGTACTCTTCTCCAATGAACAGAGGATTATAGTAAGGGATATATTTTTTCTTCCTTTTTTTTGTTATCCTTTACACTTGAAAAATATTCTTCTTTCATAATCTCAAAAAGTGCTAATTTTTACAGTTTTATAAAATGCTTTATTCCTATAAGGTCTAATAGGGTAACTAATAAGTTCTGCTTTCATTTGACATCCAATTGCTTGGATGACTGAGGCTCTGCTGGACATCTGTTACAAAGTCAAGACTTGCCTGCACCAAGACAGGACATATGTTAATTTGACTCCCCCACATTCAAACTTTTTAGTTTTATAAAGCTTTACCTGAATAAGTTTTTTCTGTTTTGGACCTCTTGGACCTGGCCAGTATTTTCTCTTTTTGCTTTTTCTTCCTTCCTTCCTTCCTTCCTTTCTTTCTTTCTTTCTTTCTTTCTTCCTTCCTTTCTTTCCTTTTTACTAAAACCAAAACTCGAGTCACACTATTGAACCCACAGCATACATGATACAAGGATAATAACATTTCCCCAGAGGCCTAGAATGATGCTTTGGCCTGGTCTCTTCCACCAGTCCACAGACATTGGGATAGTTGTGAAGAAGGGAGACCAGGTAGACTGAGTTCAGCCATTGCAGGTTTTGAGCATCAGGGTTCCAATGGAAGAATGAGGCAGCTTGTGAGGGACCAACAGAAGGTGGTATAAAGTGCTCAGAGTTTCCCAGAAGAAAGATGAGCTATGTATGTACATGCCCCGACCTGGACCTGATGAAAGATTGTCTAACGGCCCTAGGGAGAGGACTAAGATACATTTGGTGAGGTGAAGTAGGCAGCCATAGCCTCTGCAGATACAGAAGGCTCATTTGTACATTGATATATAGAATGACTCTGAATGTCATTTAACACATTTAAAATGTACTGCCATGTACAAGGGATATTACAGACAATTAGATATTTCTCACAGCCTCACTATTCTTGACAATGGTTCTAACACTGGAAGTATTAGAAGACCCTTCCTATGCTCTCCAGGTATAGGGCACTCCTCCTTGCGATCCACACACAGCCTGGTGTTTTGTGGAGTAAACCTTTATTTTTAAATGACACTTGGTATCTGCCTTTTTGTTTTCATCCTTGAACTGAGGTTTTCCTGTCAGAAGTAATTTAGAAATCACTTGGGTGATTTCCCCAGGGGCCACATTACTATATGTGATTAATAAATCACTGTAAATAACCTATGCCATTTTCCTTTGCCTTTTCACCATTGCAAAGAGCAAAACATGGAAAACTGTTCCTATATTTGGAATGAGAGTGCAGAGTGTCTTACAGAATAGGCATGCACTCTACCACAGCCTTATATACCTAACTCTTTGTTATCATTGTGAAATGCATAATTTCATTTTAAATAGAACATTCCCAACAAAGATTTTTGTATCTTATTCATTGGATCTAAATTCACTGGCTCTCTTCACCTGTGAACTTCTCACTGTCCAGCAGGGGGCAACACAACAACAGCTTAATATAAAATTTGTGACCTGATCCTGGTCTGCTATTGACGAGCTATTGTTGAGCTTTGACAGAATAGAAACTTTTGTACATATTATGTAAGTCAGAAACACACACACACGCACGCACGCACGCACGCACGCACGCACACACAAATAGCCTCTCCTCTGTAGCATTTCGAAAAAGAAAAAGTTTATCCTTTAACCTCAAAACTGGTTCACAGATAAGATAGGAGGTGGGGCAGTTTTTGTTTTCAATTTTTGGACTTTGTGGTGAAGTTCTATAAGAATCTCAGGAAAGACAGAAGAAATTTGTCTTTCTAAGATTTCCAGATCCCACTCTTTTATTCCTTATAACCTTTGGCTTGTGGATCTTTTGCCTACATCTGTGACTTAAATCTCCCCTCTTAGTCACTGGTCAGAGCCAAAGTCACAGCATCCTCCTTTGCCCCTGTGCAGAAGTGGAGGGAGCCAGATCACACCTGACCCTGCACCTGTGACTGTGCCCTTACTTGTGCAAGGGAGGCTGGCAGTCCATCTTTATGATGAACATCTTTTCCCGCAGCTGAGACAGCCATTCAGACAGAGCCCCTCGGCCCTGATAAACCTTTGTTTAGTATGTCTGTTTCTTCCCCTGCGAAGGCAAAGCTGGAGTGGAACCATGTCTTATTACTTGATTACCGCGAAATGCAAGAGTAGGGCTGAGGGTGCAGCACAGCAGTAAAGTGCTTGCCTAACACATACACATCCCTAGATCCCGAACTTCTCAATGTGGGGGGCAGGGTGCTCACTGATGAATGAACTATTCAAGTGACTTACTGCTGGGCTGGGCTTCAGTGCTGTGTTTAATGTATGAATAGGAAGGATACTATATGGAAACAGCCATGAATATACATAGCAGAGATGGTCAGTTAGCTGACAGCATGCTTTTATGTTCATTAAATTATTGAAGCATACCCAAGGACTTGAGATAGGACTGCCTTTACAGGTTGACAACCAGGAAACACCTATTCCCTTCTCCCATTCCTTTTTTTTTTTAATAAGGATCACTAATAATGTCATTATTCTTTTGAGAATTTTTTACAATGTGTTTTTAACTTTGCTTCTTTTCCTCCAACTTCTCCCACATCATCCCTTCATCTTTCTACCCACCAAACTTTATGTTCTTTATCTCTCTTAAAAGGAAAACATGGGGTCAATTTGCTCTTTCTTTTGTCACCACTCTTGACCATGGGGCCTGTCCTAGAGCATAGTAGATATACCCAGGGTTAGTCTGTATTAGTTACTTTTCTGTTGCTGTAATAAAATACCACAAACAAGGAAACTTCCATTAGAGTTTATTTGGGGTTATGGTTCCAGAGAATTAGAATCCATCAAAGCAGTGAAGCATGGTCGCAGACATCAGGCATGGGTAGAGGTGGGGGTGGGAGTGGGCAGGAGCAGGGCGCTGAGGGGGTCACATCCTCAACCACAGCACCAAGTAGAGAGAGAAAATTGGGAGAGTCTTCAAATTCTCAAACCTTTTAGTGACACATGTCCTTAAATAAAGCCATACCTTCCCAAGCAGCACACACTGGGTGTGAAGAATTCAGATGCTGTACATTTTGAAGGATTTTGCTCATTCAAAGCACCATTGAAGCCATCTGATTTTCCCTCCCCTGCAAGTGATCAATGTGATTCGCTCTTCGGTTAGTGTTAGGACTTCATGGCCACTTTCCCTCCTCTGTTCTGGGATTTTATCTCACTTGAGTTTGTGCAGGGATTGCATATGCTGTGAAAGTCTGATTTCATATGTGCACCTGCCCTGTTGTGTCTGAAAACACTGTTTTCTTGAAGTTGTCTAAAACATCTGGCTCTCATAATCTCTCCTCTTTTCTGTAATGATCCCTGAGTTTTGGGAGGAAGGTGTGGTACAGGCATCTCAGGAAGGGAAGGGCATTCCAAAGTCCTTTATTCTCAGCACATTGAGCAGTCCCAAGTCTCTTTCTTAATTACCATCTACTGCAAGAAGAACCTTTTCTGTCAAGAGTTGAGTGATGCATTTGTCTATGGGTACATCACTATGCCACCAGGAGTTTTTTTATTGCTATGTTTTAGCAGAAAGCTTTTCTTCTATGGTCCTTTATATCTAGCTTCAGGTTCTTGGCCTCATTGATACTTTCATATATATAGTTTGCCTTTTGAAGAGCAGGTCTTAAATCCATTAAAAGTGATTGGATGCACCATAACATTTGTACCACTATTGCAGCATTAGGCATATTTTACTGGCCAGTTGTTATTGTTGATTGCAAAGTTTGCAGCTGGATGAGCTTGATAATTTCTTCTCTAGTAGCATATAGAGCATCTTTCAGAACTATTGATTCCAGCCAGTGGGGTGAAGCTTCTAGTTGAATACCAGCTAGATTTTTCATCTGCTATGATTGTGAGTATGTGTTTGCTCAGCAATAGGGTTTTGCCATCCAGTTGAGGAAGATAATTAATAGGTATTGGCAATAGTCTATAAAGTTTGTGGAGTCTATGAGACTCCATTGGCCAACAGCTCAAAGAAATGTATGTCATCCTTACACTGGGTGTTTTGTATTTGATGGCACAGGATGTCTAGTTTGAAAAATTTCCCACTCATTACATGGTAACTCCATTCAAACTCTTTTTATAAATGTATAAATTTTTGAAAGTTATTATGGTAATAGGCTTCTATATAGATCCCTCAAAAGGCCTTTAGTGTATTCCCTCCTCTTTCCTGCCCTCCCATTCCATTGTTCCAGGGGATCTAGGTTCAATTCTCAACACATACATGGCATTCACAGCCTTCTGTAACTCAAGTTCCTGGGTATATGATGCCATTCTCTGGCTTCTGAAAGCATGAGGCATATACATGGTTGGAAAAATGCACACAGTCAAAACACCCAGTCACATACATTTAAAAATTATTTTTTGAGAATTTCATTCATAAGAACTGTATTTACACCATTCCCATCACTCACTCTCCTACTCCTCTACTATTCTCCCCAACTCCTTCTCAAATCCATGACCTCTTCTTTAATCATTATTGTTGCATACACCTCCCGATTACACAAACCCAACTAATCTCATTTACTGTTACTCATTTATGCGTGTAATAAGGACTGACTACTTGGGATTAGATAGCCATCAGGGGAACTCATCCCTGAAGAAAATAGATTCTCTCTCTCTCTCTCTCTCTCTCTCTCTCTCTCTCTCTCTCTCTCTCTCTCTCTCTCTCTCTCCCACCATTAATTACCTGTAGTCCTTTACCTAGGGGTGGAACCTCGTGAAATTTCTGCCATCCACTTTGGCATGTGGATCAGCATGTTTATTATACAAAACTCATTTATGCAACCATATTGTTGAGATTTCATGGGCAGAACATTCCTGTCATGTCTGGAACATATGATCTTACAGTTGGCAGCCTTGCCTTCTGGCACTTAGAGTCTTGTTGTCTTCTTCTGTGATGTTCCTGAGTGTTACATTGGGGGTTGTGCTGTAGATGTCGATGTACTGAGACTTGGGCTCTTAAGTCATCTGCTCTCTGTCCTGAGAGCAGTTGTAGATCTCTGAGGCAGGCTCTGCTGCAAAGAAAGAAGCTTCTTTGATGAGGACTAAGAGCTACACATGTCTGTGGGTATAAGGGTAAAAACAAGGATAGAAATGACAGTAGTAGGTTCTCTCCTAGGGCCTCTTACCTCTTCATCCATGGGTAGTTGGCTAGGTTTACAGCTTCAGGCACGAATTACCATATCCTGAGCAAGCCTTGTGACCAATTAGATAGTTTTTGGTTATCCCTAAGATATGTTTCCCTATAGAACCCCTGGGGATACCTTTCCAGGCCAGCCATTGTCATGTTTCTCAAGATTTGTAAGTAGGCAGGATTACTGATTGTTTTTCTCCCTTGGCACAACTCATAGTGCCTTCTAATTCTATGAGTGCCCAGGAAGGTTTCTGGGTTAGTTCCAGATCAGTTGTTTCAACTTCATTGTCTGAAGCAGATGGTGTCTTTAGCAATAGAATTTTAATGTCAAGTTGTAGGATGCAATGACATTAGCAAATGTTGTCGTGGTAGCCTCTGGTTCCTCTTAATATCACAACATATTTTGGGAAGGGTTTTTCATAAAGAAAATGAATATTTTTGGCTTTTCTGTGACTAGCTTCTTGAGTTCTTTGTATATTTTGGAAATCAGCCCTCTTTCAGATGTGGGATTGGTGACGATCTTTTACCATTCTTGCCATTTTGTCTTGCTGACTGTGTTCCTTGCCTTACAGAAATCTCTCAGTTTCAGGAGGTCCCATTTATTAATTGTTGATCTCAGTGTCTGTGTTATTGGAGTTATGTTCATAAAGTGATCTCCTCTGCAAATTTGTTCAAGAGTACCTTTCACTTTCTCTTCTAAGAGGTTCAGTGTGGCTGGATTTATGTTGAGGTCTTTGATCCATTTGAACTTAAGTTTTGTGCATGGTAATAGATAAGGATCTATCTGCAATTTTCTGCCTGTCAACATCCAGTTATGCCAACACCATTTGTTAAAGATGCTTTCTTTTTTCAATTGTGTAAGTTTAGCTTCTTTGTCAAAATCAGGTGTTCTTAGGTGTATGGATTAATATCAGGGGCTTTCAGTTCATCAGTTCATGCAGTCTCCCTGTCTGGTTTTTTTTGGTGCCAATATCAAGCTGTTTTTATTAATATAGCTCTATAGTAGAGCTTGAAGTAAGGGACAATGATGCCTCTGGAAGTTCCTTTATTGTACAGGGTTGTTTTAGCTACAATCCAATTAAAAAGTGTGGTACAGAAGTAAATAGAGAATTCTCAGTAGAGGAATCTAAATAGGCTGAAAGACACTTAAGAAATTGCTCAACATCCTTAGCTATCAGGGAATGTAAATCATAACAACTCTGAAATACCATCTTACTCCTTCCAGAATGGCTGAAATTAAAACTACCAATGGCAGTTTATGCTGCAGAGGATGTGGAGAAAGGGGAACACTCCTCTACTGCTGGTGGGAGTACAAACGTATGCATTTATTTTGGAATGAATCATGGGAATCACTCTACCTCAAGATCCTGTGATTGGACTCTTGGGCATATACTCAAAAGATGCACATTCATACAACAAGGACATCTGTTCATAGCAGTACTTTTTATAATAGCCAGTTCCTGGAAGCAACCTAGATGGGAGCACATGGGTGGGGGAGGAAGGTAGGAAAAAGAGAAGGGGAGAAGGGGAGGAAGGAGGAAATCATAAGAGATCAGGAAGAATGAGTCAGGGAAGAATAGAGGAAAGCACGAAAAGAGATACCTTAATAGAGGGAGCCATTATATGTTTAAAGAAATCTGCACTAGGTAAATGTACATAGATCCACCAGAATGATCCCAACTAAGAATCTAAGCAATAGTGAAGAGACTACCTTAAATGTCATTCCCCTATAAAGAGATTGATGACTTACCTTAAATGCCATCCTAGAGCCTTCATTCAACTGCTGATGGAAGCAGAAGCAGACACCCACAGCTAAGTACTGAGTTAAACACCTGGAATCCAGTTGTACAGAGGGAGGAGGGAGGAGCAAATGGGTCAAGATCAGGCTGGAGAAACCACAGAAACAGCTGACCTGACCAAGTAAAAGCAAACAGACCCCAGTAGTAAAGCTGGGGAACCACCATTGGACTGAACCAAGCCATCTGAATGTGGGTGCCAGTTAGAAGGCCTTAGCAGTCTATGGGATCCCTGACCTTCTAATCAGTATTTATCCCTAGTGCACAAATGGCCATCGGGTATCTACTCCCCATGCAGGGGTACTCTCAGTCCAGATATGCAGAGGAGGGCCTACACACTCCCCCAAATAATGTGACCAACTTTGATGATCCCCCATGAAATGCCTCACCCTCCCTGGGGAGTTGATGAGGGGCTGGGATGGGCAGATTCGTGGGGTGTATGGGAGGATGGAAGGGGCTGGGAACTGGGATTGATTTGTAAAATAAGATTGTTTCTAAATTAAAAAAAGAAAAGAAAAGAAAAAGAAAAGAGGTATTGAATTCACAGTCCCCAAGGTTCAGGAGCATACCTCATAACATGTAGAGTTATGATAGTGGAGGCATGTTCAGAAGAAACTGAGTTGTAGAACAGGAATTAGAATGGGTCTTGTAAGAATTACATTAATCTCTTCCAAGACATTATCCCCAGTGACCTAATTACCCCACATTGATTCTTCCTCTCAGCAAAACCATCCTAGATTTGATGCTCCAGCAATGAACACAGCTGGTATGGTGTGATAAAAGACAAGTGCACAAATGTGATTATCATATATACCAGTCCATGTACCTTTTTGTAATTGAACTTGAAGCTCTATTCACCCTCTGGACCCACCATGTATAAGAGACAATTTATCCAATAGATGCTTTCAGGGAAATTTAAGTTGAATTTCTGTCAGTGAATGTGCCTCAATTTAAATAATTTCTATGTTTGATCATTTACATTTTATCCTGTAATTCCAATGTATAAGACCCTCGATAATTTTATCTTTATCAATTGTATTACCTTTATTGGCCCATGGTTCTTAATGCTTTCAGGAAACTTTTAAATAAAATATGCATATATATATATATATATATATAAAGAGAGTATTATCCTGTGTCTCAATGGAGTCTCACAACTATTCACACCTGTGTAATTAGCATCTGGTTCATGCAATTGTATGTGAGGTGGGACACGCTGTCTCAGTAGAAACATTCAGCATTCCTCTGTTCCTCTAAGGACATAAAGAAATAGGTGTATAGCTGCATGGTGAGGTGATTCGCCAGAGGAGAGTCCTGGAAGTCAAGAACGAAGAGATGGAGGCTGGTGAGTTGTGAAGACCTGATATGAAAGTGTGGAAGGTGAGAAAAACAGGGCACCACATCTCCTGGTCCTTGGTGGTCTGGGAAGGGGAGGGTGTCTCTCCTCGGGGTTGTACAGATTAAAGAGTGAGGTTGGTGTAGAGACTGGCACACTGCAAATATACATCCTAAACAGACAGGAGAGGTAAGGTTGCCTAGTAAAGCTGCAAATAGAGAAGGAGAGTCCTCTGCCTCTCAGTGGAATTGCAGCATAATGTACTTGGGAACCACCATTTATTTACTTAATTTTTAAAAACATGGAAATCTACATTTATTTATATGTCTCTGTCTCTTCTTTGTGTGTGTGTGTGTGTGTGTGTGTGTGTGTGTGTATGTGTGTGATGTACAAACACGAGCGATGAGTATTGTACACATGGAGGCCTTGATGTCAAACATGTGTCTAGTACTATTCATGCTATTACCTTGAGACAGGGCATTTTAATGAACTGATATATCTCACTGTTTCAGGGTGTCCACTCCTCACTGCTGAGGTCATAGGCATGCACAGCCATTCCCAGATTTATATTGGTGCTAGGAAATAAAACTCAGGTCCTCTTGCACACAGAAAAAGTGCTCTAGTATACTGAGCATCTCCAAGCCCCACCAGAGGCTACCTTGAGAAACAGCCATTGTTTAAGTCTGCACTGATTTGGGTTTCAGAAATCACACATACTCAATTCTTGTGATTTCAGAGCCATTGTATTGCCTTCTCTCAGTGGACAGCTGCTCACAAAACAGTCATGTCATGGAGACTCAGACTTACCTGCTGATCATTTGATAGTGCTTGGAACCTGGTGACACAAAGGGAATGTGCAGGCAATACTCACTAAAATTGATAGGTCCTGGATCTTGCAGTCTTTAAGAGGCATGGCAAGTTGAATGAAGTTTGGACCTGCGTTAAGATGGCAGAGGCCACCATGACTTTGGGCAGAAGATCTCACATTTCTACTTCTTCTGTGTCTGCTTAGCACTTTGTGTCTACATTTCACCCTGTTCTCCATTACTCAGCAGTACCTGACCTGCTATGATGGATCCAGAGCTTGGTCCAGCTCTAAGGTGCACAGTCTAATGTGCTCCTGAGAGAATCCGTGCCTGGAGATATCACCACCCTATGCTAATTCATCCCAGCACTCAACTCAGCAAAGATGACTTACTTTAGCTGGCTTTACCATAACTCTTTGTCACTCTAAGGCTGTTGGGTTCCATAATGGAATGAGAAGTGAAAATTTCTGGCTAATTAATTCCCTGCCCTGCCCGTGTGACTTAGAAAATCTGGGGAGAAGCTTTGCTCTGCATAGGCGATGCTCTTTCTTTCTCTTTCTCATTCAGTGTTTATACTTTGAGCAATGCTTTCTTTCCATTGAAAAGGTGTTATTTAGTCCCAAATAAATGCACAGAGACTTACATCAATTATAAAATATTTGACCAGTTGCTCAGGCTTCTTATTGGCTAACTCTCTCTTAATTATTAACCCATTTTTATTAAACTACATATCTCCACATCATCTAGGCTTACCAGAGAATTCCCTGGTGTCCTACCTTCCCCATAGCTATATGGCATGTCCTTGACTCTGCCTACTACCTTTCTCAGAACATTAAAAATTGCAATGGTGATTTGACACACAGAATGCAAAAAAATGCAATATAAGATTGAAATACTAACAGAAAAAAATGTTCCATGCCTGAGACTAATGACAAGCTAGCAGATAGAACATTGTCTTTGGAAAGCAATTTGCATGTTATTTAGATAATCTCTAAGGGTGAGAATATTAAATCTTTAGATTTACATATAAATGAAGAGAACAAGAAACTGACTGACTTAATGAAGTCCTTAGAAATTTATACTGTCCAGGAAATTCAAATACTCAAAAACAAAGGTGAATAGGTTATAGGCTATAGAAAACCTTAAATCTGATACACCAGAAACAGGGGCACAAACAATAATGAATGGGATTTAACATTACCAGTACTTTCAGAGTCAGAAATGACTTAACAAAGGTCTTTAGGTAATCCCCTATGGTTTACCCCATTACTGTTACTGAAAACCCAGCATCTAAAACACACCCAAAAGGATTTGTTGAATGTTATTGGTAGCTAACACTTACAAAAAATTTAAAATCAGTGGTCTCTTATGGCATGTTTTCACTATATGTGAGGCAATTAGTGGAGTTGTGGGCAACAAGAAATAGGGTGACCCCTAAGGATTGGGGCCAATTAGTGTCAGCTCTCCTAGAAAATGAACCACAAATTGAATGGTGTGCTTTATGGGGAGAAGAGGCCAAAGCACTTGAACTTCAAGGACAAAAGAAAACTTATAAGGCTCCCCAAGATAAAATTCTTGGTGAACATCTTTATGCTGATGCAAAGACTCAAGCTATATATGGTGAACACATCCTGTCCCTATGCCACAAAGTAGGCTTGATTGCTTGGGATAAGATTCAAGAACCAGGGAAAAGAATTGAGTCCTATACTAAGGTGTTACAAGACCTTAGTATGGAAACCAGGATAAATGTTACATTGAGGTAGGGATTTTGCCTTTATTTCTACAGGAGAAGAAAAGCTTTGGGCACCATCAAAGTCGATCAAAATCTAATTGAATCAGGAAAAACCTCTTGATGAAGAGAAATGATAAATCATCCATCAAGGTATATCACATGAGTTGTATGGAGACCTCATAAAGGGAGGGGGAGTGTTCTGTTATTGTCATTCTGATTAAACAGAAAACACCCATCTTCAAGAAGTCAAAAGACATTGGACATGTAGATGCCCAAAGAAGAAAGGATAGCTATCTAGAAAGAACCATCAAACAAAGAAGACTTACGGTACTAGTATTTATTCTTGGTGAAAGCTTTCTATATAAAAGTGTATATCTCTTTTTCAGAGCAAAATGTTTGTTTTATTGATTTCTTGGGTGTGGTGGGGTGGGGTGGGGTGGGGTTGGGTGGGATGGGATGGTGGTGAGGGTAAGAAAAGGTTTGTTTCTTGCTTCAAAAGACACTCCCAAGCATACCTTTATCTTCACTACATGTGGACAGATATTGCTCCCCCTGCTTTCAGGACACTTGAATTTAAGAAAATGCAGATAGAATGTATCTCTCTGATACATTCAGTACACTCATCTGGACAAATGGGCACTCCATGGGCTGTTGTTCACAGGTGAAAGGGACTGGCATTTTAGCTTCTATAGCAAATTTACAATAAAAAATGTACCTTGTTTGACTTGTGGCAGGACTAGTTACTAAGGGACCATTCAGCAATAATGATCTCGAATATTTATAGCTAATAAAAATGCATTTAACCAAGGGACTGCTGATTCTAAGCACTGTAACATTTGTGAGTAAGGAAGGAATTTTAAATCTTGATGTCAAATTCAGAGCAAGGTACCAGTAATTTCACATTGCAGTATCTATAAATAAAATACATTGATTGGATAAAAATTATATGAATAGTGTTAAATAGAAAGTACATACAGAACTCAAGAATACCTTTTCCATTAATTTTGTCACTTATTCTAGTTCAGTAAAATGCTCACAAGGAAAATAACCTCTGGTTATAACATTACTGTTCAGAGCTTCATAATAGCAAATGCATGGACATTTATCAGCTTCCTCATTTAGAAACAGGTTATTTTATAAGATGGAACATCCACGTTATACCTTGAAAAGTCAAGGCAGAAAGTACAGCTGCAGAAAGCCAGAGAGTTCACCAAAACAACCAGACAGAAGTCTGTTTGTAGTTTTTGGTGCCCAGAACCTTTTTGCCACACATGGCAAGATGCTTTTTTGTAGGCACAGCCTTGACAGTAATGAGAGCTGGGTTAATGTATAGAACTTTTACAAATTCTGCAAGTAGAGAACTTATTCTTCCCACATGGATCAACCTTGCTTTTATTCAAAGTCAAAGCTTTGTTTACATTCAGCTTCCTTCTACTACTTTCTGTGGTGTTCCGTGCACCGTCTTTCCATGTATCTGGAGAGCTAACTGTGAAGAGTTTCTTTTTACATTTTTCACACACCATCCTTCCATGATCCGTCCTCTCAACCACCTAAGCAGGAGAACTTCCTCGTATTCTGGTAGTCCCAATTCATGTAAAACCAGTGCTGGCTATTGAGTTGGATTTGGCTTTCCTTCTCTAAATGCTAGCATGTTGTTAAAGTAAAATTTAGGGTTTCTGTCTCATATCAAAATAAAAGCCAATTGGTGTAAGACAGAAGAAAATGAAATTTAGGGACTATTATTTATCAAAACTCTAATATCTCTCTAAATTCCTAATTCCCTTCATACTTATTTTTATTCTTATTGTTACTTTTCCCATTATGCATACCTATAAAAGTTGAGCTTTCTGTATTGATATTAATGTTTAAGTCTTCCACAATGAACAATAACATTTCCTAAGAGCAATAATTGAAGTCTCTGGAAAGAAGATTCAACTTGTTGTCTCTGAACCAGTAAACACCACTCTAAGACTGGTTTAGGACTAATATTGCTATAGACAATTTTAGACTAGCTAGCTGAAATGGTGCACCTTCCTATAACACTCTGGCTAGATCTTCAGATAAGAACTTTAATCAAGCATCTCTTGCCACTCGGAGACTGGCTACAAATGTTGCAGCCAGTCCTCTCCAGATTTTCCACTGCCTTTTTTTTTTTTTTCCCTACAGAATCTCATAGAGTCACTGTCAGTCATCCCATTTAGGCAGGAAGTAACGCTTAGAAATACAATGCCCATTTTACCTACAGTTGGCATTAAGGGTAATTTGGGTTTTTTTCTTTCATCACTGAAAAAGAAATAATTATCACCTGCTTAGGGTTGGTTTTAAGTTGTGTAGGGTTGTGTATGGAAGGTGATGGTTAGATTCAGTTATCTCTTTAGGATAAGTTTAGAAGTATAGACAGGAAGGGAATGATTAGGATGAGATGTAGGTAGACTAACATAATTTCTTGTGACCTAATTTTAGCAACTATTAGCTATAGATAACTTAAATTGTTGGATTCTTGTATGTTGACTAAGTAGGGCCTTCTTTCTGTTTATGATGTTTTGTACACAAATATAAAACTATCTTTATGTACATGTTTTGTATATTGATATAACTTGAGACATTTTACCATATTATATGTATGGAGAGAGAGAGAGAGAGAGAGAGAGAGAGAGAGAGAGAGGAGAGAGAAATTTACATTTTTGAAGTCATTATCCTTGCTAAATTATTTTTGGGAAGCTTCAGCCATTGAGCAATTTGTTTCTGAGGATTAAAGATTATAGTTACCCATGCTTCTTATACTATGAGGTTAATCAGGCATAGCTACTTGATCTTCAAACAATTCAAAGGCCTACAGAATATGGTATAACATATTTTAATATTAGTACTCTGTTGACTTGAGACACAATTGCTCCTGACAGCACCAAGCTATTCCTGAGAGTATGTTGGGCATACTCTCCATACGACACTCCATATGAAGTTCAATTTTTTTCCTCTGCTACTGGCCTCTTGGGCTAAGAACTGCCCCCACCTCCACTGTTGACCTTGGACAAGCTATCCTAACTGAGCTTGCAGGAGTTAGTCTTAAAGAAGACTTCTGAACCCTGCCAAGTCAGGGTAAAACAGTTTTTCTATTTCCCTGCTTCTGAGATGGTCTATCTGATACTTTAGGCCTTGGCCAAAGCTACTTTGCCCCGACTTGGCTGTAAGAACTTGGGTGACTGTACAGTTAGCCTTTGCTTGCATCATTTGGTAGTGACACACTTGCACTTTCTGCCTAACCTAGTATTGTTATTTTCCTTCTCAGGTCTTTGATGAGGTTGAAGACTAGACAGTCATAGCAATATCCTCTCTTATAGTAGGTAGACAAGATTTAGACTTTCCAGATTAGGACTGCTATCGGAGTAAGCTCTGTTATGCCTTTACCCTGATACAGGCCATTTATATTAGACATGTAGTATATATCTATTGTTCAGTGTTGCTCTTGGTGATAGTGGGTTTTAATTAGTGCATGTTTACCTTTCCTTTTCCTAGAGTATACTTGACATTTGTAAACACTGAATATAGTTTATGCATCCGTCTTAAAACCTTCTTCTTTAGAATAAAGGGGGAAATATAGGCATCTTGTCAGTGAACTTTTAATGGTGGCCACACCTCCTTGGGCATGGCCTAAGGCAGATGGAAATGGAAAGAGAGGAGCTTGAGGAGTGGCTTTTCTTGGCATGCTCTTTCTGCTGGGTCAACTGATCCAGTAGGAAGAGCAGGGAAACACTCTAGTGGTTCTTTGTATTTTTCTGTGTAGTTGTTCCCCAATAAACACCCATTTATCATTTATCTTGGGTCTAGTGATATAATTTCAATCTCACTTTCACAAGTCAGTGTTTCCATGCCAGAACCTAGAGACTCTCATCTCCACTTTGAGTCAAGAGTCAGGTGTACCAGACCAATTGAAATAAATGCCTGTTACAGGGCAGTTAGTGGACCTGAGCCACTTCGCTAATCACTGGCACCTTGTAAAGGAGACCTTCTCAGGTGCACCCTCACACTGTACTCCTCTAGGTTGGAGCTCTCACATGCACTTCAGTATCTGTCTTCTGTTCAGAGCATTGCTATATCACAGCACAGAAGGGTCTGTGTCTTGGAATCATCTTTCCATCCACAACAGTTCTCAAGAACAACTCATTTTGGTAACTGTTTTCAGTATATATGAAATAATGGATAGACAGATAATTAGAGCAAAGGATTTGGGGAAATGCAGTTCATTTACTGTAAGGAAATTGATTTTATATATAATGCCTGTTCTGAAAGTTAGTGAGTTTCCTGATCTTGGCTGTGTGTGACACCAGGCAGGGCCACATACTGCAAAGCTAATTTAGATTTCACTAAGGAGGCTGGATCTAATTTAAGATCACTACCACATTTGAGAAACCCTGAAAATATCAAGCTACAGAGGCTTACGAGATGTGTTCTAAACTACATGATGAGCAACTCTGGGGTTGTGAGGGGCTCTAAGGATTCCCAACCTATTGTGAGGCTCCCCAACAAAAGCTTCACTTTTCTGAAGGCATTGGCCAGGTTTTGGAAGCTCACAGAGCACTGAGGTGGGAGAATTGCTGGGAGAAATTCATGAATAAAAAGGTGTTGGAAAAGTTTCTGGCCATCTATAATCTGAGAGTTGGGTTGTGACTATTCAAACAAAAGAGGGCAAAGTGTGAGTGTCTGAATACCCAGGTTAAGCAGAGCAAACAAGACTTAGAGCTCTCATGGAGGGAGGGGTTTTCTGTCATCAAGGATTTTATAATTGTGCTTAAGGGCCAGGATTTCTGGGTGTGTCTCCAGCAGAGCAGGGGACCAGGACACCAGTACATTCTCCTTTACTACAGACCAGAGTTGAAGATTTCACTGGATTGCAAGCCTGTTTTTCCATGATGTGTCTTTGTGTTTTGATTCTGGTGTCTCTGTCAGCCTGCATGGCATTGGGTGAGTTATTTTAAGTACAAGTCAAAATATTTGCTCCAGGTAGAGGTAGACAGAGATGTGTGTATAAAGAGGCAAGATAGATCTAACTTGGCAGAGTTTTCATTCTCTCAAAATGGGTTCCTTTGTGGAGTGGCCCAGACCAGGGTTGCCCTGAGACTGAACACAGTGGGATTAGGAGAGTGCAATAGCTCTGAGATCCAGTAATACACGATGGTGCAGAAAGGAAGGAGTCAACCTGTGCCTCACAAAGAGGGGCAAGGACATTTCAGGTTCCTACTTTTATGGACTGTACAGTGGATTAGAAAAAAATTTGTTTGTTTGTTTCTCAAGTGTATAGCATGGTGGTGGTTGATAGAAAGTGTAAGAAATGCATGGATAAATAAGGATAGATTGCAAATGGAGTGAATTAAAGAAAAGATGTGGTCAGGTCAACGCACCATAATCTAATGACCATTGGGATGGCATTTGTTATTAGGGATTCTTAAGGGAAGGGGTACAGAACTGGGTGTAGGGCAAAGGAGCAGACCAGGTTCTGACAGGAAACACAAGAGTAGGGAGTCTTGGCTGTTATGGATCTCTTCTGAACACAGAGGAGAAGCAGCATAAGTAGGTATAGGATTTATTTGAATTGCAAGGGAAACTAGGGAATGCTACCTGCTTTGATTTTGTGGTATAAGGTTCTAGGGATGAAGACAAGGGAAGTGGCCCATGCTATGAGGTCTGGATAAAGGAAGTGGCAGGGGTACTGACATTAGATTAGATAGATACTAAGAGTGACAGTTCCTACAGAGTAATAGGGTCCAAAAAGTGAAAACATCAGACACACAGATTACATTTCTGGTTAATATATGATGTAGCATTGAGTTTCAACATACAGTCCTTCCATTTCATCAGCTGAGAATTTAGACTCACAAACATATGATCTCCCCAGAGTTATCTATAAATTTATTAACTGATCTACTTCTGGCCCATGAATTCAGCCTCTTCATTCCTTGAGCTTAAGATACCATTCCTTGAACATAAGTTACAGAGAAAGGCCTAGACTGAGTAACAGTAATAAAGGCATATGGAGAATAATGCTTCTGTGATGCTGGTTACCCTGGTAATGCTACCCTAATTCCATCTTTTAGAAGTTCATACTTCCAAATACTGTGGTCATATTAGCAGTACCTAGCAAGACTTTGGAGAATATTAAAGGAATTGAAATGTAAATTTGGCATATAGGAGATGTCCAATATATGATAATTCTATACAATGTAAGTGGTATGAACTGTTGGTAATATTCTTGTCACCCAGTCTCATTATAACCAAACACACTTTACTCGGCGACAGTTCATCATTGAACTAATACCAGTCTATACCTAAGTGATTTGTAACCTGACATTCAACAATTTTGCCAGTGCCTCTTCTCCTACTGCCTGGGCTTCCATGGTGTATTTCCTCCTGACAGCACTCTGGTGGTTGCTCTCACTCTAAGCTGTATCTATGTGTGTATTTTGTTGTTGGATCTCTTTCTTCATTTAAACCTCCTCTTCCTACCATAGAGTCAATGTACACATGTCCTGTGTACTCTTAATTCCAGTGGGCCACTCTACCTGACCTTCTTCTAGTACTGAGAGGAACAAATCCAGTGACATTTTCCTTTTTTTTTTTTTTTGCTTCTGTTTGTCTTACTATTTGTGCAAAGCTAGTCTAAACTTGTGGAAATCCTCGGACCTCAGTTTCAGTCACAAACATGTCCCATCACACCTGACTAGTAGCATCTTTTACCAAGATATTTCACTCACTGTGTTCCTGTCATAAGGAGACAACATCACTCACTCACATTTTAGATAATCCCTCTTCAGGGCAGGTAACAACTCTCCATTCCTCATATATTTCTCCACATTTCTTCAGAGCAGTTTCTTCCTAATTATATATGGACTCAATCCTCAGAAAATAAAGTTCATGAGAAAACTTCAACATGCACTGCTGCCATCTGTGGATCTCCTCATGTCCATGTTCTGGTGACATGGCAATAATTAACATCAATGACAAAAGGATAAAAATGTAGGATTGGCTGCTAATGGCATTAGGCATGGCCCCAAGCTTGTAACTCAGATGTCCCCAAAGAGTTTACAGTGTTAATGGCTCTCATCTCTGTAGAGCACATCCTAGACTTTGGATGGGGTTATGTCCTGATAATCTAATGATCTTAAAGTAAAAACATACATTATTAGATAAATGCCATTAAATCAAAACATCATAAATTGGGCATCACATGTACATCTCTACTCCAATCTTCATTTGGTCTTGTTTACCAATAAATTAGAATTAGGAACAGACACAATGAAAAATATCCCAAATGCACCCACTATGCAGTTGGCTATTGAAACCATGTGTCATGGATACCATTTTATAACCTACTTTCCCATGAAGATGCCCCAGTGCCACACACTACTTTTTCTGTTTGAAAGACTTTGTAATTTTCTTTGGGGTACACATTTTAAGGACATATACTTTTCACCCACAGCATCTGTATATAGTGATACTTTGACAACATGACCACTAACCAAATGTTGAAACATCAGGATTGTTGATGGTGAGGTGTAGTCTCATGAAGAAGGACCAAGTTAGTTCCCTCATGTCTCCCATCATATAGAAGAAAGATGAGTAAGCTTCAAGGACACAAGGAAAAATTGCCTGCTTTGCAAGAATGGAGCCAATGGTTCAGACAGGGCTTGATATATAGTCCCCTTTACATTTAGATGGCCCTACACAGAATCACCAGGGTATTTTAGAATATCATTGTGTTCTTGGAACCAAAACTGTTACTGCTGCATACTAGTCCATGGCATGAAACCTAATATCATCCGCATCCCTAACTTATATCCAATCATCCTAGATTATCTTGTCCTTCCTATAGAATTCTGCCAACAGTGATATGCTACCTTCTCTCTGTAGCCATGCCTGGTATTCTGTCTTTCTCTTATTTCTTCTTGCTTAGTTATCTCTTAGCCTTTCATCTTTCCTAACTTATCTCAAGAACCAGTTCCAATGTGGTGACACCAATCAGAAGGCCTCTTTCATTCTTCTAACTCCAATGGCATCTACCTGATTTTTCTCACATACACCTCTTTCATCTCAGCATTTTCTCTGCCATTCTGAGATAACAGGCAACTTCTTGTTTGTTTCCTCATCCAACATGTGTCTCTGCCCAGGATCTTCTTGGGTAAGAGTCTCCAGAGGCTTCTAAGAGGCAAACCAGGGTCTTGTTTACTGAGTCTATCCTCTGTTTGCAGTGCTTTTCCAGTTAAATTTCAGCTTACTTTCCATTTGGTGCTCTCACATAAGGGCAGTTTTCTTCTTAGTCCTTTTATGTTAATAACAAAAGAGACCTAAAAAAGTTTAAGTGATTTATTCAATGTCACATCTTCAAAGTGCCCAAACCCACCTAGAACCCAGATATCACCTTTTCCTTCTGATGGATTTATGTGTCATTTCTTTGTCTAGCAGGACACCCATCCTCACCACCTGTGGTGAACACTGTTCATGGCAAAGTCCTGGGGAAGTATGTCCACTTACAAGGATTCACACAGCCTGTGGCTGTCTTCCTGGGAGTCCCCTTTGCCAAGCCTCCTCTTGGATCCCTGAGGTTTGCTCCACCACAGCCTGCAGAGCCCTGGAACTTTGTGAAGAATGCCACCTCCTACCCTCCTATGTAAGCCACTCTCGCAGTTAGGAAATATGTCTCTGGGTGATGCAGGAAGAAATCAAAACAATTCTCTGGTTTAGTATACATTGTTTTGTAGTCCTTCGTGAATACTATAGAATCATTTTTGAACCACAATAGCTTTCTGGAGTTCTTTGCTCAGCACAAGTTCATTGAGCACCTGTCATGAGCTAGGTAAGCTCCTGTATAAAGACACACTAATGAACTAAACTCAAACTCCTAGAAACATTGAGCTATGTTTTAGTACAAAGGAGAGTCCAGAGAAAGCATAGAAGTTAATAAATAAATAATGCAATAAGTTAATAAGTTAGAATATATTAAGTAAGGAAAAGAGATATTCCAGTGTCATATATCTTAGTGCTATCTCTTCTTTGCTGAAAATTATAGGGGACATGAATAAGAGAATGCCCCCATCAGATGTGTCTAGTTGCCCACTAATGATCTGACCAGTGGTTTGTGTGCTCCAATTATCCTGGTCAGATATTGCCTCATAGCCACCCCCAGACAATCCAAGATACTCACAAATACACTTTGAGATGTTATTTGTCTCCTAAGTAAGGGACATCTGAGGATACTCAAGGTATCCACCTGTACCTGCCTTCTTTTATGATATCATATCTTTTGTTTTTATGTTCTGGTTTCAAATGTAATACACGAGTACTACAGACAAGTCAAGAAACATACAGAAGTAAATGTAAGAAAACAAAAACCACATACAATATTTCTATCACAAGAGATCTGCTATTATAATATTAATATTACTTTTTGGTCATTTGTCTGTTGCCTATTTACCAGACAATGGTTCTTACATTCAGAAAGCTTAGGTTGCCTCCAGGCTTACAGGTGCCATAAATGCCACTCTGTCACTAAATATCACAGCCTGATATTTAATATCAACCCAAAATCCAACAGCAAACTGCAATGTGTCTCTAACTTGGTGTCATGAAATTATCTTTGGTGTTCTTGATTGTATAAATGATGCTGTGATCTTATGACTAATAATTGTAGATATTCATGAATAAAAGCCTCTTGTTAAGTATCCCTCCTGGTATATCTAGGTCTGTCTGCTTCCTCCACGGACATATGAGAACATTTATTCATAGACATCAGCCAGTGCTTGGGCTTATTAAAATAATAATTTGTGGGAACTGGAAAGAGGACTTGGCAAATAAGAGCAGTTTCTGAGCTTGCAAAGGACCAGAGCTTAGTTTTCATCAGCCACATTAGGTGGCTCACAACTGCCTGTAAATCCTGCATCAGATAATCCTACGCACTCTTTTGACCTTGATGGGTAGTCTTACACACTGTATATCCTCACATATACATACATATATGTGTAAATAAAAATGAACAATGTGTGACTCTTAAGTAAACAAGATATGATATAATAACTGGAACAAAAATAAATATAATTTATTGTTGTGGGATTTATTTTAATGCTAGTAAAATTTAATTTCCCACATTTGATAATGTGAATGATTATTTTGGACTTAATTTGAATTATTGCTTTTGTTGACATTAAGAATGCCTCCAGAGACACTAGACATACCTTTTCTGGCTTTACTTGAGCCTCTTGGCAACTTTGTCATTCTAGCACTGAGAGCCTCACTTAGACATACTGAGGACAGTGGAACTCCCATCTGTGTCACATAAGATTGGATAATGTTACTTATAATATACTTGAATTAAAAGCACTTTACAGCCTGGATCATACTAGCTGTGTGATGATGGGCAGAATCTCAAGCTTCCCTGTCTTTGTTTTCTCATCCATGATCTGAGATTAAAAGTAGAATCCATGTGTGGGGATAATTTGCTATTTGTATATTAGCAGAATTTAAATCAATGCCAGACACAATTACTTCCTTTTCACCCATGTAATCAGTTATCACAGAATACAGTAGTGGTAGCTGGGATAAGAAGACAATAAAAAGCCTGATATCCCACCCCCTTAAGCACTCACCTCACATGGACATGGAAGTTTGGAAACCAGAGCAAAGCATGAATTCACTCAAAGCCTTCCAGCTCATCAATGGCTAAGGCAGGATAGAAGACAGTTCTTATGAGGATATCCCACAAAGCTACCACTCCTGACCTACAGCAGGCTGTATTGGAGGTAGCCCTTCTGGTTAATAGAAGTCTCCCAAGAGGAGTGTATGGAGGAGCAAAGATATCCTACATCCCACTCTACAAAGCACTTTGGAGGGCAGAGTCTTATACTGTAGTGTGGGGATATAATTTCCTGGTGCACTATATGAGCATTTCTGTCCTTGGCCCACAGCTTCCCAAAGGCTCTCTGGAAAGGGTGAAACATCAAGTTGATCTCTAACTTCAGGACTAGGAGACTCTTAGATTCCCAGGGTCCCTACTTGTATTCTTAGATACCCTCTGACCAATTGCATCTAAGTGTGGTCCTGTGAAAATAGCTCTATTGACAGCATTAAGACTTCAAGGTAACATTTTTCAGCTTTGTTCTGGAAAAGCATCTACAATTTCTTCTCCCCTCCTAGGTGCTCCCAAGATGCAGCTGAAGGTCAGATGGTCAATGACCTCCTAATGAACAACAAGGGGAAAATTCAACTCCAGTTTTCTGAAGACTGTCTCTACCTGAATATTTACACACCTGCTGACTTGAAGAAGAACAGAAACAGGCTGCCAGTAAGTCCAGAGCCCAGTGACTCAGACTCTTGAGTTCCAGCATGTAGATCTTTGTGCAATTAGAAGACAACAGCATCAGCTGGCACAGAGCACCATGGGCACACTGACTGAAGGTTTCCTCTGACCACGCCTTTCCTTGTTTCACAGCTGCCCAATGACATCAGATTTGCTGCCCACCTGGAACTGCATCCTCATTTTGCATACTCTCTTATGCTACTAAAAGGAAAAAGGCTACTTTCAGCTTTCAGTTATTACATTAGGATCTGACCCAGAACACCCAAGCACAATTTACAATGATGTTAGTGCCTGAAGGAATCTTAGAAAAATGAATATCCCAAGCCTTTCTGTACAGATAGAGAAACCGAGGCTCAGGTAGGGAAGGGAGGACACACAGAAGGAAGGGATCACAGGGCAAGAGCTTGTGTCTTTAGGCTTCACACCTGTGTTCCTAGGCAGGGGCTGGCAGTGCGATGTGTGCTGCCTTTCTCCCCACATTACCTGTGATAAAGTTTACTGCCAGGTGGGAACTTTCATGGCCCATGGTGGCTGTGTGGAGGGAGGAGTTTGTGGCAATTTAATAAGTACTTCTCATATTGTTGCCAACTATATGGGATTTTATTGTAGCTTCTTCCACTCCCTAGTTGCCTTTGGCATAAGCTGTTGGCCTAGTGAGTCAGCCTTTCCCATAGAAATTAAGAGGCAGGAGTAGGGCACACTGCCAGTTATAGGCCACAGATTTAAGTAGGACCATTATAAAAGAGATGATCCTTGAAGTGTAAGACATGGTATGAGAACCCACCCAGTCTCCCAGAATCCTCTAGGATAGTACTCAGAAATGAAGGAGGAGGCTGTGATCTTGAAAATAGTATTTTGTCCTAAGCATACAAAGTTTGTGTAAGGAGGAGAGAATAAATCTCACTTCTACTTATTCATTTGCCTCTAATGTATACTTTGTGTGTCTACACAGGCAGACTTAGGGTCAGAGGAAATAGGAACATAGACCAATGTGGAGAGCCATACATGCCCGGGCCTTGTCATATGGTCTGCACACATATCACAACATCTTGAGTATGTCGTTACCCACCAGCCCTTGAGCTCAGGCTTTACTCAAGATGAATTTGTCTCAGCCTTTCCTTTTACATAATCAGTTCAATAGGAGGAGGAATAGGATCTCTAAGAGACAAGGGGTAGGACACCCCTCAGCGATATTCTCAAGGCATTTACCACAGGGTCTGGGTTTGAATCATTGGTCCACATTTCCCTTGCTGAAAGACCAAACCATGGTTTACTTTCTCAGCTTCTTCTCCTGAAACAAGAGTTATCTGGGTGAACACTCAATGGTGACTGTCTATCCAGTCTGGGATCAGTAGGCAGGACAGCAACAGCAATACACTAGAAAGGAAGGATTATAGCCTTATTCTTTGTTAACCCCTAGAGTTTCAGGGGTTCAGATTCCAGTCCAGCAACAGCAGCTTATTGAATTGTGGCCATGAGTTAGAGGCTATTGTGGGCTCCCTTGGACTCAAGTCTACTCACAATCCTTGATGTGTTCTAGGTACTCATGTAGTTAAATGAGTGAAGGCTTCATAGAGGATGTGGATGAGAACAGGGCTTTTCCAGATGGTGAAGAACTTGAGTATGCAGAGGCATCAGAGAGAGGGACCACTGGGAAGGGGTGCCAGTGAGGATGAGTATGGATATTAAGACAATCCCTCAAGTACATTTGTATTAATAGAGCTGAAAGTAAAATTTGAATACTGTCTCTCACTAATTTTCAGACATCAGGATGGTGCAGTGGTAAAGAGCATGTGACATTCCTGACTCTCTTGTTTCCCATGATAATGCACCTAAAAAATAAAATAAAATAAAATATTTATTTATTATATATACAGTGTTTGCCTTAATATATCTCTATAGGCCAGAGAGGGCACTAGATCTCCTTAGGAATGGTTGTGAATTGCCATGTGCCTGCTGGGAATTGAACTCAGGACCTCAGAAAAAGCATCCAGTTCTCTTAAACTCTAAGCCATCTCTCTAGCACTTATAATGCTTCTTACTTTGAAAAGACCTGAATAGACACAGGCCAGGGCGAGTCCATGGGGAAAAAGAGAGGAGGATGACTATGATGACCTCTAGGTCCTAGCCAGGAGAGATGAGGACAGAGACTACCTTTTGCAACCTGCTTCCACTCCTTGAAGTTAGGTGGTGGTCTCCTCAAGTCAGGGTGTGGTCAAGGAAACCAAACCAGAAAACATATGAGCTCCTTCTCAATTCTACTTCCTATGACCAGGAAGGTCCTTTTCTTGTTGTCCAGGTGATGGTGTGGATCCATGGAGGAGGACTGGTAGTGGGTGGGGCATCCACCTATGATGGACTGGCCCTCTCTGCACATGAAAACGTGGTGGTGGTGACCATTCAGTATCGCCTGAGCATCTGGGGATTCTTTAGGTAGGTGTTTGGGTCCTCCAATCTGCCTTAATAGACCTGCATGAGTCTTTGCTTTTTTAAAATAGCAACATACCTGAAACTGATTGATGATATAGAATACAGATTTACTAGGCATAGAATCTGAGAGCCCAAAGTCAACAAATAGACTGGGATATTTCAGGAGAGCTGGGTAGTAAAAGGCTCTACTTTACAATGTAGTAGTGGAGGAAAAAAAAAAACTTTAGTGTAGGATAAAGGGCAAAGCACATGGGAAGACAATAAATTGGTGAGAAGGGAGGGGCAGGTAAATGTCTTACTTTTCTTTTTATTGCTGTGATAAAATATGATAACCAAAAGCAGCTTAGGAAAGAAAGAGTTTTTGGCTCATACATCCCAATCATAGTTGAATATTGAGGGAAGTTAGGTCATGAATTTTTGAAAAGAATTAAAACTGAGACTATGGAGAAATGCCCTTGCTGGCTAGCTTTTAAAGCTCACTCATCTTACTTTTAATATATTGGAGGACAACCCACAGTAGACTTGGATGCACTCATCCATTGTCATTCATTAAGAGAATGCCTCCACTAGCTTGCCTACAGGTTAATTGGTTGGAGGCATTTTGTCAATTGTCTATTTTTCTATTTTCCTAGGTGATTCTGACTTGGTTCAAGGCAAATATATATATATATATATATATATATATATATATATATATATATATATATATATAAACTCAACAGGTACAAACTCACTGTCTAAAGAAATAACCTGATTCCCCTGAGCACACAGATCCTAAAAGAACACAGTGTGCCCAATGACCTCATTACTTCCACAGATTCTATCAATGTTTAATGCTGTAGTCTCCTTAGGGACCAAGATGCCAGCACATCAACTCTTGTCATATCAATCATATCCAAACCATGGAATCTGCAAAATCAAAAAGGCATTAGTGATATAATTCTTCATGAGGATGTTTGCTAAGTTTCTTCAAGATATTCACAGGTCTCTTTCTTGAACCATATCCCTCTTCTTTTCGAACCACACTGGTCCACTTCCTTCTGGACTCAGTTTCAAGATGTTTACTGCACTCAACAAACTTACACTTGCCTTGGGAGACATTTAAGTTCTTATCCATTTCACCTGTGCTGCTCAGCTCTCTTCATTCCTCTATGACAGGATCAGCACCAGTGTTGCCCGTGAATGTTTGACCTCTTCTCACAGGAAAATGTGGAAGGAGTGGGATCATGTAGGGAACTCAGTTAGTGTTGCTGCAGTCAAGTTTTTGTACTATCTACACTGTCAGGCTGATCTTAAAGCCAGCTATGACCTCTACCAGTGCTTTTCCCATGCTTTTCTGGCTCATTGCACCAGTCACAGACAATCTATTCTGGCCTCTTTGAGATGTTCCGGTTCATGGCTTTGGGTGGTGGCTCCTTCTCAGTCCTTCCCTACTCTGTCTTCAGGCTATATGTGTATGTGTCTCCCTCTCTACTAACTCCCAGAGTGACCCCAGAAGTACTTAACACAGTTCCCTGTTTATAGTCTTCAGCTTTCTTTTGAATCCCTGGTGTTCCTTTTTAGCTAACACCTCATCTCCCTCTGGTTGTGTGCTGGGCACATGAGACTTCACAAGACCTTGGTCACCAAGTAATTGTTCCCTACAACAAAGACCTTATTTGTTTCCCATAAGATCCTCTGCATAGCTGCTAGCAGCTCCAACTTTCTGAGTGACCTGGACAAAAATACCTTTGGGCTTCTCCTTTTGTCCTAGCCCACATCCAACATACATTGTCCTTATTTACAAATCAAAGCCCTAAGTCTCTAGCCTGTTATAAGGCCCTAGTTTATACAAACCTGTTAATTTATTAAGAGAGTACTCTACATAGTTTCCAGAATGTGCTGGGAGATGACTGAGTCATGTCATCCCTCTGCATAATGTAGCCCATTATTTACAATAACCCAGAAACTCTCACCAAGTCTCCTAGTCCCAATATACATGCATTTCACAGCAACCACCCTCACACTGCTATCCCTAAGATTTTTGTAAGCAATGCTTCTCCTAACCTAAATTTCACTCTTTGTATCATTGGTCCTTAACTTTCCTAACCCTGACACCCTTTAATACAGTTTCTCATGTGTGGTGACTCCCTGACCATAAAATATTTTCATTGCTAATTTATAACTGCAATTTTGATACTGTTATAAATCATAATGTAAATGTCTGACATGCAACCACCAAAGGGGTTATTACCCACAGTTTAAAAATCGATGCTCTAGACTCTAATAAGACTTGTATTAATTTTACTTAGGTCTATAACAAATGCCACTGTCTCGGTGAGGCTTTATCTAGTAATGAGACCTGAATACTACCTCATGATTTTATCTCTGCTTTTTTTTCTTTTTCCAGAGGAATGATAATAATCTGTTTGTCTGTGTCTGTAGTGTAAAATGAATGTAATCAGATTTTGTGTTTTAGTATTCCAGAAGTGCAGTTGGATGGATGAATGATGGATACTCAGTACATAGCTGCTGAAAGAAATAGTGAGAGCCCCACAAAAATCAATGTAGGGATTAGAAGCAGGTGATGTCCTATGTGTCATTCATTAAAGCATAGCCTAGTTCTGGAAGGTTCCTTCAGGACCCCCATTCTATCAGAGGACCTGGGAGCCTTGCTATTCTATGTATGTCCCCTTATATTTTCTTGCAGCACAGGGGATGAACACAGCCGGGGAAACTGGGGTCATTTGGACCAGGTGGCTGCACTGCACTGGGTTCAAGACAACATTGTCAGTTTTGGAGGAGACCCAGGCTCTGTTACCCTCTTTGGAGAGTCAGCAGGAGCTGAAAGTGTTTCTGTTCTAGTAAGTGTTCCTGGCAGTACATGCCCAGTTTTGGTGAATTTGCTGATGGGACTTCTTGGAGACCAGTTTCCAAGAACCACAGGCATCTTTACTTTCACTTTACTTTCAATATAGCAGTTCAGGAATCTATTTATTGCAGAACACTAGAAGGGGAGGAGTTAAGGAGCAAACTAACACGTTGGGTTCTAGAAAGTGCACTCTCTGAATTTATTTCCAGAGCTGTAAGCATTTCCAATTACAGCTTGGGACAATGGCGATTCTTGTCTTCTCACCTGGTTGATTTTCCCCTTGTTAAACATTTTGCATGAAGTCTCAACACTTCTAATGGTAAATAAAGTTGAGTATAAACCGAAAACAGGACAAAGTATTTTTTAGGCTCCACGGCAGGTCTACATTCTATAATCAAGTTTGAAAGCCAGCAGGGAACTATGAGTTGTTCTCGTCAAAACCCAAGAGGGAGGGCAGTGAACTCTGGATCGGAGTGAGTGACGGGTCTTTTTTGAAGGGTGGACAAGAAGAGCAACTGGTAGAAGTGAGATGGGCAAGCCCTGGCAGGGCATGAGTAACACAAATGCATTGGGATATAAATGTCTTGCTGATGTGGGGATGGAACTTAGGGAAATTCTAAGAGAAGCTCAGAAATAGAAAATTTTGGGGGCCCTTAAAAACACTACTAAGTGCTAACTCACAGTTAAGCAAAGGTATATATTTCTCACTCTCTCTCCCTTCCCCCTCTGAATCAATCTATAAATTTATCACCCTATCATCTAGCTGCATTTATTGATCACCTAAAAACCGATGTATGTATTATCTATTTATATCATCTAACTACAGCATCTATCTATACATATATCATCTGTCCATTGATCTATGCATCTATCTATAATCTATCAATCTCTCATCATTTCTTTATTATGACTATCCATTATCTGATTCCATATAGTATTTATTGTAATCCACTTTTGCAGTGAAAATTTCCTTAATAATGTAATATGATACAAATATCTCCCTAAATATTAATTATTCTTACATAACACTAGGATTTATAAGTGCATACCAATCCACACCAACACTGAGAAATTGCTTATTAACCCAACATCATAATATATGGATATTGAGGTATTCCAATTTTTTTCACTATAAAAATATAGTATTAAATATCTTCTGTAACTCTGATCATTTCACACTTCCCTCACCATTCCTGTTTCCCTACTTGCTCTTTTGCTTTCCTGTTATCCCATTAGCTATATCCTCAGCTGTTTTTATCATGATCCCCTTTTCTTATGGTAAGTTCTGAGTAATAAAATTCTATCACAGAATTTGAGGCTAGAAATTACCAAAACTATCTTTCAGGCACTTTTGATCATCATGATGGGACTTGCCATAGCCTTTCTGTTTTGTATACTCTGGTTCCACTATACTAAGGAACTGTGGGGAATCTCAGATCCAAGTTCACATAAACAGGCCAAGAATGATAAGTTCCTTTATTTCTACAGAGCACTGATGTCCCTAGGTGAATGGGTAGGGTAGGAGAGAGGGTAGAAAAAGACTTAAATGGCAATAAGAAATAGAAACCATGAACTTGAGAATTCCACAAGGTGTGGGTATGAGGAAAAGATTGGAGGAATGAAAAAGAAGGGGTAAATTATGTAACTATAATCTCAAAAATTATTATAAAAAGGGTAAATTGGCCATTTTATGCATATAAATTCTTTCCTCCTCTCCTCTTTCCATTCAGGTGTTGTCTCCTCTGGCCAAGAATCTCTTCCACAGAGCCATTTCTGAGAGTGGTGTGGTCTTCACTTCCGGTTTATTCATGGAGGATGTCACTTCATTGACTGAAGTAAGTCCCAACCTGGGAAACTCCTGTGTCCTTTCACCTTATTTCCTGAGTCCTGGAAATGGGGGAGGGGTCTTACTGCTTATGAAATTCAATTCAAAGGATTCCTGAACTAAGAGTGGCTAAACAGAAAGGGCTTTTATGTTCTCAAAAGCCACATTTTGCTGGTACCTCACCTACCTTTCTGTGAATCATGCTACTCAGATGCCTTGCAGTTCTGCACAGGTTGCATGTTGCGATGGGGTGCATGCAACCTACATTGGTTTGCATACGCTGGGTGCCGGAAGGTGAAGCCAAATGATCTATAAGTGAGTAAATGGATTTGAACTAAACAGTGTAATCATAGATCTTCACTTGTCTGTGCATGGCTTCTCTTGAGATATTTTGATATTTGTTTCTTTTTAAAATTATAAGGAATGATATGAAAGTGGCTCATTGATATCTGATGTCACAATTTTAACTAAAACAGAAAAAAAAATAATTCATGGGCCATAGAAACGACACCAGCTTCTCTGGAGTGCTTTCAGGAAGGATTCCCTGCCTGTAGAGAAGGGGCTTAGGATAGAACCCACTCTCTACACCAATGGTGGAAACTAATGTTTCTCATGGCCTCTGTGTTTGCCTGTCATATCATGCAGAAAATTGCTGTTATTGCTGGGTGCAAAACCACCACATCTGCTGTCATTGTTCACTGCCTGCGCCAGAAGACGAAGGATGAGCTCTTGCAGGTCATGCAGAAAATGGTGGGTGTGAAGTCTAGTGAAGATGCTCTCCAGGCTTGGATCCAGGCTTCATTCAGACTTCTGTCATCTGACTCTAAAGTGCTGCATACAGGGTTTTTGTTTGTTTGTTTGTTTGTTTTATATTTGTATTTATTTTATTATTTATTTATTTACCTATTGGGGCAGTATCAATGATCCCAAATTCAATTTTTGTGCTTTCCTTTTTAAAATAATTTTTACTTTTAAAAATTAAATATAATTACACCATTTCTGTTTTTTCTTTCTTCTCTCATGACTCTTTTGCTTCCTCTCAAATTTTTGACCTGTCATTCTTTAATTGTTAATGTGTGTTTGTATGTGGAGGGGGGATGCTAGAAATCAGCTTCTAGAAGTGAATTTTCTGTTATGAAAGCAAACATCCTTTGAAACCTTGAACAGGAAAAGGGATAGGTTGAAACGGATTCCCTATAAAACTAATATCTTAGTATGTTGCTGGGTCTGGGTGCTCATAGGATATCACTGAGAAGCTATACCTAAGCTTTCCATTCCTTGGCTCCCCTCTGAAGCACACTGGTCTCCTGGGAAGATAAAAGTTAGTAGCACCCTGCACTTACACCCTGTCTGCTCAGAAACTGTCAAGCATAACATTTGAGCAATAGTGTTTGTTTAAACTTTGTTGAATGGAAACTGTTGTGAATTCATTTCAAAGACTTAGCTGTTTTGGGAATATGGTGACCCCTTCTCATATCCAGATATATGAACTTATGAAATGACAATAAGGGAGTGGGAAAGAATAGAAGGCTCATCCCATCCTGCTATTCCATGTACTCAGCTTAACTTCCCCTTGGTGCTGGTATCCTCTCCTCTCTCTCTTTTTTTTTTTCTACAGGAAATTTGGGGTATTGTTGCGAAGAAGAAACTGGCAGGGGGTGGTTGTAGGAGGATGCAGGTACACACAAGCAGTCATTCTCCCCAGAGCTCCAGTGACCCTGACTCTGGGTCACTCTCTGCTCCTTCCCCTCATTCACTGTGCTCCACCCTGTGTCATGCAGTGAGGACCCCATGTAGAGTTCCCTTACATCAGCCAAGGAGGAACTAAGAGCACAGCCCAAATGACCAGATTTTACACCAGGAAGGTTGACCACCATACTATGTCTTTGTTTCCACAGAAGCTCTTTAGGCTTGATTTACAAGAAGACACCAAAAAGGTAAGGATGTTTTAAGGTTTGCAGCTATCTGGTGTTAATTTTCAATTTACTACAGTTGGAAGAATTCCCCATGGGGGAATCACACTAATTTCTAGTGTGTGCTGTTGAGGCCTGGAGGAGAAAAGCCACTCGATGGTTACCAGAGTCAAGGAAACCAGAGGCACGGCTGGGCCTGCTCCCCTGACTGCCAGATCAGTGCTCCAAATCAGCAATTCTTTATCCTTTTCCTATTTGCATTTCTTGCTCAAAAACTGGTCCTGTTAGAAGAGATGACACTAAAACGTTCCACTGCCAGAAAGAGGAGATTACTAGCCAAGAGTCTTGGGAGCCATTGTTGAGCACAAACCTCTCAGGATGACACGGCTCAGGAGGTTTGTAGGGAGGAGCCTGAGATGTCAATCCACATCTCAGGATGTGGAGAGGCTACCACATTGTGGAAACTCCAGATGGGCCTCCATCTTGACCCTCCTGTCCTTGCACCTACCTCCCAGGAGTGAGCAGAGTCTCGTGAAATCAGTTATGCAGCCTCCTATACTTCTGTCTTTTCACCTCTTCCCTAATGACCTTGTCACTTCTCTTAATTGTGTGTGCGGTCACAATGATATCCTCATAACCATTTGCCAATATTAAAGGAAGTATTTATTGTGTGGAAAGATATTATTTGAGCTGTTATACAATAGAGAAACAGACAAAAATCTGTCCCTCTTGAGGAATTCCATCATGGAGAAAAAAATATTGAAATATGTTTTGGGTCTTGGTCATGGTTAAGATAAAAGAGAAAGTAAAAGATGAGTATCAGGATTCCTACTCTATGGTGTTCTACCCCATGGCTCAGTCAGTCCTGGGATCAGACCCACATGAAGTCATTGTTGATGAAACAGCATCAAAAAGAGGAAGAGAATATTTGCCTATTTGAGGATGAGGCCATTCTTGGGACTGATCATGTGGTAAATACATTTTGTGATAAAACTTGGAAAAAGTAAAGAACTTTCTAAATTGTGGATGCATGTGTTTAAAGTTCACACAAGGATAATGAATTTGAAAATTTATAGTGTAGAGCTTGATTGTGAAGCTGAAGAAATGCAGTGTCCTTTTAGGAGCAAGGAGGGAGGAAGAAATAATAAGTCCTGCCCATTTGGTGTTTCACTAAATCATGTGTCTACGAATTCTTTAAAAAAAATCTATGTGATATAGTGTGTCTCTAACTAGGACTTCACACATAATATAAGGGTGCTAACATTTTGGTGACAGGTCATGCCTTCTGCATTTCCCCTGAAGCAATGGCTTAGGATCACTAATTCAAAGTGCTTGACAACCTTACAGACCTAAGGAATCATGAGGAATACTCTATTATAATAGTGTAAGAAATAGTGAACATTAATTTTAGCTACTGTGCTACAAATGACATATCATGCATGACACATGTTTAATTTGAGTTAATGCTCCCCCTTTTCCTTCTTTGCCACCATTATCTTGCTATAGACAGATGTCCCTAATCAGGCCTTTGTGACTCTAGACTTTAGGTCCCTTCTCAGGACCATGAGTTTATGTGGTCACTGTCCATAGTCATGGGGTCTATGTTCCAGCTGCAGTCGTGTGATTTATGTTCCAGCTGCAGTCATCGGGTCTATGCTCCAGCTGCCCCCATAGACTCGCAGAGCAGGAGTTGCTGGTTATCTCTGACTCTGTTCTGCTCTTTCCCCCAGCACTATCCCTTCATGCCAACTGTGATTGATGGAGTGGTGCTGCCCAAGGCCCCTGAAAAGATTCTGGCTGAGAAGAATTTCAACATTGTTCCGTTTTTAGTAGGAATCAACAAGCAAGAGTTTGGTTGGATCCTGCCAAATGTGAGCATAAACAAAAACTGTTTGACAGGTACCCCTCCCAGTACCAATTACTCATCCAACTGTGCACCAATAATCTCATTGTGCAAGCCTTGCTTGGTGTCTAGGACAGCTGTCTCTATTGCTATGTGTGGATTTCTCCTGGGAAACATTCTTGGGCATCACCTGTTTTCTGAGAAATGTTGCCTGGGAACATGCCATTTCTTTTCCTTAATGAATTCTGGAATTCCCAGGCTTCTGGGCCTGAAAAGACAATAATTGTGCAGATGAAATAACCAACAAAAATCAGCAGAGGAGTTGAGAGTTCAGCATCAGGCTGGGACACAGAAAGACACATTGGTTCTTAGCCCCTCTAGTCTCATGGATCCCATGAGTGCTCTCAGTGCCTCAAGGACAATGTTCAGAAAGCTTATCTGACTGATTTGTTTCTATAGGAAAGAAGAGGTTTGCTTCTTTAGTGATTACAGAACTTGCCAACAGTGATCAAAACAGGACAGGTTTTACCCGGTAATATAATTAACAGGGAGGGAAAGATTAAACATGATCTTGACATGATTAAACATGTCAAGTCCCTGACACCAAGGCTGGGGGTGTTTTCTGTACAACCAGATATAATTGTCACTTTCTGTAGTGACTTATATAAGAGAGATGCCAGGATCCAGTCTTCCCATCAATGAGTTGTCCATGGAGAAGGAGTAATTTTTGCTTGAAAACATTGTGCTTTGTCGGGCAGGCATAGTAGGAACTCACAGTGTCTTAAGTTGTTGAAACAATGCTAGAATCAGGGCTCTAAGAGTGGAATTATTGAGGGGGTCAGTACATGCTGAGAATTTTGCAACTCTCAGATGTCATCAAAGAACACAGCCATAAAGGTTGGAATGGTGAATTCCTCAGTCAGTAGGGTTTGTAAGTACCCAGGCTGTTCCTCTATCATTGGGCTTTCTATTTCTACTTTACCCTTATCTAAATGTTCTCCCACTACTTAGGGAAATATAGTTCCTACAGCCTGATAAATAAGTACATAAGTATCTTTATCTCATTCCTTCATTTTCTAGATACAAATACATTTGTTTTGTTGATTTTTGTTAAACCCATGGAGACCCATACCCAGGAATGAGGAGCTAGAGCCTTCATTTCACAGTGGCCAGGATGTTTTTCCTGGTTGTATCTTCCTGTTCATTTCTGATGATTCACAAATACTTATCTATTTTTTTTAAACAGATGATGGAATTTCCACCAACTGATGTAAAACTGGACAAGGAGATGGTCACATCGCTCCTGAAGAAGTCTGCTTATTTCTTTGTAAGCATGTTATGATCCTTGGTAATTGGCCGAGAGATTGGCACAAATTACAAACCATTTCTTTTTGTATTTCTTTTTTATTTTTCTCTCATACATTACATCCTGACTGCAGTTTCTCTTTCCTCCACTTCTCCCAGTAACCTCCACTGTATCCACTCCTCCTCCACTTTCCTTCAAAACAAAACAAAACACAAAAAGTTCAGGCCTCAGCCTTCACAAGTGTATTAATCAAACATGGCCTAACAAATTATAATAAGACTAGGCACAAACCCTATGTCAAGCCTGGACAAGTCAACACAGTGGGAGGAATAGGGTCCCAATAGCAACCAAAAGAGTCAGAGACACTCCCACTCCCATTGTTAGGAGTCCCACAGGATCCTCAAGCTAAACAGTCATGGTGTATATGCAGAAGACCTAGCTCAGACCCATGCAGAGCCTGTGATTGTCATCCCAGGAAAAGATTGAGACTCACTTGAGCTCGGTACCCATGTCTTCCTGCTTTCTAATTTTGTCACCTCAGGAGGGATTTATATAGGGCACAGAAATCTCACAGTCAATGAATCCATCTCAATTGTCTGGGAAGCTACACTGCTCAGCTGGAGGGGGTCACTTTGTTCATCCATTTCAGAACATACCAGAGGATGGGATTCCAGCTGCCATTGAGAAGTATTCAATAGACACAGATGATCCGGTCAGAAATAGAGCCCTGCTCCTAGAGTTGATTGCAGATGTGATGTTTGGTGTACCATCTGTGATTGTGTCTCGTGGTTACAGAGGTGAGTCCAGCAGGTTGGATGGGGCAACAGACTGACCAGCTTTGGTCTCTAATCTTCTGACTTCTTAGGATAGACAGATGTGGAATTTCCTTGTGGTGAGGACTCAAGGTTTAGTGCAGGAAGAGCTCTGCTCTGTATAGTTCCTGGCAGTGGCAGGCTCTATGGCCATGATGCAAATGTAAGCAGTTAAATTTTTTGGTTGATCTCAGAAAACATCACTGAAGGAGATGATGAGTGATACTGGAAGGAAGTAGTGGCCAGTTAATGATGCCCAGTTAAGTACATGCCTACTGTGGACAATTGGGTCTGGGTTACTCCAAGAATAATAAGATGAGTGGTCTTAGAGTTATTGCATCTGAGCAAGAGGGGAGGATACTCATCCACCACTGCTCATTTGTCATTGGTGTGCTTTGATCTGCTGCACATGGGAAAAAACAGTTTATAGTGACCAGAGAAAACCTGGAGGCAAAGGGCTCCTAATGCTTCCAATACTGGAGGTTTTTCTTTGCTGTCATTTTATTCTATTTACTTAGTGTTTTTAAGTATTGAGGGAGTCTCTACAGTTTTTATCTGTAGGAACATGCTGTCCATGAACATTGTTAAATGTCTGATTTTTTTTTATTTGGATGCCTTCTTTTTCTTTTGCCAAATGCTTCAGGCAATGACATCTAATAATATGCTGAATCAAAGCAGTATGAGAGGTAATTTTTCTATTTTTCCAACTTTTACAGGAAAATAGTTTCCCTGTTGTGAACCTTTATTTTGTCAAAATATTCTTCATCTCAAACCAGGTGGTGGTGGTGAACGCCTTTAGTCCAAGCACTCATGGAGGCAGAGGCAGACAGATCTTTGTGAGTTCAAGGCCAGCCTGGTCTACATAATGATTTTCAGGACAGACAGAGCTACACAGAGAAACCTTTTATCAAGTGTGTGTGTGTGTGTGTGTGTGTGTGTGTGTGTGTGTGTGTGTATGAATGCATGTATATGTTTTCCATCTAACTCTTATTTGGTCAACTTTTTAATCATAAAAGTTGAATTTTATCATATACCTTTTCTTCATATAACAAGGTGACTGTTTTTTAACCTCTACATATAACATCATGTATCATAATCCCCATGTGTGTTTAACTGGTATGAATCACAAGTTTAAGTCCTGTTTGACCATGGTAAATTATCTGCCCAATATGTCATCGGATTTGTTTACTGGTGTTCTGTTGAGAATTTTTCTATCAGTGTTTATCAAGGACCTTGATGTAGTTTTCTTTTCTTGTAGCTCCTTATCTTTTCATATCTGTGTGATTCTCTCCTCATGGGAGAAAAGCTGTGAATGTTCCATTTACTTCTGAGGAAATTTGGCAAGAATTTGAGATAGATAGTTCCCAGTTCTTTAAATATTAGTTGTGATTCTTCAGGGAAATCATCATCTTTCTTGGATGAAAACTTTAATCACTAACTTAATTTTATTCATTATTGACCTCCAGATTGTCTTTCTTCTTAGTTCAGCTTTGATAGGATTAACTGGACTTATAGTTCATCCCCTTCTTCCAGGTGGTCAAATCTGTGTCCATATTGTTGTTTGTAATAATCACTTATAAGCCTTTGAATTCTTGTGGCTTTTAGTGTAAAACCTTTCATTTATGATTTTATCAATTTGATTCTTTATCAACTTTTTTTATTTGGCCTGGTGGATCTAATTAAAATTAGCTGATATTCTTTATTCCTTTATTCTCAAAAACCATTTAAACCTTTATACTCTCTATATTCTCACAAATCTCGCTCTATCTCTCTGTCTCTGTCTGTCTCTGTCTGTCTCTGCCTGCCTCTCTCTCTCTCCCTCTCTCCCTCCCTCCCTCCCTCCCTCCCTCCCTCCCTCCCTCCCTCCCTCCCTCTCTCTCTCTCTCTCTCTCTCTCTCTCTCTCTCTCTCTCTCTGCCTACCCTGATCTTTCTCTCTGGCTGTTTAACTTAGTTCCAAACCAGTCTTGGAGAGAACTCTGCCACTGGGCTATATTCCCAGCCCTCACAGGTCATCTCTCTGTGGCCTTCATTTGTTCTCTTGTCTAGCTTTATGTTTGGTTTGTGCTCCACATACATTATCTCTTTTATATCAGAAATCTCATCATTTTGTAAGGACAGTTTATTTTAGCCATAGGATATATATTTTAGTTATAGTTGTTAGTGCTGTTTTTGTCTTTTAAATTTAGGACTTAGAATTCACTTGCCACATGTATGATCATTACAGCTCTAAAGTGTCCTAAATTCTATTTATATCTTTGACACTTATGCTAATGGGTTTCATGTCGTTTATTATTGTCTCTTTACTTCATCTTAAAAAAAACTCTAATTTCTGTAAGACATGTGTACTCATGCTCAATTCTATCTGCTTTTATTATTAATTTTTATTTTTCTTATTTCTGAATGGCAGCTTTATATGCTATGGTATTCCTGAGACTTGAAAGATGAATATTCCCTGTCTGCATATATTTAAATTTTAATAAATTCTACCACAGAGATACTTGCATACCCATGTTCATTACCATGCAATTCACAATGGTGAAGAAGTAGGACCAGCCTAGAAGTTGACAAATGGATAAATGGAGTGAATAAGATGTGGTATATACTAAGTGGGATTTTGTAAAGAAAATAGTTATGACATTTGCAAGAAAATGAATGGAACTGGACAATAAATATGATGTGTTTGCTCTCATCTGTGGAGTCTAGATTAAATTTGTATGTATATGGGCATGGAGGAGAGAAACTAGAAAAAAATGAGAAAAGAGGATATCTTAAGAAAATGTAAAAAGGACACATGTATAACATTGTAGAGTAAGGGCTATTGTTAGAAGGAAAATCACGAGCAAGTGGGTGCAAAAGGCCTGAAGGGCAGTGGGGTAAAGAAACAAGTAAAACAATATATGTATGGAACTATCATAATAAAACCCATTACTTTTCATGATAACTTAAAATAGTAATTAAAAACATAAATAACATAATAGATCTTCTTGGAATGAACGTGCACCAGAGCATTATTATGAACACCTATCTGGCTTTTTGTGGGGTTGCAACTTATACATTATTTTTAAAGTCCATGAATGCCTGACTCAAGTCCCTTTCTAAACAGCCCAAGCATATCCAGGAGATGCATTGGTTTGTCTGCTTTGCTGACTACTGGGGTTTCTTCACATGTAGAGGCCTCTTTACCATCCAAGTACATGCCTGATAGTATGACCTGTCTCCCTAGATGCTGGAGCCCCCACCTACCTGTATGAATTTAAATATTGCCCAAGCTTCTCATCAGAAATGAAACCCAAGACAGTGATTGGAGACCATGTAGATGAAATCTACTCTGTCTTTGGTGCCCCGATTTTAAGAGGTAATTGTGCTTTGTTGCCTGTGAGCTTAATATTTATTTCCCCAACTCAGAAAAGAGATAGCCTGTCAGATGCCCAGCCTTTTTTCCCACTCCAGCACACCCTAAGAAAGGTATATACCTACTCATGGGCAGCCAGCTATGTTTTCAATCAGGATGCTGTCCACTAATGTACCTAAGAAAAATGTATCACCCAAGTTCCCCTGCTTGAAGGTAAGAATTGCACTGCTTGATTTCCCATCCAAAATGACATATCAGAATGTGAGATAAGAAGAGGTCAAACTATTGCTTGTCAATTAGATGCCATTTTCATCTATTGGTCTGTATGCATTTCTATTTATCTAAAAATTGTGTTTTTACATATATGAGCATCTTTAATATCTTAATTCTCAGCAGTTCATATGATTTGGCCCATTTCAACTACTGTGGATAACTCACTCTGAGCATTTACCAATTAGGCATGTTTTAGAACATATGCTATTCTAATATTTTTTCTCAAACTGTGAATATGTGGTTTTGAAGAGGAACTTGAGAAAAGACACACATAACAGAAATACTGTCATCTAAGAACATCACTGCACTACAGCATCCATATCTAGAGTAGAGAAGAAGAACTGGATGCTGGGTATGGAAAACAAAGCCAGACAGCTAGGAATGAATTGCATGACTATTGCTGAGTCTTAGTCCTGGATCATTCATTCTCAAACTAAAAGTGAACACAAGCTAACTATGATCTTTGTGCAGTGAATAATTGGATAAAGTAATTTTTGAGTTGGTACTCATATTCTGCATTGATAATAAGCTATTGCAGGTTCGTGAAATGTGATATGTGTATATTTCCCATAGATGGTACCTCAGAAGAAGAAGTCAACCTCAGCAAGATGGTGATGAAATTCTGGGCCAACTTTGCTAGGAATGGGTGAGAATAGTACAAAGACATTACAAAGACATTGTGCATGGTGGTAATGGGCACAGGGTAGATTTTAAGCTATGAGTGATCAAATCCCACCCTGTGATCACAGAGCTCTGACAATGGTGTGCTCCAATGCCTTGTTGTACACAAGCCTTTGGCAGAGATAAACTAGGAATCCTTATAAATGTCATATGAACGTGGGACCTCACAGCATCTTTAAGATATTCTATTTGATTCTGTTCCCAGGAACCCCAATGGGAAGGGGCTGCCCTATTGGCCAAAGTATGACCAGAAGGAAGGCTACCTGCAGATTGGTGTTACTACCCAGCAAGCCCAGAGACTGAAAGTTAAGGAAGTGACTTTCTGGACTAAACTCAGGGCCAAGACACCACCACAGACAGTGCACATACTGAGCCATGAATAAGATGCTCTTCCAGCCCCAGGAGATCAGCAAAGTCAAGATAAATCTACCCTATATAAGATACTTATGGCCAAAGATGAATCTTTGAGAAGATTTTGCGATGGGCAGGGGACAGGGAGGGTAATGATTGTACCTGTGGCCTCAATTTGAAGAATAAATGTTCATTTTAAGATCAACTCAGTGTTTATGTTCACCTACCTTAGACTGAGAAGATAAATAGAAAGAGATTATCATAGGAAGATGCCTCCATGTAGAGTGTGGCTTGGCAAATGCTTCCCTCTAAATTTGGGAGGAAATATTTTTCAGGAAGAATGCAGTGTGAGCTTTGGTTCATTGTCCACCTCCAGCTGGGGGATCTCATCAAACACAGGAGGACGCAGGAGAGTTCACTAAAGTGTCAGAGGTGATTTGTGGATACCACACACCTAAGGAGAAGTTTATTCCTACTACTAACTTCTCCATGGGTGTCTGTCAGGTGCTCATGGAAAAACTGGAGGCAGGTTTTAAGATCTTGGAAAGCCCATCTTCAGCTATGTAGACATGTAGCTCTGCTCAGACATGTACTCTGATGAATGAAGTCCTTCAACATAGGGGAAAACTCAACTTTCTCTACTTCAGGCCCCTGGGATGACACTGAGACTTGAGAATGACTGGGACTTGAGAAAACAAGAAAAAATTCATGTACATCTTCCATACCCATGGGAGGTTAAGAAACTCTGTCCTAGGTAGAGATTATAAGCAATCTCTATTGCTAAGGAAGAACAAAGTCACAAAGAAATGCACATATTTGATATCTAGGAGCATACCCTCCCCATGTTTGATGCCAGACTAACACTATTTCAAGCACTCTTGTGTGCCACCCAAGAATATCTAGTCAGGAGACCTCTGTGAAGAGCAGGTCTGAAGTTGAGGGTTGAGAAATATATCAAGGTAACTCTCCAGAATCTAGCCATCACAGATACATGCTGGAACAGTGACAAGTACTGGGAGATTTGGAGGAGATATCTCACAGCCTTGTTTGTTGACTGCCTTTCCTTCTTCTGTGTGTAGAATTGATCTCAGAATCTCCAGGGCTATCACGGTTGTCATGATTGAAGTTTATGCTTGTCATGGAAGTCTTTTGGTCTCCATCAATTTTGAAAGATAATTTGGCAAGCCTCAGTAGCAATTATTTGCTTCTGGGCTTAGATTATACCATTCTATGCTATTTATTTACTTACTTACTTACTTACTTACTTACTTATTGTTTCCAGAGTGTCTGTTAAGAGGGGTGGTGTAATTCTGATAAGTTTGCTTTTGTAATTAAGTGGACACTTTTCATTTGTAAGCTTTTAATGTTTGTTTGTTTGTTTGTCTACATCTTGAAGTCTTTTTTTCTTTTTTATTAAAGTATTTTTTCTTATTTTACATATTGATCCCAGTTCCCTATCTCTCCTTCCCTCCCTCCCATGCTCCCCAATCCCTCTCCCATCTTATCCTCCCCCCCCAGTGCACAGGGAGGATGAAGCCTTCCAGGAGAGATTATCAAAATATGTCAAGTCATTTGGAGTAGGGACTAGGCCCTCCCTCCTGCCTCTAGGTTAAGGGAGTATCTCTCCATGGGGAATGCACTCCCAAAGTCCTTTTATGCACCAAGGATACATCCTGGTTCCTTTGTCAGAGGTCCCTTAGTCTGCCCAGGCACTCTAACTGAGGGCATGGGTTCTGGGGGTCTGTGTCTGTCCAGTGTTTGTTTCCCAGGTATCCGTCTGGGGTTGAGCTCCCCCTTGTTCAGGTCAGCTGTCTCTATGGGTTTCTATAGCCTAGTCTTGACCTCTTTTCTTATTACTCCTCCCTCCTATATTCTAGGAATTCAGTTCAGTGTTTAGCTGTGGGTTGTTTCTGTTTCCATCAGCTTCCATAGACAAGGTCTCTATGATGGCATATAAGTTAGTTATCAATCTCATTATCAGGGAAAGACATATAAGGTAGCCTTTCCAATGTTGCTGATTGTTAACTGAGGTCACCCTTGTAGGTCTCTGAACATTTCTCTAGAGTCAGTTTTCTCTTCAAACCTATAATGGCTCCCTCTTATTATGGTATCTCCTTTTTTTGCTCTTGTCTATTCATTCCCCGGCTTAATCTTCCTGGTCCCACATGTTCTCCTCTCCTCCCCTTGTCTTTCTCCTAACTCCCTCTCCACTCATTGCCCCCACACTCCCAATATGTTCAGGAGCTCTTGTTCCTTTCTTCTTCTGTGAGGGACTTTCTATGAATCTCTTAAGTTCTTCCTTGTATCCTAGTTGGAATTCAGCAACAACACAAATTGCAGAATCCCTACAAACTCATGGAAACTGAACAATGCACAATTGCACCACTCCTGGGTCAAGGAAGAAATAAAGAAAAAAAAATAATGATTGTAGCTAGTTGTTTTCTGCCAGCCCGCCTGGTCCCACCACTGCACCAGCCCCAATTAACACACAGAGACTCTGTTTTTGATATAATTCTGTTGGCCAGTTATTCTCATTTCTTATCGGCTAGCTCTGTCTTAATGATTAACCCATTTCTACTATTCTAAGTATTTTCACGTGGCTCACCTTACCAGCCAGAGCGGCTAGCATTCTACCTCTCCGGGCTCTCCATGTTGACTCCTCCTAACTACTTCCTCTCTTCTCCTAGTTTCTAGCCCCTCCTATCTTCCTTTTATGTTGGCCAACAGTGCTTTATTCATTAACCAGTATGAGAAACATATATACAAAATGACATCTCCCATAAAAAGATTTCCTAAAATTCAATCAGAATGAAGACACAACATACCCAAACTTATGGGACACTTTGAAAGCAGTGCTATGAGGAAAGTTCATTGCACTAAGTACCCATATGAAGAAAATGGAGGATAGTCACATAAGAGAGTTAACAGCATAACTGAAAGCCGTAGAGCAAAAAGAAGCCAACTCACTCCAGAGGAGTAGACACTAGGGAATAATTAATTTGAGGGTGGAAATCAATAAAGTAGAAACTAGGAAAACAAGAAAAAGAATCAATGTAACAAAGAGTTGGGTTTTTTTTTTCCAGAAAATCAACAAGATAGACAAACCTTTATCTAAACTAACCAAAAAAAGCAGAGAGAGAACATTCTCTGCAGAGAGGAAAAGGGGGACATAACAATGGACACTGAGGAAATCCAGAGAATTTTCAGGCCATATTTTGAAAACCTGTACTCCACAAAATTGGAAAATTCAAAGGAAATGGACAGATTTCTGGATAGCTATCACTTACCAAAATTAAACCAAGAACAGATAAGCAACTTAAATAGACCTATAACCCCTAATGAAATAGAAGCAGTCATAAAAAGCCTCCCAACCCCCCCCAAAAGTTCTGAAGTCTTTTAATTTTTTGAGATTACAATGTAATTATATAATTTCCCCTTTTCCATTCCTCCCTTCAACTCCTTTCATATACACCTCCTTTATGTCTTTCAAATTCATGCCTCTGTTTTCATTAATTTTTGTTACATACATATATTCATATGCATACATCTACATGCATAAACACAACCTGCTTAGTCTGTGTAATGTTACTCGAATGTTTTCAGAACTAATCATTTGGTCTGGACAGCCAATTGTTGTTCTGTTCCCTGGGGAATACTATTCCCCTGCTCTCAAAATGACTTAGTTTTTAAGTAGGTCTGGTTCTATTACACAAATGGAATAAAGACTTTTAGAAGCAAACCACATAAGGCTTCACCTGATTCCAGCAGAAATATTCTCCTAACAGAAAGTGGGTTTTCTCTCTTCCACAGTTCTGGCGATGCTAGTCCTAAGACATTGTAGAACTAGACATGTTATTTTCTCTCATATGTGGAACCTAGATCCATGTTTTTGCACAATACTGTGCGTGAATGTGCATGATGTGTATGCATGAGTGTGTGTGTGTTTGTGTTTGTGTGTGTGTGTGAGTGTGAGAAAGAGAGAGAGAGAGAGAGAGAGAGAGAGAGAGAGAGAGAGATGATAGAAGAGGTAGAGATGATAAATAAGGAAGAGATCTTTAGAGAGCAGATAAGAGAAAATTGTGTGGCCTGGACTGACTTAAGTCTTTCTCTTAGGCCCTGATGTATGAGAAGAAGCATAGCCCTTTGTACTGGCTGGTTTTGTGTGTCAAATTAATAAGATCTAGTCATCATAGAAGAAATAGCCTCAGTTGAAGAAATTCCTCCATGACATCCAGCTATAAGGCATTTTCTCAATTAGTAATCAATGGTGGAGGGCCCAGTACATGGTGGGTGGTGCCATCCTTGGGTTGGTGGTCCTGGGTTCTGTAAGAAAGCAGGCTGAGCAAGCCAGGGGAAGCCAGCCAGTAAGTAGCTCCCCTCCATGACCTCTGCATCTGTTCCAGCCTCCATGTTCCAAACCTGCTTGAGCTCCTGTCCTGAATTTCCCAGTGAATGACTGTGATCTGCTAAGTGTAAGCCAAGCAGACCCTTTCCTCCCCAACTTGCTTGTTGGGCACTGTGTTTTGTAACAGAATAGAAACCCTGGCTAAGATACTCTTTCTCTAAACCAGGAACATGTTTGGAAGAGCCAGTAATAGCCTGCATCCAGGGCCTTGGGAGCTTTTCCCTGAGGCTGTCACATAGGAGAATGAACATGGTACCTTGTTGCTTAGCAGAGCCAGTAATGTTCTGGAGCCAGGCCCTTGGGGGAGCTGCAGCTTCGGATCCTGGGAACCCAGATCTTCCAAGTACATGGGCCACAGTTGTCAGTCCCAAGTCTGCTCTGTGTTTGGTCTATAAAACTCTTCAGATTCCCCGGTGTTCCTCTTATGCAACATTGCTTAATTAACTTCCAATTAACTTCTTCCCATTTTATGATGGTTTCTTCTAGCTCTATTCCATTCCTCTTCTGGAAATATTACATAAGATGCTGTACTTCTTAATAAACTTGCTTGGCATAAGCTATAGCTTATGCAAGACCATATGAGCCTATCTTTCTTATGTTCTTTACTCTGTCCCCCCTGGACCTTCCTCCTCAGGACTCTGTCACTCAAGAATGACCTGATGATCCAGCTCAGGAACCCACGGGACATGAAAGCACGGGGGTGAACTAGCTGGGAGGATCATGTGGACATGCAAGACAGGAATGTGAGGACAGAGGGGGAAAAGGATGAAAAAGAAAAAATACGTAATGACATATTTATAAATGACAGATATTGTAGACCCTTAAGGAGAACAGAAGCCTCAGCAAACAGCTAAATTAGGAAGCAATGCCACATATGTCACTGTATGTGTTAGCAGTGGGAAGAGTTCAGCCTCTTACCAAGGAAGATTAAACTTACAGACACCTGGGTGTTACTTCTGCAGGGTTTCTTTCCTATAGAAAATGCCAGGCATTTTGGTAAATGTTCCAAGAATGAATAGATTGGGTAGGCAGGATTAGACTATGGAGGGATAATTACCTTGGAAATGGTCTGTCCCTTCAATGTAGTGATCTCTCTGACCTAAGATGAAAGCAGAAGGTTGGGCACTTGGCAGGAGTACTGCAAAGGCAATATTTAGATATTAAGGGGCACTGGATAAAGTGTAAGTAAGGTTGTTTCCAAATATGGGCCTAGAACTATAGGAAGTACAGATTGTGGAATGCTGAGAATGTGTCCAAATCTGGAAGCTGAGATGTTTGGAGGCCCTGAGTTGTTCTAAAATCTTCCATCCTTTCCTGGGGATGCCAGATCAAAGCTCCTTCTGACTGAAGACAACAGCCTGCTATGCCAGTCTCTGCCTTTGGGAGGCTCACAGATCCGCGGTTTCACTGGCACAGGGACAAACCTTATGTAAGAAGTCCTTGTATGAGTTTATGGGTCCCTGTTATCTAAGAGTTGGGCAATGACTGTGCAAATAGAGAGTAAACAGGAGGTGGGTGTGGCTTAGAAGTCCCTCCCACAAGAGTACCAGAGAGCTCTTGGCAGGGGATTTTCATCTGGTTATTTTATGCAAATTGGCAGAGGGGGCAGGATTTCAGGGATTGGTCTACAGCTGTGAGACAGAACCAGTGCATTTCCTCCAAGCACCAGGCATCTCACTGAAACCAAGAAGGAGGTACTGTCCTTCCATGATGTGGATCTGTGCTTTGGTCCTGTTCTCTTTCACTGCTTTCCTAACTCGGGGTGAGTACTTCCGGGTACATATTTCACATACTTTATCCTGGGCCTTGGTGAGTGCAGGCTCATACGAGGAAATGAAAACCAGGTTTCATTTTTTTTTTAGCAGAGTTTGCTCTGTGGACATGGACAGAAAGTGTGAGTGAATCTCAGCACAGTGTCCTGGAGCTTTGTGTCCTTGACTGAGGAACTTAACTTCTCAGTGGCATCTCCTCCATTGGGCTGCAGTGGAGGTGAAATGAGTAATTGTGTCTGTTGCTTTTCCAGTGCTGATTGGTCTAGAGGAAGTATAAACATCGGGGATTTAAAATAGAGTACATCCATAGAAAATTTGACATGTAAAACCATCAAAGGCCCACATTTGAAAAGATGATTTTTTGAGAGTTCCCTGAACAGGGAACATCAGTGAAGCAAGATACAGGAGGAGGCCCTGGGATCAGTCAGAAGGCTGGGACAGAATAGAAGCTTTGGGAAGGGTCTTTGTTGTGGTTTGCAGGATAAAGAAGAGAGGAGGTGGGGAAAGTGGTGTGACTTTGAGTAGCTGGGGCAGTTTCAGGGGACTTGAGGATTGACAAACTGTGTCTATTTTAATTGTTCCTAATTGTATATGATCAAGATAGGTTAGTGGAGGCACAGGCTAGGGGACCCAGATAGTGGGTAGCTGTGGGTATGGTTCTGGAATTGTTGGACCCTAGGGGTGACAGTTTTTCCCCCGATGGTCAGGGCTTCAGTGGTCCAAGCAACGGTGTGGGAAACAGAACCATGGATAGAACAAGGGTACAACGTGGACCTCACTACCCGTCTGTGCCACTTGAAGGAGGGAGACTGAGGCTTTCAGGGGAATGCAAACACCCAAGGCCTCCTGGAATGAAGCCTCACTCTTTATCTCCAGAACCTACAGCAGGGTTTCCCCACTCAGGGTCTTGGCCTTGTTGAAATTTCTAGACTTCCCTTCTGTTTGGCTGTGTGATACTGTGAGAGGCTGGGACAGAGAAAGAGGCAGAGTGAAAAAGTGTTAAAATTGGAGTAGAACATGACTATGCTGCTGATTGCCCATGCACGCCACAATGACCACCTATTTCTATCTTCAGGAAGTGCATCCAATCAGCTTTGCATCTCCTGTTTCTCCATCTTTAATATGACCTTGATAACTCCTACTTAGCAAGGCTATTTAAAAGAGCATTGTTGTGTACTTGTAGCATACAATAGGTGATCAATAAGTGCACATCCCATATTATTTAAACAACGGCTATATTTTTGTTTATACTTCCATCCTATTTTCTACACAGAGCAATCTAGATCCTTCCTACTTCACTTGGGTAGAAAATACTTATTGAGTTAACATAGGCATCACCTAGTGGTTCCTGTTTGGTTTCTTCCTCTCCTTAGAACTCTTCCTCCCTTCTACCTGGCCTTCCATCTGCCACCACCCTGGTAGGTGTTCTCATCAGACACAGCTGCCCCCGAGCTTCACACTTGCTTCCTACAGTATATAAATTGATAATGTGTATCATCATGTTCAGTTAGTGAAGTCCACCTCACTGACCTCCCAGCATTGAAATTCATGTCTGGCTGCACCTTCCTTCTCAGAGATCCTCCAACTGTACTTATTTTATAGGGAGCCAGCAACACTCATTCTGTTTTCTTTCTCTTTAGAGCCCATATCTAGTCATGGATCAAGTCTGCTTTATCACATTCCCCATGTACATCTGCAGATTTCTGCATAACCAAGTTATATAACACTCTATTCAAGCGCAGACCCTGAGAATTCACACAAAATAACTATTCTGCTACCCATGGACATTTTAACAAGCATGCTGCTCAGGAAAGATATCTTAGTGGAAATGGTGACCTTAAGGAAAAGGGAACAAGAGTGGGATTTTTCTCTTACGAAACCAATGCATGGACATGATTTTATAGTATGGTTTTCTATAGAGTTTCAGCATTGATATTCTTGATAATAGATGCTCCCAATATTATGATGGGCTTATTCTATTGATCTTAAGAAAAGTATCCCAAATCAAAACTTCCCTATTTGGAGATCCTCAGTGGGTAGAAAGAGGACAAATGAGAATTTAAGGAGGAGATGAGGTAGGACTGTGCTGAACAAGAATGGAATCAATGGGTATGCAGTGACCTGATGTCCCACCTTTCTCTGTTAAGAGCACTTTCCTACCAGCCTGGCCCCAGAGTAACATCAGCCTCAAAATAACACAGAGACTCTATAACTTATAAATCTGTTGGCCAGTGGCTAGATTTTCTTATTGGCTAGCTCTGTCTTAGTTATTAATTCATTTCTATAATGTAAATGTCTATATGTGCTATTACCGGAGAGAGATGGAGTCCAGACCTCTTATTCTTCTCATGGCCTACATCTAGACTCCACTACGTTTCCCAGAATCCTCCACATCCCCTAGTCCCACCTATCTTGCTTTCCTATAGGCCAGCATTTCTTTATTCATTAACCAATAAGAGAAAACCTATTTACAGAATTAAATCTCCCATTATCTCATCTTTTCTGTCTAAAAAAGGGCTTTAACTTTAACATAGTAAAATATATAACAAAACAGTTATCAAATAAAAACTATAGTTAACAATATTTAGTCCACTAACATTTAGCAAGATTTAAAGAAAATATTTCGTTATTAATCCTATCTTTGTGAGTCTAAAGTCTTATATGTAACTTATCTCTAATCCTAACTAAAGAAAATTATAACCATAACTGTCTTCCATTCCATCAAAAACCACAGAAGGATAATATTTAAACTCTAGAAATGACAGAGACATCTCTCAACCTAAACAGTCATTCAAAGTTCTTCTGTAAATTGGCACATCAATCTTTGGCCCATAGGCCACTGTGTATCTGGCAGACTTCTTAGCAAAGCAGGAAATTTCAAACTGTCCCACCTGTGTTTGCAGTTTGTCAATCATTTTTCTCTGTGTACTGTAGATTGTCTGGTAAACTCTTCCATGAAGCAGGAACCTAGTCACTTTATTGTGGGTCCTGCATGTCTATTTTGTACAGGATTGTATAAACAAACATTTATAGACAGTATTTGGAAATTTGGGCATCGTTCTTTCCAAACTGCTTTCTGCTGGTTGGGGACACTGTAATATATTGGGAATCCCAAGAAGAAGCAGAAATCATGGCTGTAGTCTGCAAGGATGCCTTGTCCCAGATTTTGAATGTTGGATCACCTGGGATGTTGTTTTAGGGATTTTTGTGTGGCTCCTTTAAGGCTGGTTTCCTGACAGATTCAGATAAAGTAAACATAGATTCAGATAATGTAAAACCTAAAAGGTTTTTACAATGTGTTTAAAAACATACATAATCTTGGGAAAGAAACAAATAACATGACTGGGCACTGGTGGTGCATGCCTTTAATCCCAGCACTGAGGCACAGAGGCTAGCAGATCGCTGTGATTTCAAGGCTAGCCTGGTGTACAGAGTGAGGTCAAGGACAGCCAAAGTTCCACAGAGAAACCCTGTCTCAAAAAATAAAAAGATAAAATAAAAGTAAAAGAAATAGAGTAATTAAAAAAACACCACCTAACGATGGGAAATACTCTGAATACTCTATACTATTGTGTTGTTTTTGAATTGCTCAATTGCTAAGGAAGGAACAACAACTGCTAAAATACACTTGCATATCAATGCTGCTGAATTAATCCAATTTATATGTTTTAAAGAATGCCCTGACTTCAAAATTTAAGTCTAAGGACAGGTTAATGAGGGAAAAGAATTTTTATTTTTGTTTTAACCAAAAATGAAAAGTTGTGGATTCCTTCCAAACTAACATGGTTTGATCAAGCAAGACCCCCTAAAACAATGTTCCAACATTCAAAATAGCTGGATAAGGCAGACTTGCAGACTGCAGCCAAGATTTCTACATCTTCTTAGGATTCCCAATATATACAGTGTCCCCAACCAGCAGGAAACAGTTTGGAAAGAATGACACCCAAATTCCCAAATATTGTCTATAAATGAGGTTGGTTATAAATGATTAATGATTGCAACCAATCTCTTTTGAAAGGTAAAAAGGGGATCATGGTATATAAATGAATGCTTTGTTTTGGAATGGATTTTTATTTTCTGATACAAATTTAAGGTCAATTTTGTGATATGTACATTTCTCCTCTTGTTTAAGTATTGTGTTTATATAGCTTATTTAAAAATGTAATGAATAACTAAGTACAAATTATAGTTACCTATAATAGTCAAAACTTATAGTTAGGTTTGTTAGGTTTTTATAGATATATAGAGATATATTTCAATTGGAAAGGCATTCTTCAAACCTTTCAAAGACCTACAGAATATGGCATTTTAAATGGTTTAGGGTTTTTCTTGACAGTGAGACATAACTGCTCCTGGCAACACCACCTGCGTCAAAGAAACTCATTATGAAATTTGCTTCCAATATGGCAAGACTATGCATTTGGACAAGATACTGCTCTTGTCTGGACTGTTTGACTTTATGCTGTATAAATTGGACATGCAGGACCCACAGCAAAGTGACTGCTGATTCAAGGTGGACATTGCTACAGGGTTTCTGCTTCATGGGACACTCTGTCAGACATTCTGCAGGACACAGAAAAAAGTGACTTAAAAACTGCCAATACAGGTGGACAGTTTAAAGTTTCCAGCTTTGCTGAGGAGTCTGCCAGATACACTATGGCCTTTAGGCTGAAGATGGATCATTACAAAAAAACTTCCGGTGACTGACCAGGCAAGTTGTCTCTGCCAGTTCCAGAATATATACATTATCCTTCTGTGGTCTTTGATGGAGTTAAAGACAGATACTTATGGTTATAGATTTCCTTAGCATTAAAGATAAGTTACATATAAGACTTTAAACTCACAAAGATAGGATGAATGACAGAATATTTTCTTTAATTAGTGATAATGTTAATGGACTAAATATTGTTAACTATAGTTCTTATTTAATAACTGTTTGCTATATATTTTACTATGTTAAAGTTAAAGCCATTCTTTTTATTTTAGACAGAAAAGAGGAGATGATGGGAGATTTAATTCCGTAAATATGTTCCTCTTATTGGTTAATGAATAAAGCACTGTTGGCCAACAGGAGAGCTTGATAGGTGGGACTAGGAGACAAGGAGGATTCTGGGACAGGTAGTAAAAAGGAGTCAAGAGTAGGCTGTGAGAGGAATAAGAGGTCTGGACTCTCTCTCTCTCTCTCTCTCTCTCTCTCTCTCTCTCTCTCTCTCTCTCTCTCTCTCTCTCTCGCAAGACCACATGGAAACACTTAGATTGATAGAAATGAGTTAATAGCTAAGACACAGCTAGCCAATAAGTATCTCTAGTCATTGGCCAACAGCTTTATAAGTAATAGAGTTTCTGTGTGTTATTTTGGGACTGACACAGCTGTGGGACCAGGAAAGTGCACACATGTAACATTTCTCCTTCTGGGTGATCATGCTTAAAGTTATGAAATGGATGTTCTAGAACGCTTGTTGTGTTCCTACCCCAATAGAAATTTTATTCTATTCATTTGTCTACTAAATAAAACCCTCTGGCCAGAGATTCAATGTCCTTTCCATCATGCATACAATAATACAAGACTATTGTATTAAACTACACCTTTAAACTACAGCTGGTGGTATCCATAGGACATTTTGTCTTCTCTGAAATTTTCTGTGTTATACCGTCTCCAGGCCTCTGCACGTAATGCTTAGTCTTGCTTAATACTCTCCCCTCATTGCTTCTAACTTCAGTATTTCCCTCTCTAAAGTTACAACCTTTTTCTTACCTGAACTAAGTGTCTGTGGTCTTTCTTATGAGATCAGCCTCCCAAGGATATGGTCACCCTCATTCATTGCCTCATCTAGTACGCAGCTCATTTTTTCTTTATTTTACATGCAACAAAACCATAGCCTAGAGGGTTGAGGTGACTTATTCAAGGTTATATACCTGAAAATGACAAAGCCTGCCTGGACAAAGTTCCAACTTTTCTCCTCTAATCTGTCTTCATTTCCCAATTGTCATCAGGTCACCCATCCTCACCACCTGTGGTGAACACTGTTCATGGCAAAGTCCTGGGGAAGTACGTCAACTTAGAAGGATTCTCACAGCCTGTGGCTGTCTTCCTCGGAGTCCCCTTTGCCAAGCCTCCTCTTGGATCCTTGAGATTTGCTCCACCACAGCCTGTGGAGCCCTGGAACTTTGTGAAGAATGCTACCTCCTACCCTCCTTTGTAAGCCACTGGGGCCCTATTTGTGGACATTGTCCTTGTAAATATGAACAATATCTTCCAAACTGTCTTTGATCCCTCCCTGTTTGATGTGTAAACCTCATGACCAAGGCAACTATAGGAGAAAAGGGGTTTTGGGGGCTTACAGTTTCTGAGAATGAGTCCATGATCATCATGTCAGGGAACATGGTAGCACTCCAACAGGAATGGTGCTGAATGCTCATATCTTCATACAGCAACCACAGGACAGAGCTGGGGGAGCTAACTGGGAATGATGTAGGCTTTTGAAACCTCAAGCCTGCCTCCTGAGAAACACCCCCCCCCAACAAGGCCACATCTCATAATCCTTCCCAAATAGTTTTGGTGAATGGGTACCAAGCATTCAAATGTTTGAACCTATGGGAGCCATTCTCATTTGAACCAACATATTGACAGAGGGTCCATGGTGCAATTGCCTACTCTGGTTTTATTCTTTGAATAGGGACAATAATAGATGTTTGGGGTTGATGTGGACCTTTAATGACCTTTACTAAGCAAGAGCTTGCATGCTCGAGGGACTCCATAATTGCCACTAGTTGAACTCTACATTGAACCTTTGAGCTTTCTTATCAGGGGAGCCACGAAGATTGCTGGGCTATGAAAAAGGCAGAATCTTAGCAGGCCAGGGCATCAGGATCCTTAGGGAAAATACTTTTCCCTACACCTGGCATTTTGATTCCCAATGGAGGAAATAATTTACCCAAGGTCACCCAGCATATTAGTGATTCAAACAGCACAACAATGTAGTTTTCCTAGGTGTACTCATAAAATACAGTTACTGACCTGGACAGTGTATGTGTTTCTCATTAAAAGTAGCACCATTGGTTGATGAAAGTGTCCCAAGAATTAGAAGATGTTTACCTGATGGAGTGCCATGTCACTCTGTAACCCACTGTATAAAGAACAATAGAGACTTAAACATGACCTCAGCCCAGGCAGGAGATGACATATTCAATACAGGCCAGCATGTGAGCTCTTCTCTCCTGGGTCTATGATTTTCAAAGGCTCAGGGAAAGATATAGCTGTCAAGCTCTTCTCACTCTGCAAAAGTTGGAAGTCATTAGAGAATCCAGAGGTTCCTCCAGGAAGAGTAGCCCTTCTTATACATGGATGACAGCTTCATTAACAAGTTCAAATCTCTTAGTAATAGGATGGACCTCAGACAACATGTCCAGCTTCTATCTGGTGGAAACTCAGGGGTTCCTTCTCCTTCCCAGGTGCTCCCAAGATCCAGAGGCTGCACAGATGATTGCAGAGCACTTCACTAACAGAAAGGAGACCATTCCTCATGAGTTTTCTGAAGACTGTCTCTACCTAAATATTTATACTCCTGCTGACTTGACAAAGAGCAGCAGATTGCCAGTAAGCATGGAGACCACTGCTCCAACATCAGTTTCATTTGTGCCATGGGAAAAGAATGAGGGCTTCTGGAATCAAGGATACTATAGTCCATGACTGAATCTAAACCTTGTGTTAACCACAGTGCATCAGACTCTGCTGGATGTTGTTCCATATCTGAGATAACACATCTTATTTTTATAAGCTGTCTCACACTAACAAGGACAAGGATGTCAAACATTAGTCTCTAGAATGAGAACATGATCCCAGAGCAGCTAAGATATAATATCAATAAACTTAAGCAAAAACAAAAATAACTTAATTTTAAAGATTCTGCGTGATAGTTTACATGAGAGGTGGAGGAAGCTAGGGTACACAGTAGGTAGGCAGGGCAACAGCATGGGTCTTTTGACCTTTAAAACAAAAACAAAACAAACAAAATTGCTGTTTCATAAGGATTAGCAAAGGTGGCTGGAATGTCACCTGTCTCTATAGTAGCTGAATTAACTCACTTTGGTCTGTGATAAAGGTGAGAGGGGAGGAGCTTGGGGCAATTTGAATCACCCTCTTTTGCCTTTTGTCAGTAATGCTTGGTTTTATTGTAGGTCATTGTTATCAGTAACTGCCTTTGGCACAGGCTGATGACACAGTGAGTCAGCACTTCCCACATAAATGGAGAGACCTGAGATGGGAAAGGCTGCCATTTGTAGGCCAGTGGCTGGGTACAAAGCTTTGAGATTTGTTTCTGGGGTTGAACAAATCAAATGCCAACTCCCTGTTAGCCTCCATGGACAGGAATAGGGAGAAGAGAATTTGAAATTTGACTAATAGTATGCCTTACCCATGCTTTTCAATGTATAGGAAGGAGGGGACAAAAGATCTTTTACTCAAACTCTGATTTCCTCATCCATATCTTTTTTACTCAGTGCCCCAAACATAGGCAAAATGCAGTCAGGGATATGGCATTCTCACACAGTCTGTCTTGAAGGACAGGATATCTCATCAGCATAGTTTCACAATCTGCCCAGTGTTCCATTGCTCACCAGCCCTTGCATCCAGCTTTCATTATGAGATGGCCTTGACTTAGATGCTACTGGAGCTGGCAAGAAACCTGGTTGTTTGAATGAGGGGACAGGGGCTCTGGGATCCTAAAGGCAAGAGACCCTCTATGTATGGCAGAGGGCCAAGAGCCACAGGGTGTGGAGTTAAATTCACATCTTGCCTTTGTCTCCTGCTCCAAGTGCTGGTTAACTATGCTATGTCTATAGGCAACAGGGATTGGGAGCTCCATGCACAGTATTGGGCATCATAGCTTCACCAAGCCATGTTACTACAACTTATTAGCTATGGAATTCAGACAGGCAAAGCACTTTTGTTTCTTAGCTGATGCATGGGAATTATTTTCTACTCCATGTAGAAGTTATTTCTTCTACTTACTGCAATTCTTGGTTCATAATACACATTATGCTTTCTTTTAAGCAAATAGGATTTTGTAAACTCTTATTTGTCCTCTTCTCTATAGGTTAACACACACACACACACACACACACACACACACACACACACACACACACACACAAATCCTTTTACCTTCAAGTTGTATTAGTCTTTGGTGCACAGCAGTTTCTTAAATAATGTTATCCAAAGTACTGAAGACATCCCAGAGGAAGTAATAGTAAGCTAGGCTTAGCAGGGTGGGAGGATTTGGATGTATTGAGGAGGCTGTAGAGGCAGTACCATCAGGCTGGTGTGCCCATCAGATAATTACTTTCCAACAGAGATTAAATTACCACTGAAAAGTTAGTGGTATGAAATGAAGTGGAAATCCAAGAGTTTCCTCTTTCTTATATATTCAGTTGGCTGAACAAACTAGGCATGAGGTCATGGGATTGTGGGAAATAACATGACATACCTGGTCCTTGCTGTTCTCATGATGTTTCTCTCAAATTGAAATCACTGAAGAATGGAAATGAAAAGAAAGATGGGGACATTGAGTGTTAAGGCATTTTAGGATGATATGATATAGTTGGAAAGGAGTGTGACTGCCTATTGCAGTAATTCTATACATTGGCTTGTTTGGAGTGATATCCTTAAGTCACAGCCTAGATGCAGGTGGCCAAACCAGATGACTTCTGCAGTCTTTGCCATTCTGCTACCTATGACCTATGAGGTTATGTTTTTGTCCAGGTGATGGTGTGGATCCATGGAGGTGGACTGGTGATAGATGGAGCATCAACCTATGATGGACTGCCCCTTGCTGCTCATGAAAATGTGGTGGTAGTGGTCATTCAGTATCGCCTGGGCATCTGGGGATTCTTCAGGTGATATATATTATTTCTCTCTACATATTAGTCCTACAATAAGTCTGTTTCTGTTACATTAACAAGAAGAATGAGACTGTGACTTGTACAGAGTTCAAAGTCATATTTAGCTTAGATTTGAGATATTGAAAGTCCAAGATTGTGCAGTTGCATCAAGGAGTCATAGGTGAGAGTCCCTTGGCTGTGGTATATGATGCAGAAACAAAACAGGGATTTGAGCATACAGTTAGATTACCCAGTGAGGCAGAATGCCTGGAAGTGGGAAGGGGACACTTTTCCTCTTTTCATAAAATTTCGTTCGCTGGAAAAATAACCAAAGTCCAGAAAACTACATTATTTCCTTCTCTGTGACCAAATAACCTTCCCCTGGCCTCACCTTTCATAAATCCTATCATTGCCAAATATTGACAAAACATAGACCAGGACTCCCACGCTGAACTCTTGGTGGGAGAACCATATGTAAACCCCAGTGATAAGTGCAAGCCCTTGTTACATCTCTAGTTAAAGCCTTGTGTGTCTTGACTGATATTGTTACAACCATCTATTGTTATAAATAGCTATTTTTAAGACTGTAGTTGTTCTACACAGGCCCAGAATGTTCTCTGACACTGATTAAGTAATTTTGTTTCTCTACACAATCTTTCTCTGTTATTTATAATGACACAGATGTCCTTGCCAAGGCTCATAGCGCTCATTCTGACTGCATCTCATACCAGCTACACTTTTGTTCCTGTGATCCTCAGACCTTTGTATCTATTGTGTTTCCTAGCTGCAGTTCTCTTCTTCACATGCACAAACACTTGCCCTAATATGCTTTCTGTTGCTATGACAAAACACTGACCAAAAGCAACTTGGGGAAAGAGTTTATTTGGCTTATGCTTCCAGGTCCTAGCATATCCTTGAGGGAAGTCAGAGCAGAAAATCAAGCAGGAACTGAAATAGAAACCAGGAGTGGTGCTGACTTTCTACATCCTCATATTCAACCATCTTTCTTATGTAGCCCAGACCCACCTAACTAGGGATGGTGCTTTTTATTGGGGACTGGGCTCTCCTACATTAGTCATTAATCACAACAATCTCACAGACACAGACACAAGCCAATGATCTGGGACAGGCTTCAGCTGAGGTCATCTCTTCTCAGATGGTTCTAGATTGGGTTAAGTTAGCAACAAGAACCACCATGACCCATTTATATGAATTTTTCAAGTTTACTATAAGTTATACTGTCCAGACATCATCTTTCCTTATTATGCACTCTAAAGCACCAGCACTCAATGCTGTGTTTTCTTTACCTAATCTTGTTTTCCACCATCTGTCATTATATTCTCTTTCTATCTATTTGCCTGTGAAGTGCAGTAAGAGCCAAGTGTAGGCAGAAGCTTCATGTGTTTTCTTCTCAGATGAGCTGTATATCTTAAACACTGGTTTCTAGACAGTGGGTCTAGAGCCCCGCTCTGAACACTGCTGCATGGATGAACAGCAGGTGAACATTTTTCTCAGTGAAGAGTCCCAGTCTCTCTCTAGCCCTTAGAACACAGACACGGCATCCCTAACTCTACCCTCTATTGTCTTACAGCACAGGGGATGAACACAGTCGAGGGAACTGGGGTCACTTGGACCAGGTAGCTGCACTGCGCTGGATCCAGGACAACATTGTCAACTTTGGGGGCAACCCAGGCTCTGTGACCATCTTTGGAGAGTCAGCAGGAGGTGAAAGTGTCTCCGTTCTTGTAAGTGTTTTGATATCTGGCCTCATGCCCAGATTTGATAACTGCTGATAAGATCTCTTACAGGACAGACCATCTGGCCTTGGCACTTTTGCTCTCATAACTTGGATTCAGGTTGACTCTACTTATCTATGAGCATCAGATGGTGGACAGCTAAAGACTAAATTTCTCGAGCTCCTAGGGAGCTTAGAACTCTGCTTTGTGTCATGGATCACAACAAGCACAATGCCACTTCTTCTTTTTTGACGTATTTGAATTCTCTTTGTTAATTAGACTAACATTAGGCTTGATTTCTACCAAGAAGTTTTGGGTATAAACTTTAAATAGGAAGTGTGAGAGAGTGAGGGTAATTGTTTGGTTATAGCCTGGGTCTACACAGTGAAGGAATTCAGGAACCCAGCAGCCTTGGCCTACATAGTGAAGGGACTTGGGAACCCAGCATCCTGGGTCTACACAGCAGTGAAGTGCCTCAACAACCCAACAGCCTGGGTCTTCACAGTGAAGGAACTTGGATACCCAGAAAATGCAGTTATGTCTGCAGATGGTTTTTCCATGCCCAGAAGGAAAGGTGGCAGTCTCTGGGACTGAGCTATATGGTGGGATATGGGACACAAATCTGAAGAGTATTGAGGGGAACTAAGGAAGGCATTGGTGACATCTAGGACTACTCTAGTTTCCTCAGAGTTGAACAGAGAATCATCCCAATCACTGTATTTTAAATGCATTAATTTCTTAGTTTGGTTGTCAAATGAAACATTCATACTTTTAAAAATGGAGATTAAGGAAAAATAAACTCTTAGAAGCTGAGTGATGATGAATGGCTATAGTCCTATCACTCAGAAGATGAGGCTTAAAGAGTACAAGATCAAAGCCAACCTTGACTAAGGAATTTATACTCGCTCATTCTGGACTATTTTGATACAAGTGTTTCCTTAAAGGGTAAGCAGTCTTCTGTAGTATTGTCTTCTATGATAATTACAAAATATTCCTCAGTGAAAATATTTATGCAATAACATTAGAAACTTCAGCTATTTGTAATTTTAATATTATAAGTATTACACTTATTTTTATGAGCCTATGTGATCACATTTTGGGGATACATTCTGAGTAATATAATCATGAATCAGAATTGTCAAATTGTCTTTGCTGTGGTTTTATTACAGAGAAAGGCTCTTGCCATGTTCAGTTCTTATTTTGGGCTCTGTCTTTACTGTGCTAAATGTCTTTTGGAAGAGATGGTTCCCTGGGAACAGGATGTTTTTCTGATCACCAGGGTCCCCAAATGAATAGTCATGACAGTGGAGCAGATGGACATGGCCTAAAAGAACAAGTGAGTGCAGATCACACCTTATGGTGCAAACTCTCTCCTCCTCTCTCCTGCCAGGTATTAACCCCACTGGCCAAGAACCTCTTCCACAGAGCCATCTCTCAGAGCAGTGTCATCCTCAATCCTTGCCTGTTTGGAAAAGATGCTATGCCCATAGCTAAGGTAGGTGTCATCCAGGTTAGCTACTGTGCCCTTTAATCTACCACCTTGGATCCTTACCAGTCTTTCTTGCTGCAAGATTCAGCTGAGGTGCTCAAGGGCTGCCTGAAATAAGAATGAATGTACAGGAAGGTCTGGTTTATTACCCATCACCTAAGCCATGTTCTACACTTATTAAAGGTTCCCTGTTGAATATGCTATCCAGGCCTCCAGCAATTCTGCACACATTTTAGTGTATGGGAGACAAGACTGCTTCCTGTGTTTGTAACATCTAACCACCATCCCCATCTGTGGATGATGGAAAGTGAAACAGAAAGATTGAATAGTATGGCAAATGGTAGGAGTGAAGCTTAGAACTAGACAGTGAAATTTTTTCATCCTCAACAGCTTCTTAAGAAGAGTTTTACTTTGAGAATATCCTTCATCCCTTTAGTGGTCCTGGGAATGAACATTGTGCCCATTTTTTATCAGGACAAGGTAACAGAGACATAGATATTTGTGTAACCAGCTGTAATTACTGGTCTTATCGGTAATAGAATTTACTCTCTGGTACCCAGCTCCCATGCTTGTTCCATTAGACTACTATCAACAACCCCCTACCATCTTTAAAGAAAAACATGGGCTAGAAGAGAAGCCAGTATCTACATGGAGGGAGAGACAGAATATGCTCTTGACCCCTGGTGTCTTACAGAAAGTGGCTGTTCTTGCTGGTTGTAAAACCACCACCTCAGCTGCAATGGTTCACTGTCTGCGCCAGAAGACAGAGGATGAGCTCTTGGAGGTCTCTATTAAAATGGTAGGTGTACCCATCCTTGTGTCTCCCTGCTATGTACTTGGCCCAAGGCTTGACTCAGTTGTCCTCTGAAATAGCTATCCCCTCTCAGGACAGTGTGGATCCTGTGATGTAAATTGATTCTCACTGCTTTCTTAATATGAAATAAATAAATAAGTAGATATAAAACTGCTCATTAAAATATTATAAGAATTTACATGATGACCCTGTGCTTAATGACATGGTATTCTTGTTTTAGGGTATATTATAAGTTATATTTCTATGTATAATCTCCAAAGTGGATGGGTGAGGGCATGCAATACAAGGTTTCCAAGGAAAGTCCCTTACAATCTAGGACCACCTGTCCACAGAGGGTTTGGCTCACAGTGGGCTGAGCCCTCTCACATCAATCATTTATCAAGAAAATTTCTCACAGACATGCCCACAGTCCAATCTAATGGTGACAGTTCTATAATTTAGATTCCCCCATCTTAAGTGACTCTAGTTTGTGTAAAGCTGACAAAAACTATTAATACATCATGTATTTCTCCAACTGTCTATTGTCTATCCATTCATCCTTATAACCAATTCTATTAATAAGTTTTAATTAATCAAGTATAAATCATATAAAATGTTTAATTCTTCCTCATCTCTATTAATTATTCACCCAAACTGTATCTATGTGCCTTCATGCAGCCCTTCAAAACAATGGTCTGTAGGATTCCTCTAGAGACCATAGAAGCTCTCTGTCACTGTGCTATTTCTGCTTGTCCATGGATTGAGCCAGTGCAGGCACAGAGCTTTCACTGTCAGGCTTAGTTAAGGTGTTATAAATATTAAGAGAAGGCTATTTTCTAATACCCAGAGAAAAGGCAACTATGTAGCCACTCACCATATGACACAGGAGAACTCAGCTTGCACAGGAATAGCTGGTGACTTTAAAGAAACCAAGAGAACCCAATATCCAAGAACATCCTATAAGTTTAGGATCTAGTAGAAGTATTTCAGTGATAATATATTGGTCCCAGCATGCATGCACATGTACTCTTAAACACAAATGCTCACGTACGTACAGCACACCCTTAGATGGTGGGGCTACAAGGCACAATGGAGGAATTGTAGTAGTTGTTTCTCCCATGCAAGTGAGCCCAGTGAGATAGAGTGCAGTGATATAATCACTGCCATCCTTACAACAAAGAAAAACATGAGTCACAATGAGTTCCAGCGATCTTGGAGGTGTCATTTTTCTGATCCCAGATGACAACACTCTTCACCATTGCTTGAGCAGGAAAAGGAATGCATTGTAACAGAATCCTTTAGCATTGAAATGTTCTGAACAAAAGGTCTTAGCCCATAGCTGTATCCAGATGTTATGAAGATACTTGAGAATGCACCAACTGTATTACTCAATTTTCTGTCCTTTTCTTTTCCCAGCATTCAAAGTTCATACTCTATATGCTTAGAAGGCATTTTCCTTAATATAAACCACTACAGGCTTAGTGTAAACTCAGGTGGACTGACATGATTTAACCAAGATTTCTTTCTTACATGAAAGTAAACTGTAGTAGTGGGGCGGTTAGATGCCCAAACACTACTTGGGAAGATATGGTGTTGCATTAAAACATGCAAGGTACCTTGTGGATTGTACCTGAGAAGTGAAACTTGGATGAAGTTGGAATCTGGACTATTCCTTAACTACTCCTTGTCTGGAGAGTCATCGGGCCCAAGATCATGTGTAATTGTCTGAATTCATAAATCAGGAACAAGGAAATGGCAAAAGTGGTGGAGGATCTCCCTGCAAGTCTATCCCAATCATAGCCTTATCCTCCCACCTGGCCTCTGTATGCCTCTTAATTTGACCTAATTCCAATATCCTGCAGAGGAAACATTGGGATCCTGTCACCAGTGAGAAGAATTGAGATTAGGAGCACAGGAATAAGCAGAAGACAGCCCCACAGTTCCTAAGACATTGAGTGGGTACCAAAGCCTGTTCCTTTGCTGCTTCTACCCTTCATCATCTGGATCCTACCTGTGCCCATGATCAGAGGACCCTGATACTATTTCATATTTGTTTCTATACTAAAATGTGCTGAGAAAAATAACAACTTCTGGGAGAAAAGATTTATTTTAGCTTACAGTTCCTGTTATAGCCCAACATTGTGAGGAAGTCACAGTGGCAGGTGATTGAAGCAGCTCATAGCATCACATCCTCTTCTTCTCAGTTATACAGGGAATGGTGCCCCATACGTAGTCTGGATCTTTCTACACATATTAAATTTCTTAGGACACATTCTAATTGTGTCCAGATACAAACACACTGTAGACTCCACCCAATTGAAATTCTCCTCACAGGTAGATCCAGTTGGTACTAAGTTGACAATTAAAGCTATCCTTCACAGACCTAGTGGAAGGTTCCCTTAACCTTAGGCCCAGCCAAGTATTAGAAGCAGGAGTAATAACATAATGCCTCTGACACCAAGATCACGGGATCAGCTCTAAACAAAGCATTTTTTCTCATCCAATTTCTCTGCCTTTGTTTTCACAGAAATTTGGTACTGTTGACTTTCTTGGAGACCCCAGAGAGGTAAAATCCTTTGCTTTTTGAATTATAGATATTGAGTTTTACAAGTAAGGAATAATACTCATTTGTAGATCATTACTACTAGCTGTGTGTGCACTGCAGGGATAAAGAGAGGGGGGATTACTTGTGAGGGTAACACTGTCAGGTGAAACTGTGCCAGGATGGCCTGATTCCCTGTCAAGTCTTCCCACTTGGCAGCTATCCCGCAGAGTCACCTAACTCCTTCTAAGAGAAATTTCCTGTTTTAAAAATGATCTTTTAGGAGTGGGATACACAAGAACCTTCAATGCTCAGGAGACTGAGATGGCTAAGGAGGCCTGGAGCCATCGATCAGTGTCTCCTGATAGGTCATAGGGCTGACAAAATGTGAAGAAGGAGACTTTGATCTCAGTGCTGAGGACCTCATTCCCTTCCCACCAGCCAGAAAAATGCAACAGTGCCCTCCATTCCATCCCTCCTTCTCTCCCTCTTCCAGGCACTGGGCAGCAGATTACTTCTGCAGCATGTATAGTCCCAATCCCTCTTCTTCCTTCACAGGGCTCCCAGAACTCCCCAGAGAGGCCCCATGAGAAAGAAGTGGGATTCTTCCAACATTCAGAAAAGTTATAGGAAGCACTTCCATGTGGCAGGATGTGACTTAGGGCCTGGGACGTGAGAACCCAAGAGACAGGATCTGTTTTCTTATAAATGTCTAGCATTATTTCACAATTGGAAAAGATAATAAACTACATACACAGTTCGTGTTTCCATAGATAGAGTTGAAGTGCAAGCAGTGGGGGACAGAGAGTTGCACAGTGTTTTGAGGTGATCAAGGGTCAGGAGGTGACTTGAACAGTTGTTAGCCTCTGGGTGGAGCTCTAAGGAGGGGAAGAAACCAGCTGTTTGTAATCCTAGGATGAGGGGCTGTGCTGAAGAAGCTAGCTCATCTTGGGAGGGGGCGATAAAGGATGAGCAGGTCTGACTGGGTGGGTAGGAGAAGTAGGAGTTGGGTTGGCCAGTGAAAGTCTTGGACTGTGGTTCAGCATGAGAGGGGAGCTGTTTGGAGTACTATGACGAGAGCAGTAACAGTGGGTTTCCTAATGTCTCTGACCATAGCATAATACTAGACTATAGGGAAGATCGGGTCATAGAAAACCAGTTTGGAGGCCACTGTGTGGTAATAAGGCACTGCATTTTTATAGTATCTATAATATGCCAGGGCATGTGCAGTGAGGTGGCAATGTAATATTTTGGATCTGGAAACTGTGGGGGAATATCTGAGCAGGACTTATTCTGGGTTTGTGATAAAAACAAAACAAAACAAACAAACAAACAAACAAAAAAAAAAAACAAAGGAAGAAAGCCCATGATTTCTGTCACCCAAGTAGGCAATGCACACAGCACCACAGTGCAGGCAACAGAATCCCAGGGGACACTAGCAATTAATTGCTCTCAGTGTCACATTTACTCCTGGGGGGCTCCTCTTGGATGCAGTTCCACCTGGGTTATCTCTCTGTGTCCATCACTTTTAATGTTTTTCCTTCTTATCTCCATGTCCTCTGATGTCACCAGACTTATCTTACAAAAATAACAGAGACCTGCACCTTAAACTCCTGACCTTTAAGAGGGAAATCCCTCCATGGAGTTGGTCCTATAAAACATTGCTGAGTGACAAGAATGTTCCAGACATTATGCAGACTATATGCTCCACACTCTACTCCCTGTATCCCGTACTTAATCATTCCTCCAAATCAGAACTATTTGTAAGTCTCACAAATAGCCCCACACAATGATACTATATCCATGAGGTCATTCCCTGACCATTGTTTGGGAAATGTTGGTTAACAGAGAGCATATAAGTGCTATGTGTGGCCAGCAGTTACTTGTCTTCAGAGAAGCTGCTTCTGTCATCTGCTCCCATGATGGCTTCTCCGCACTGCACATTTTCCTATGGCAGAAGTAAATGTTCATAGGTCTTAATTTCCATTGTTAACTTATTCCAGGAAGGTTTGGTCCTCACCTGTATCTCTCAGATTCAGAATCAAGTCACAACTTGGTCACTTTGAGTGATACGTTCGATGCTTTCCTAATGCTAATTACATTTTTAACAGTAGAAATTTAGATATGTATAGGTAGATATCATCTACCATATCCACATCTGTAATCATGGACTCTATGTTTCAGAATGCACTTTCATAGTAAAATATCTCAGGAAACCTAAACCATCCCTTATGACAGCATTCCGGTTATCTGCACAGTGACTGTAAATGTCTTTCATTTTGAAAATTTAGTGTTACCTTTAAGAACAGTATTTGCCTGGTTTTTAAAATGTTCTTTTATGGGATATTATTTAGAATTTTATACGTGAATATATTGTGTATTTATATAATCTTTACTCCTTCCTCTCCTACTGCACGTCCTCTGCATCTCTAATTCTTCTTGAGTTCTAATCTTGTTTTCTAAATGTATTATTATAGATTGTGTATAACACACACACACACATACATGTGTGTCCTGAGTGTGTGTGTGTGTGTGTGTCCTGAGACTCCAGCTATTCTAATCTTTCTTCTTCTTTTCTCTGAATCTTGGAATAGGTATTGCATTGTAGATATACTGAATGGGGCCAGGCAATTACACTCGGAGGTCCACCAGTAGCCAATGTTTACACTGCAAAAAGAAACTACTTTGACGAGGGGTGAGAGCTACCCTTAAATCTGTGTAAACAGATAGCTGTTCAGAATGCAGTTAGAAATTATGTTGATTTAGGGAACCATCAGTAGTAGATTCTACTATCAGGTCTATGACCTCTATAGCTATAGGTAGTTGACCAGGTTTATGGTACCAAGTATACTTTCCCCAAACTGGATCCAGGCATGTGGAATAAGTAGAAATAGAGATGGTGTGATGGGGGGGCAGCTATAATTCTCTTAAATTAGTATACCCAGTGTTAAGTCTCATTATGGTATTTTCAAACAAAAATTAATATGAATTAAATGTGTTTTTAAACAATTTTGAATTCTGTACATGCATGTGATACACACCAACCTTTTTTGTCTCTAACCTCTCTACAAGCAACTAGCTCCTTTTATTCCCACAAATATCTCTTTTATATTCATAACTATTTTCTTACTTGGAACCCACCTACATTATCCAGGGCTGTCTGTATGATCGTAGGTTTGGAGTTAACTCTTGGGTGCTGGTGGGTTCAGCAGTTTGTAAACAAGACACTGGATTCTCACTAGCATCTATTGTCAGTCAATAATGGAAAGTTAAAGGGCAGGATCCTGTAAGCCCCTCCCACTTCCTGAACTTATTGTTGATAGGTTTGCCTCATATAGATTATAAATTAATAGTTGTCTAGAGAAGGTGGTTTCCCATGCCCTAACTCTGTCTTCCAATAGTACATACTTCCTGCCACATATTCTACAATGTTCCCTAATCTTTGGCAAGGGTGGACTATGTATGTATCTTGCTCAGGCCTGAGAAGGGCAATCACAGACATTTCATTTCCATCTTCCCAGAGCCATCCCTTCCTACCCACTGTGGTTGATGGAGTGCTCCTGCCAAAGGCACCAGAAGAGATCCTGGCTGAGAAGAGCTTCAACACTGTCCCCTACATGGTGGGCATCAACAAGCAAGAGTTTGGCTGGCTCATTCCAATGGTGAGAACATATGGCCTCTTATACAGGCGTATCCTCAGTTCCAGTCACCCAGAAGCTGTGCTGCTCAAATGTCATCTTTCTACTCGAGTTTTCTTTGAGACCAGAACAGATGTCCCCATTGTCATGAGTGGGTATTTCCATGGCAACATTACCCATAAAGCCCAACTATTCTCTGGCAATTTCAGTCCCCAAAGACTACTTTTCCTAAGGTGTCCTGAAATTCATAGGATTAAGGGCCATAGATAATACCTGTGCAGATGGAGCAACCAAGGACATGTGCAAAGGAGAAGGAGCTGGAGAGCAGGGGTCAGGCTGGGGCTCAGCAGCTTCCACCTAGGAGCTGAACTCTGAGGTCTCCATGCATCAAAGGGCTCTGGAGTGCCCCATTGCCAAGAATCAGAGACATGTCATTAACTTAGTTCTGAAACCTAAGCAGGATTGACTAATATGTCATAAAGTCAGACACAGAGCAATCCAATTGGGTACTTTTAGTTCACTTTCAGTAGTATCACTGAAATATAGAAAAGAAAAGGCATGGTCTGAGTTCAGGTTCCTGACTCCCAATACCTAGACAGGTTTCAAGGCTGGGAGTTCAAGGACTGATGCCAATAGTGAGTCTGGTACAAGGCTATTGAATTCAGTTCATGCTCTCACCAGGACTGGAAGTTGTAAGCTGAAATAAGACTCTCACCAAAGTGAGTCTGTTGTCTTCCAGGTGGGCACAAAAGAAATCAAGCATTATCTCCCCTAGATGATTACATTCCAAATGTTTTCAAAAGTCACAAGCAAAGTCTTTGTCATGTCTTGAGAAAGTAATTCTGGAAAGATAGTATTAACTCTTGGGACAGAGAAAGGACTGGCAACTGCAAGCTGTTTACTTCTCAAAGAGAAGGCTTAGGGGCCAAACTGCATGTCAGCAAGTTCAGGCTGAAAAGTAGAGACCTTCCACTGAGTGTCCTAGTTGGTGTCATGCTAGGACATTGCCATAAGATGCTAGAGTAGTATCAAGTCTCGGATTTCAGAGATTTGAACAAGGTATGAGCAGATTGATTGCTCTACAGCTTCTCTGGAGAAGAACTTTGGGGATCATAAAAGTGTCTAGTCATATGGCTAACTTTGGCTTCCTCAGTCGCCTGAGGCTGTGGGCAAGGGCTTGAGTCCCCTGCCCTGAACAATGACTTTTCTATTATTCTGATATAGATGTTACTTCACCATTTGGATGACTGCTGTGTATGTGTATATACATACATACATAAACACATATATACACACTTTATCCTGAAGTATCTATGAGTAGTCATAGACAGACAATTGGCCCTACAAAGAAGAATTTTTAAAGTGTAAGTATAAAAAATATATACCATATTAATATATATAGTATATAATAGATGAACATACAATATATGCTATGCATATATTGTATGTGAATGTATATTTAATATAAATAAAACATACTGTATATAATATACATTCATATTATATGCCTATTGTATTTTGCATATTACATACACACACATAATTGTACTACCCATTCATTTCATTATTTTAAATTTTCTCAAACATGAATTCTCACACCTGGTAAAGAAGTTTCCATCTGTATTGATTTTGTTTGTTTGGCTGTTCTGATTTTTGTCATTTACCCATAATTCATGACTGTTCATAACTGTTTCTTTAACAGTTTCAGGGCTTTCCAATCCCTGAAGACAAACTGGACCAGAAGACAGCCGCTTTCATTCTGCAGCAGGCCTACCCCATTCTTGTAAGTGTTGAGGGCATCATGGAAACTGGCTGAGAAAAAGCAGTTTATATATTTTTCCTATATATATATATATCCAGTGGTTTTGAAAAATGCTTTGATGTGGGGCTCAGATCCAGGTTTCTGCTTTTACCACTTTAAAATCCTCACAAGAAACTCACATTTGTGGTTTGCAAGCCAGCCATTCCCTACTTGTGACAGCAAGGGAGTTCTTGGGAAAAAATTATCTTGGTAAACCAGACAGGATTGAGGATTGGTGGCATATAACTTATGTAGGTTGCTAAGAGGAGTCATAGCAGAAGGGGACACCATTGGTGATTATAGACTTTGGGTTCTCTGCCTTTTTGGCACATAGGTTGCTGTCATCTGCAGGTCCCTGGGTTTCCCATAAAGATAAAGAGAAGTTATGCCGCTACAGATCTTAGGACTTGTATCTTTTTTTTTATTTTATTTCCCAGGAATATTTTTTGAGGTAACTTTATTGGATACCAAAGGTGCCTTTTCCTAGAGAACAAGGAAAGATAGAAAAATTGCTTTTACCTTGAGTAACTGAGGGTATGTGAGTGCTCAGAGAAAAGCACCTTTGCTTCAGGATAGCTGGAGAGAGCAGTCCCTAAGCCATTAGGTGGCTTCAGTCATATGGACTTTTGGTGCTGAATCCAGCGGGACAATAATGGTATATTGCTAAGATGTCTAATTTCCAAAATTTCAACTTAAAATCTATTAAAAAACAAACAAACCCAGAGAGTATATTACTCTTCCCTGAGCCACACTCTCCTCCAAAAGTTGCCCTCTTGTCTACTCACCGCCAAACCTAGGAGACTTTGGTCCAGAACTCAAGTGGCCCAGGATCAATGGGGCCATGAGAACCACCTGGAGAGGCCCTACTGCAACAGGTTAGGACGTCACTTTCTGGTCCATTTCAGAATGTCTCTGAGAATCTGATTCCTGCGGCTACTGAGAAGTATTTAGGAGGGACAGACGACCCTGTCAAAAAGAAAGACCTGTTCCTGGACTTGATTGCCGATGTCATGTTCGGTGTCCCATCTGTAATTGTGGCCCGTAGTCACAGAGGTGAGTCTTGAGAATGGAGTAGGAACGTGAATTCGCCAGCAGTTCTCCTACGTCTGCTTTTCAGTATAAGCAGCTATAAAATTTGCTGAGGTCAGCTCTCAAAGACAGGTTCCCTATGGCCTGCCAGGTTTAGTATTGCTTTTGCCATTAAGACTCTGTTAGAAAACAGATCATAATTTAATCAAGGACTTGGTCCCAGCAAACACTCTAGAGAAACAGGGAAGTGACCTAGAGACGAACCTGATGGACAGTCTGTCAACCATATTTATAGCCCCAGCAATTACACTTTTAAAATTTGTTGAATCATATTTGGTAAAACGTTATTGACAATTTTTATGTCTATGCTCATGAAGGATATTCGACTGTAATTTTTTTTTTTTTTTGCCTGTATTTGCCCCTGTCTTATTTTAACATCAGGATGATGATGTTCCCAGTGTAAGAATTTTACAGATATTTGGAAAGAGCCTAAGTAGTAATACCACAAGCTCTTCCCATTAATTTGTGGTTCTGTTTATCAATGAAATTGTAATAATCTTTTTTATTGATGGCTACTTCTAATTACTATCCCAGCCTCTTTACTCCATACTGATCTGTTTAAATTGACTATTTCTCCTTGTTTCTGTCTTCCTTTGGCTTATGATAGCAATTATTTACCAGCTTTAGTCATTAGTTGGCTGGTTGGTGACTTTGCTCTGTCCAAATATTGAAGGAGAAGTTCTTCAAGCACTGGTCTATATGGCAGCTCTTATGTTTGGTTGCTGACTGTGGGTGTAGGCAGGCGGGATTAGCAGCAGAGGGCAGCCTCTCAGTTTACAACCAAGCACTGTTGGGAAACAACATGAAGCACATTCAGTCCTTAGTCCTGCAAACAGTTCAGCTCCTGTGTGGGCCCAGGAAGCCAGGATTCCCCAGTCCTTTGCTGCTGCCACTAAAGCAGAAAACAGTGTGGTATAGTCCTCCAAAGTCCTTAGTTTTTAACAGCAACTAGTCTCCCTCATCCATGAAAGACCCTTTCCTGAGCACAGTGCTCCAGGCTGGGTTACTTTCCTTCAGCACACTGCCTGAATCACCTGCTCTCCCAGACCCTGGGATTTCCTTTAAGACATTAGAGGTAAGTTTGGCATTTCCCTGATTGTGAAGCTCTTACCACTGATTCCCCTGGGGTTCTCCCTTTTCCTTTACTGTTAAGGCTATGATTGTTTTGTGTCTTGGCTAAAATCACATAGAGGTTGCTGTGCTTTCTGACCTAATGCTGGGAATCTATCCCAGAAGCAGAGCATTTCCAGCCACAGCCTCTTGAAATAAACCCTCTGTCCTCATCCTGTTTTCTTCCCCCTAAAGTTCTCTTATTTGAATGTTTAGCCTGGTGACAGCACCAGCCTTTGCTTCTATTTATTCTTACAACTTGTAACAACTCAGAATGCGTGCCTTAATTTCCTTCCAAATATCACATTGTAATTATAAGAAGTTTAAAAATACCAGAGGTTCAGTAAAAGGTGATAAAAATACCTTGGGCAGTGTGCTATATAAAATGCATTCGTTCATTCACAAAAGATCTCTGCTGCATAGCTGGGGTCTGAGTTCCTTTCTAAAATTACCAAGTTGTGGGGACAAGAGCAAATCCTTTCCACCATGTTCTACTTACCTTGAAGCATCTGTTCCATAAATGCATTTTCAGCCTCACATGGTTGCCAAGGTTACACTAAGGGAAGATGTGAAAGGTGATTTTCCTCCTTATCCTTTTTATGCCATTAAAAAGTTCTGTCCATGAATATATCATGATATGAAGTAATAACATCAGTGTATTAAATATACACCAAATTATTTTACATGTGCATATTATGACATACACTTTAAAACAAAATTATAAGTACATAAAGGTTGTACACACACACACAAACACACACACACATATATATGTGTATCTATATAAGATACATAGCCTATAAAATGGTGAGAACTTCTCTGTGTGACATAATTATACATTTTAATTTTGTTTTCATTTTTACTTTTTCTAAAATTTCAATGCTATTACTATGTCCATGGGGGCAAAGTTGTAAAATTTCTCCACCGAGTTGACATGCTAACCCCTCCCTTCCTAAAGTCACTCCTCTGTGGATACCCATGTGCTACTGTGACTAGTGCACAGTTATGAGGCTCCTGTGCTGGGGCTTCTGGTTAGATTATAAGGAGCAAGGATTGGTGGCTTCACTGATACTGTAAGAAAAGTGGCATCTTGACTCACACCTAGTACTTTGTTTGTGAGTGTGGAAGGCAGAGATGGGAGAGAGGTTGGGAGAGACTCCACCTCGTCTTGTCTTGGCACTTCTGTATTGCCATTACTTTCTCACGTTATGATATTGCACTTGGGCCAAGCACACGGCTGGATATGAAATGAAACCTCCAGTTTGTACATAGGTTTTTAAAATATAATTACCATAATTTTCAGAGAAGCAGTCTGGATTTTCTTTGGCCTGCTCTGTAGAGCTGAGAAAATCCCTAGGAATGCTCAAAGCCAGTCTCGATGAAAGACAACCATGAGGATCTAGACTATGTTGGAACCAAGGAGCAGCCATGTCATCATTAACACACATCCTGTGTATTTATTTTTGGTTGTGAGCCTAGCCTTCAGTGGCTGAGCCACCTCTCCATCCCAATCCTGTATATTTACTGCAATCAGGGATACATTAATTGCTCATTCAATAAACACCTGGTTCAAATCCTAATTCCACGTCAATCAGCTGTGTAGCCCTAAAGAAGTCACACCCTTCTTAAAACTATGTTTATCTCCTCTGCACATGAAGATTATACTCAACCATGGGGCCTAAGGCTTGGATACCATGCAGGAATGTGTCTGGAAATGTGAACTGTCCCTGAATCCATGTCTCCTCAGATGCTGGAGCTCCCACCTACATGTATGAATTTCAATATCGTCCAAGCTTTGTATCAGTCATGAGACCCAAGACTGTGAAAGGAGACCATGGTGATGATCTCTTCTCTGTATGGGGAGCCCCGTTTTTAAAAGGTAATGTCTCTTTGCTGGCTCTGGCCTTTGTGATCTAAGACCTGAATTTGGGCTTTTGCTTGATGGCCTTGACAAAGTTTCTCCTTCAAAAGTGACTGTCCCAAGTTCTATAACATGGCTCAACTATGGGACAGCAACTAGCCTTTCTGCTTCTTCAGTTCATATGATGGTATTATGTTAATGTGTCCCCAGCCACAGTGTTTCTCAGAATCCTGACTTGTGGCAACAGAAAGGATCTGATGGGTTGCATATGGGCCTTGCTAGGTAAGGATGCCATGGTTTGACATTGGAACAGGAGAGGAAATTTAAAACTTTTGCTAACCTTAACAAGGTCCATTGAGTTTCTTCCTATCTGGCTACCTATATATTTAAAATATAGCATATACTTGTGTGTCTTTAATTACTCCATATTTACCGGGGAGGTCTCCAGCACCTTATTTCTCAGTAACTAGTGATCTCTTACAATGAATCACTGTCTGAGAATGCCCAAGCTGTGTGACTCCTTAGGCTCTTGGAAAGTCTGATCATTTTCAGAGTCTGTGCAAAGGTGTGAAAATAAGAGAGTGATAACAGCTCTAAAAGCCACCAACCCTGCTAAGTCAGGCAACTGACTATTGTTTCCCAAGAGGAAAGTGCCTGGCAGATGAAGGCAGACAGCTAATGAAATTAAGTCATTTGAACTTAAGTGTGGATCTGATCATGCAGGATCTTCAGAAAAGTAAGATTTGGACTCAATAAGTATGTGATAAGGGCCAAGACTCTTCATTTCTCCCATCCAAGTACTAATGAGGCCTGACCACGCTTAGCTCCTGAGAGCAGAGGAGACTGGCTGCACTGAGGGCATTGTGCTCATGCAAAGGACTGTGTTTCTTACAGGCTCCCTGTGCTGCTGCTGCTCTGCTTGTAAACCAAGTCTTACATAGTTAAAGCATCTTCCTTCATCCTCCACAGGGGGCGCTTCAGAAGAGGAGATCAACTTCAGCAAGATGGTGATGAAATTCTGGGCCAACTTTGCTAGGAATGGGTGAGTGATGTTGGAGATATGGTGTGAAGGCACATGGCTTTTGAGAATGAGTGTTTTCTAATGCTTTCTTTTCCCTATGACCATAGCATTCTTACAGTGAAACCCACATTAGTCTGTTTCATAGGCATGATTATAATTGTGAAATAGTTCAATTTAAAGGATGGATTGTAAAATTTGGCTTACAGACCAGAGGTTTTAATTCTTGAGCACTTGGCTTTTCACTCTAGTCTTGTGTCAATACAAAACATTGTGGGGGTAAATAGGGTAGGTCAATACTCCATATGTCCTGTTGATCAGAGTAGACATAAAGGATATAGCCAAGGTTCCAATACATTCTTCCCTATGACCAAACCCTTCCAACTGGTGGATGCTCTTAAATTTTCATCAATTCCCAATAGCACCATCAGATGGGAATTAAGTCTGGCACAAATGTTTTGGAAGAAATATTTAAGCTCTAAATCATAACCTGTGACTTTCAGAGGCTCATGCCCATCACTCAATCTCAATATTTCCAACACTAATTAGAAGTTCAAGTCAATGACTTCCTCAGTCTTACAGAAACTCTTAGTTTTGAATCTCCATTACAACAAAACAGTAACAGTTCCAAAACAGAATGGCAAACCCCACACATTCCTGTCACACATGGAAGAACAGGAAAGTGGTACCGAGAAATTGCCCCAAAGCAAGTCCAAATACAAGAGAAAATTCTTAATTGCTGAGGCTCTGTGTCCAGTAGGAGGGTGTTGGTAGATAATGGGCTTGGAAAATTTCTCCTCTATGGTCTTGATGTTTCCGCCTTCAGGAACTCTTTGGGACTGGTGGTGCCTATAGCCTGAACCTTTCCTAGTCAAATGTTCCTGGACCTGCCATTTCTAATTTACTATGGTCTTCATAGCAACATCGGCCCCACTCTCACATCATCATGCTCTCAGTGTTGTTAGCAGGCTCTTCAAAAGTTCCCCACACTTGTTGGCCTCCCAAACCTTCATTTGAAAACAGGTAGAAACCTTGATGACACTGTAGCTCTTGGATTCTGCATGTTTACAAAACCAGTACCACACAGACAATGCTAAAATGCAACCGTGGTCTGAGATTTAACAGAGCTCCTTGAATTGTTAGCTGTAGCACCTTCCAAATCTCTGAATATGGAAAAATAAATTTAAGAGAGTCAGTCCCTTAGGTCACTTTTTTGGGGACAGGGATCCCTAGTGCTCTCTTCTCAAAGCAAGTTCTTCAAAACAATTTTGTATCCAAAGCCTGTGGTGGGCTGACTGGTGGCTTCCTAAGTCATCCTTGAAGTAGTTCTCCTTTTTTCTTATACAAACAGACTTGATCCCAAGGCACTAACCCTTTGAGCAACAGAACTGATCTTGCACACAGCTTTAAGCATGTTCCTTGTTTGGCAAAACTCCAAATTTCATGATTTTATGGTGTTTTTTTTTTTTGTTTTTTTTTGTTTGTTTGTTTGTTTTTGTTTGCTCCTAAATCTTAGTGTAAACAGAATCAGCAGGAAATAGCATTGCCACTGCCTGCAATTCGTGCTCCCTAAATCTCTCCCACTAGCCAAATAGTACATCATCTTTGAACTCAGCCTCTCATAACATTTCAGGGAATAAATAAAATGTAGATAAATTCATTTCCACAAAGGAACATGGATGGCTTCCAATGCAGTCGCTTATAGAGGACTCATTCCTATGTGAGTGATCGAATGATTGACTTCTCTGTCCTTTTACCCATTAGCTCTCACTACACTATCCTGAAAGCTTTAGTAACTGCATTCTGGATACCCATTAGCTCTCACTACACTATCCTGAAAGCTTTAGTAACTGCATTCTGGATACCCATTAGCTCTCACTACACTATCCTGTAAGCTTTAGTAACTGCATTCTGGGTATTCTGCAGCACACTCACCAAACATTTCCAAACTCTGTCACAACCCACTTAAAAAGTCTTCAGAACTATATCATTAGATTAATTAGATAATGTCCTCATCTCATTAACAATTTCATGTATAGGCTTTCAATCAGTTCAAAGGTTGAACATTTACTTGGACTTTTTATCTGGGGCCTGTGTTGAGGAAAAACATCCTGATAGGGACAGTTTGTGCAAATGCTTCTGTCTCTTGGCAGGAAGAAACAGTGAGATAGAAGAGTGGCGGGGGTGGGAGTGGGGGGTTACTAATCAAGGCCAGGCCTTCAGGGACCTGCTTCCTTAAGTTTCTACTTATGCCCAGCTTGGAATCAGCCTGTATCACATGAGAACAATTTAATATCCAAACCACTATGTGGATGTTCTTACAATGAACAGGCTCTCCCAGGCAGGAGATAGAGATCTGGTTACTGGTTTCTTGGCAAAGATGAGCCAGGCCATCCTTGTGTATCTCTAAACACCATGGGGACAGCACAGCTGATTTGGTGAATTTCTCTTTCTATTCTGTTCACAGGAATCCCAATGAGGAAGGGCTGCCCCATTGGCCAGAATATGACCAGAAGGAAGCATATATGCAGATTGGAGTCCCAACACAGGCAGCCTATAAGCTGAAAGACAAGGAAGTCGCCTTTTGGACTGAGCTCAGGGCTAAGGACATAGCAAAGAGTCCCACACAGAGGGACCATGTGGAGCTCTGATCAGGAGGTCCAGCTAGGTTTGAGAGCCTGGAACCAAGAAATGGCTGTTCCACAGAGACATAACATTTTGATAGATTGTAAAAGCAATAAGAGGGATATGTTGGTCTTTGTGCTATCAGTTTTTTGATTTTGTTTTGTTTTTTTTTACAACACTATAAATCATAACTGTAAATCAAACCAGGGTCTGTGTCCTTGAATCAAGGTGAATGTATGTGCCTCCCAGAGGGAAGTATGGAAGAAAGATCCAGTGTAATGAGATGCCGCCGCTTCTACAGGTAGTGGATAGATGATTGGCTGTCCTGAATCATAAAGAAAACAAGCAGACTGTGGGAAAGATGAGATGCTGTTTTGCCACATTTTCCTGGGGAAGATGAACAAGGCTATTCACTCCAGAGAGGGCAGGAATGACAGATCATCAGAATGATTCCATCGAAGTCTAGCTTGCTGGACTAATGAATTTATTGGTCTTACTTACATGAGGGAGGAGGTTTCTTACCAGTTTACTGAGAAAGTAGCTGCATTATGAAAAAGTCCTACCTGAGCATGGCTGACAACTACCCGTAGTTGCTGAGATGGAATCCCAACCTCAGCCCTCTACTTTGTGCTTTTTGCTAGCACACTGTTGGATGGCATGCAAATTGGACAGAATATTATACATCTGGGACGGTATATCAATGTGAATGGCTAGACTCTGGTAAGGATCACCTATGAGGAAACATCAACAGCTGAATTTTGTGAGTTTTGTAGGTAATCACAGCAGTCCTGGTTAAGATGTTATGTTTAAAGAGACCTCTGAACAGTGGCTCAGTTCCTCCCTTTAGGTGCAAGATGTTTTGATAAATGTGAAAAGAGGGGCTAAAGATGTTCTATTAAAGTGATGCACACCACATCAAGCCTTAACAAGAGAGTAGAAACCCCTGAGAAACAAAAATTCTCAAGTACAAACTCCAGAAAGGGTTTATGCATGTTGTAGGCTTTGCACTGTCAGGTGTTCATTGTGGCAAGACTGGTACACAGAATGTGTCTGCAGATCAGACACAGAGCATCTTGCAGATTTCTTTTTATGAATTAACAGAATTCTGAACCCACTTAGAAAAACAAAAAAACAAGTGGGGGGGGGAGTAATTTTTTGTCACATCTTTGGTGCCAAAAAAAAAAAACATGTATTTCAAATGAAGGGAAGAAGAACTTTAAAATTCTACCAACCCATAGGTGGGGAGGAGCTTGGAGGACTAGGAGGAATAGAAACACTAATCAGAATTCATAATCAGGAAAGAAAGGGAGGGTGGATATGTTTTGGAAGCCTGTGTCCTCTGCACCACACTCTGTTCACATTCATTATTGTATAAAAAAAAAATGCCCACAGATGAGATTATGCTCAGTCCTCCACATTTTAAAAACAAAACATGGGCCCTCTCACATCTAGAAAAATCTATTTGTTTCCAATTTGGCAGGTGTGTTTTATTGCCAGTTTGGAACAATGTGTCCCATGGAACAGATCTAATTTACTTTTAGAAGTCTAGTGGAGAGAGTGACTGAGGTCACAAATTATTCCTTGTAAGACCTAGTTGAAGACCTTTTTCCAGTTTCTTCCTGCACAAAACTGAAGTAAATAATACATTCCAGAGAAATATCATCTACTCTGGAGTGGTTGTTTTGGAGCTACAACAGTAACTTTCCATATGCTACCAGCCATACCTGCAAGGGGAGTATGAGACATCAACAGTGACTGACAACACTCTTTCCCAGAATATTATTTGTGTTGTTCATGGCAGGAGAAAACCATCAGCACTCAAATGCATAAAAACTTCACATAATTCCTTGGGTAACGTAGAAGCAAAGCATAGAGCGCAGGAGTGCCCGCCAGCAAGGAGGCCATTGTTTGGAATCCATCCATACTTGTGGTGGGCAATCCACTGGAGTATAGTCAATCTACCAATGACTACATGCTTAAGCTGATTCTCCCTACCCTAGCAATCAAAATCTTTCAAAAGGGTCTGTGCTAATGATGGATACTCATGCTTCCTTCCCTCCATTCTAGAATATTGACGGGCTTGCTCTTGTGCAAGCAACTACAGCTTTGTGAGTCCTATCATGGTGAAAATACAGGGTTTTGCTGGTTCTCCCTGACCTCTAGCTCTACAGTCCTTCCCTCCCCTTCTTCCACAATGGTCCTTGAGTTTTGGGAGAAGGTGATACAGATGTTCCATTTGTGCCAAGCACTCTACTGACACATCTTCGCTTTATATTGTACCTGTTGCTCTTGAAGAGACCTGTGTTCCATGCCCAGCAACCACAGAGTGACAAAAAACTATAACTTTGGTTGCTGAGAATCCATGTCCTCTTCTGGCCTCCACAGGCACTGCAAACATGCATAATACAGAAATGCATTCAGGGAAAAAACAAACAAACAAAAAACCTTATTCACACAAAATAATTATGTACCCTCAAAGAAAAAGATATTAATTTAGAAGGCAGTTCAACATTATTTTCATTTATTAGATAATCGTAATAGGTTCACCCTTGGGGCCTATGAGCTCCCTAATCTTAGGTTCTTGGTCAGATATGAGTTTCCTTCTGTAAAACAGACATAAATCAAATTAGAAGGCAGTGGATAACTCCTGTAACATTTGGGACACTATTGAATCTATGCCTCATTATTGTAGTTCATGGGATTCACAGCTGTTCATAAATGCCCCCATCCCAACAGCCTACCTACCTCCTTTCTTGTGCCATGAAAGCAAGCCAGTAGAGGAGGGAGCTTCCTGCTTAGTATCAAATTGATTTCTCCATGCCCTGTGACCAAAGGATGTGTCCTCAGGTACAGGACCTAACTGTAAATTTATGTTGGGCTACCAGACCTAGGCAAGAGCCTGTATTGTTTTAGGGTTCTCCCAGACACCCTTGACTTATAACTTGAGTGAAAAATTCCGTATCTGGCACAAAGGTTAATATTTGGTAATGTATTGCTTCGGAGAGGAGTGCTATTCTCTATGTAGGTTAACTCCAGTTAATATCTTTTATAATATATATGTAGCTCATAAAACACTTCTTTACTTTTTCAAAAATCTCTAGTATTAATTACCCTACTCACAATGCTATCTCTGCCTATCCCCTCAACCTTTTCTCCCACTTAATCCCCTCCCTTTATCCCCCTTCCCCAACCCATAACCTGTGTTTTACTGTCTCCTCTCCCATTAAGATCGTCCTTCTCTCTCCCACCAATGGACATTTTTCTAGTTTTCTGAATCATATAGGTAGTCTGTGTTAAACACACTAAGATGTATATGAATGAGGACACAAATGAGGATATATGACATTTGTCTTTCTGGATCTGGGTTACATCACTCAGAATGATTATTTCCTGCTTCATTCATGTACCTGAAAATTTCATTTTTTATAGCTGAAAAAAATTTCATTGCATATAGGTAACTCATTTTCATTATTAATTCATAAATGAAGGACATATAAGCTGTTCCTATATCCCAGCTATTGTGCATAAAGCAACTATGAACATGAATGAGGATGTGTCTCTGTAGTAGAAATTAGAACATTTTGACTATATACCAATGAGTTTGCATATACAAAGGCCATATGAGAGCTCTGATGCTAATTTGGGGTGGGAATTGTGCACTGATTGAGGAAGAGCCCTTCAGGGAGGCAGGATGGTGGAATATATGTAGTATGAAAGTAGAAGAGGGGACTAGCTGGGAAAATCAGAGAACTAACAAGAATGATAGGGGTGGGGCTAGAAGTAGACTGTGGGCAGGGGAGACACAGCTAAGATACCCTAATGACACATCTAAGAAAATGCCTTAATGAAACCATCACTTTAATGTTCTTTCAAAAGACATTGTAAGCTTAGAACTCTTAGTGAGAAGCTTGTTTGTAACAGCTAAAGCATTAGAAATAATTCTGTGTTTCTTCATTCATTTTCACCGATACAGGTGGGAAGCAGAAAAGGCTCAGTCTTCCACTCAAGAAGACTAAATTCACAGCAGCTAGATGTAGTTTTTAACTTTCCCAGTTTCTTTCCTGTGGAAGAAATGCCAGACATTTTAGCAAATGCTTAAGAATAAGCAGATGATTGGATAGAGAGAGATTAGAATACAGAGGAGTGGAGTTGGTTCACTGTGGGAACATCCCTTCCCCAAGTGCCTGCTCTGCGAGGTAGTGTGTTCTCTCATAAGGTGGTGTGCAGTATCACACAGGAGAGCTTGCCAGGAGTTTTAAAGACAATTCAGACACTAAAGGAGACAGGATAGAGTTTAAGGTTGCTTACAAGCACGAGACCTTAGAACTCTAGGAAATACAGACTCAGGAATGTTAAACGGTAGATCCAGATCTTGGAGCTGAGATGTTTGGAGGTCTTGAGTTGTTCTAAAATCTCCCATCCTTTTCTGAGGATGACAGCTTCCCCTGCCTAAAGGCACCTGCCTGCTATGCCAGTCTCTGCCTTTGGGAGGCTCACAGAACACTGAGGTTTGACTGGTACAGGGACAAATCTTACATAAGAAGTCCTTGCATTAGTTTATGTGCCTCTCTGTTATCTGAGAGCTGAGCAATGACTGAGCAAAAAGAGAGCACAGAGTAGGTAGGCGTGGTTTAGAGGTCCCTTCCCCTGGACAAGCAGGGAGCTCTTGGCAGGGAATTTTTGTCTGGTTATCTTATGCAAATTGGCAGAGGAGGCAGGATTTCCAGGAATGGTCTAAAGCTGTGGGGTAGAATCAGCATATTCCTTTCAAGCAAGCACCAGGCACCTCACTGGACCGCGTAAGGTCCTTCCATGATGTGGCTCTGGGCTTTGGTCCTGACTTTTCTCACTGCTTGCCTGACTCAGGGTGAGTACACTCGGAAAAAACTAATAGTTATACATTTGAAATACTTTGTCTTGGGCCCTGATTTATGGAGATACATATGGGGAATGGCAAAACAGGCCTAGTTTCTGTGAGGTGTTTGTCTTTTCTGTTTCAAGCCTCCTAGATACTGACGTCCGGGAGTTGCGGGGTGGGGGGGTGGCGATGGTGGCAGCACAAACATTCCAAGACCCTCAACTTCAGATCAGAGGCAGAGGAGGGCTTAGATAACCTCCTGCCTCTACAGGGGGAGTTAATTTGCCTCCTAGTCTTAATCTATGTGTCATGGAGCATAAAGGATTAACTAAAGTATTGAAAGCATAAACAGTAGTAGCAAAACACAGGGATGAATCCTAGCTCCATGTCCTGAGTTCTTGGGAAAGGTACCATGTTTTGTAGTGTCCAGACTTCTCTGTTCCTAAAATAAAGATAACAACAGCATCTTCCTCATTTAACTGCATGAAAGTGAGATGAGTGTTTGTGCCCATAGCAGCCTGGGATGTAGCCTGCTCTTGAGGAGATGTGGAAAAGGGCTGATTTAAAATGCAATATGTTCATAGATAATTTGACATGTAAAATTATACCGAGAGCAACTGACCGTTCAAGACATGGTTTGTTACTGAGAAAAGTGGTACACTAATATGGTAGAATGGAAGGGAAGCACTGTAGTCAGGCAGAGATTGAGGCAGTGGAAACTGGTTGCAAAGGTCTTTGCCATGGTTTATCCTAGAAAGAAGAAAGGAAGCATAGGACAGTGGCGTCAAATTGGCTAAATAGGGTTATTTTAGGGGGTTCAGGGATGTAAAGGCTATGTCTGGTTGTCTGATAACTAGTTTTAAGTGATCCAAGACAGGTTAGTGGTAGTTCAGGGTAGGAGATCCAGATAAGTATGTGTCTAGAAGGTTGAACCCCAAGAGTCACAGTTCATTCCAATAAACAGAGTTTCAAATGTGAAAGCAACAGGTGTGGAAATCACATCCATGGTCAGTACAGGGGTGCAATGTGATGCTTTGGCAACCATCTGTGCTGCTCTATGTAGAGGGACTGAGGTTTCCAGGAGAATGCCCTTACCCAAGGTCTTCTGGATCATAGCCAGCTCTGTCTTACCTGCAGAATCTACCACATGCTTCCCCATTAAGGACAGTGACATGTCTAGACTTGATCTTCTGTCTGGCTGTGTGACATTTTGAGAGGCTAGGAGCAGAGTGTGAAGCAGAATGAGAAAGGGTTCAAATTTGGAGTTGAACATTGCTGTGCTGCTGTTTTCCCGGCAATGCCCACCTCATTTTTTCTTCAGGATGTTCATCCAGGCTGTTTGCAATTCCTGATTCCTCATTTATAACATGGCCTCGATAACTCCTATCTATCAAGGCTGTGAAGAAAACTGTGAGATTCTGGTGATAGGTTAAAATATGTTCTCATAAAACACCATAATATTTTAATGTTATCATTTTCATACTTTTAAGACCTACAGTGTTCCCTATTCCCACACCTAACTATCAACTTGAGTTTGGGGATGAGATGTGTAACAGAAGACATTTAAGGAAAGTGTCACAATGTATGTTGGTTGGTATAAAGAACAAATTCACAGTGTCCTGGTAGTACAGTTTTTTAGATTTCTCAATATAGAGAATTAAAGTTCTAGGATTGCCATCAATCCCCCTACTAATTCACCTGTGAGCTATCTGTTCATCTTTATGAGTGAATCCTGTTCATCACCTTTACCATTAGTCTAGAAGAGATATACCTAAAATTTAATTAATTCCTTTTCAATCTATTCATTATCCATGAATCATTTGATCTCTACTTACATACCTTCATCCAGGCCTTCAAAACAATAGTCTGTTCTTTATCTACCTCTTATTTTTTCATCTGCATTTTAATGAATCTACCCAAATGAATGCAACTTGTATTGCTTAGCTGTCTGCATGTGCATCCATTTATGGTCCAAACAGACGGGAACTGAAGGGAGACATGAGGATATAAACTGAATGCTTTTTTGATCCCAACAAATAAATTACAGTATAAAATGAGTTTAAGTGAGCATGCAGGATTTGGGGTTCATGAGAACAGCCTTCAAAGAAAGAAATATGTTGTACAGAATTTTCAAATAATTGAAATGCTGTGGAACAAATGGTTTAGAATGTGGCTGGATATAGATGTTCTGGATATACTGATGCCTGGATATACTGTTCCCATTCTTATTTGAGGGAGGATGTGGGGACCTTCTCTATAAAGTAGTTTGCTTTCTTAGAAGGTTAAAGACCTTAGAATGATAGACTAATACTCTATATTCTTAGGAGGCAACTGTACTAAACAATTCAGTAGTAATGCTAAAGGTCTACTCAGTTTTATGAAGATCTCTGACTGGGAGTTGATTCACTGCATTAACTTAGGCAAAGAATCTTTTGGACACAATGCTCTGGGTCAAATGCAGTTGCCTGCATTCCTAAGGCAGGTATGAAGAGGGAGAAAGATATAGGTGAAATTGAGGGGAAATTCTGTTCTGTTGCCCATGCCAGCTGGAGCCTTTGCTCTGGGCAGTATGTACTCCCTACCACTACCTTGATCTAATGACTATATACTCTAGTGGAGACACGATGCTGATCTGGAAAGAACAGATGAGGGGGGAGGGAGCAATGGTGAGCACCGGCAGAGGCCACAGACATCCTCTTCATGATCTGGAGACCCTGACTGGGCCACAGGCCCTGTCTCTTTATTGCAACTGCCCCTCATCCTGCTGCATCCTATGCCCAGACCCTGAGGACCCAGCATAAGGTCCTCTAATTCTGGGTCCTGCCAGTGAAGAATCAGGAGAAAAAACTTAATGTCTTAGGGCAAAACTCAAAAGATCTACCTTTGTCTAAAGGAAATTTCTCTGATGTTTTCTCCACAGAAGTTTGGTGCTCTTGATTTTCTTGGAGACCCCAGAGAGGTAAGGGCCTTTGATTTCTGTATTACAAGCATTGTGTAACCCTTTCATATGTTTAATAATTGTTTTCTTAAGCTCCAGATCTTATGGTGATCTATTTTGGAGCTATATATTTTAAACTAGGCCCCATTAAACCCCAAGGAAAGATCTGGATTTTGTTGAAACCCATTGTTCTTTATGTATATTCTGCCCAGACCCAGAGCCTTGGCAACCAGGGGCAGGGTAGCCTGGTCCTCAGTTCAGTGCTTCTGCTCAGCAACTATGTCCCTAATAATCACCCATCTCCCTCAGTGGACATTTCCTGCTTTAATATGGCACTGCGGGGGAAGAGAAGGATGTTCCAGACCTTTCAAAGGGCTGAGATGACTCTCTGAGAGTCCAGAAGCCTTCACTGAAGAACACAGTTCTCATGGGATGACAAAGACCTGATGTATGAGAGAGGGGCACAATTGAGATCCCAGTGGCTGAGCCTACTTCCCTCCTCAGCATCCAGATTACACTAGTGGTGCTCCTCCTGTCCCCCATCCTTCTGCCTTCTACACTGACCAGGATCTTGTGATATTAGGTATGTAGCATCTCCAGCCTTGTCTTTTTTGTTCCCTCCTTGGGGAATCCCTGCTTTTATGACAGTGAAATACACAAGATTTTCTACTTTCTGAGAGACATCTCTTCCAGTGGTACATGGTATCAGGAAAATAAATTAGTAAATCATGTTGTATATCAGGCAGTGGAAGAGGAGTGTTGATGAGTGGGTTGTGTAAAGGGCAGATTCAAGTTATGGCTTGAAGAATTAAGTCATGCTGGAGGGAAATTCGACAGCTATCTGAAACCTAGAAACATTTCCCTATATCTGCAAAGGCCTGCTGCAGAAGGATAGTGTGTTTGAAGTAGAGGAAGTCAGCACAGACAGGCTTGAGTCTGGGGAGATGGGAGATGGGGTTGCCTATGGAAAAACTCGGTTTGTGATTCAGCGTGAGAAGGGGTTATCCAGAAGGGTATGAATGGAGCAGTGAGATGTGTTGTGTTTACAAACATCCATTTGACTCGTGTGGAAATAAGTTATAGAGGAAGGGCAGAGGAGGCTCAGAGACCTGCTAATGCCCACAATGAGCATCGGCAACGGATTCAGGTATATTATCTCAGGTCATGGCAGGATGGAAACAACAAGCAGTAGGTGTGGCAGCACGAGCATGAAGATTAGAGTTGATAGCTTGAAGTGCAAGCATGAAGTAGACAGTGTTATTTAGAAGTGATGAGGCTTTAAGCTCCTAGATCTCCCTGCAGTTGACATACTCCCTTCAGCAAGGCCACAATGTTTAAGTCTCCCTAAACAGTTTCATAAACTGAAGACAAATTATTTATTTAGGGAACATTTAAACCACACACACACACACACACACACACACGCACACACTTGTACATCATTTATAAATCATAATATATATATAATTACAAATTATATGCAATTTATATACATATGTAAAATTCCATATAATTTATTACATACATATATATGCATATACATCACATACATACACACACACACATATATATATATACACATACACACACACACACACACACACACACACACACACACACACACACATATATATCTTATTTTGCTTAAGACCAATACCCATTCCCTGCCACTATTGTTTCTGGCTCCCCTGGCACAGTTATATTTTCAGCAATTCATAGACTTGCCCTAATTTAGGACCCTGACTTCCTGTGTCCACAACCATTGAGTCTGTGAGCTGACCAAGCTTTGAGACAAGTAGAAAGCAGATTCTGATGTTACCTGGGGAAGAGTAATCTCAGACATAGCATTTTTCTCTTCCCTAGAATTACCCTTTCCTTCCCACTGTGATTGATGGAATGGTGCTGCCAATGACACCAGAAGAGATCCTGGCTGAGAAGAGCTTCAACACTGTCCCCTACATGGTGGGCATCAACAAGCAAGAGTTTGGCTGGAGCATGCCAGTGGTGAGAACATACAAATCTCTTGGTGGTACCCATACAACCCACCTTTATTTCTGTGCATTCTTTTCAGTCACAGTCTCCAACCAGCCCAGAGAAACTGTAACCATTGTAATATTTCTATGGACACATTCTCCAGACACTGTTCTCTGGGAAGACCCTGGAAAACCCTCTCCCTAGATACTATCTTTCCTTAAGGAATCCTAAAATTCCCAGGCTGGACTGTAGAGATGACAGTGAGGCAGATGGACTAACAAGGAGCATCTAGGAAGCAGAAGGAGTAGGAAATTCAGGATGGAGAACTGTAACTTCCACTATCTGTAACTATCAGGTTGTATATATAGATTTTCATGGGTGTTCCTGGTACTCCATTGTTGAGATCCATAAAAATCTCTTCAGACTGAATTAAAGGTAAAGAAGGATGGTTGTTTTACATCTCTCAAAGAAAAACACAGACACTAAGCTAACAAGATGCACATTATCTCAAAGAGTTTTGCAGTGAGTTCAGATTCCTGCTGAAAATGTTAAGGCTGAGATAAGCTCTGAGAGACACTGTGGTAGCAGTGAGTCAGTGTCCCCAGTTACTGAATTTAATTCACACTCACCAGGAACAAATTCCCTTCTCATCATGATAGAATGCAAAGGTATAAGTTGAAGTATGGACCTCACCAAAATGAGTTCTTCATTCTTCATGGTGACTAAAAATGAGATCAGGAGTTATTTCTCCAAATTTTCACATTTTCAGAAATTTAAAGTGTTGCAAGCAAATTTTCAGGCAAGTTCTTGAGAAAATACCGTTTTTTGAGGAAGCTGTGTCTCATAGAACAGAGAAAGAATTGGTGATCACAGGAGAGGACTCAGGCCAGTTGACCTATCTCTAAGTGCAGGGTAGAGACAGAGGAACTCTGCTAGGGCTCTGGGATGTCCTTTAGCTACTATGAGCTGTACAAGAATAGGATCAAGCTTCTTAGAAGAGACATTTGGATAGGGTCTAGACACACAGAAGTTACTGCAGCTCTACCTGCAAAAGAATTGCAGAGATCATCAGTGATTGACTTGACTCTGGCTTCTACAGATACCTAAGATGTAAATAAGAACTTGTATTCTCCTTGTATTCCCAACACTTGAATACCTAGCCTGAATTCTAGCCCAAATACCACTCATTCTCTGAAGGATTACTGTGAATTTGGATTATATAAATTATATATAGTATAGATGTACTATATGTAATAGCTAATATATATAATATATGTGAAATGTGCATTCTCTTCAAACATGAAATTTCACATTTAACAAGGCCTGGTAAAGGAGTTTCCTTCTATATTGGCTTGGTTGTTTGAAATTTTGGTTCTCTGTTAATTCCATGTGATTCACAAATGTTAATGATTGCATTTAACAGATTATAGGTTTTCCACTTTCTGAAGACAAACTGTACCAAAGAGGATTGCTTCCCTTTTTTGGCAGTCTTTCGCACTCCTTGTAAGAATTTAGAGAATCGTGGGACTCAGCCGAGAAGCAAAGAATGTGGATGCCTGTCTTCAGACACACCAACTCAGTGGCTAAAAGTACTTATACCTATGTTTCTGCCCCTGTTTTCTGGTTTGCATACTGTAATACAATGAAAAAAATCATTTGTCATTGGTTGCTTAAAAATTCCAGTATCTGGAACATATTGTTGAGAAAAAGATTCCTTTGGAAAGCTAGCAAAGGTGGAAGCAGCTATCACCAGCAAAAATCAGCATATCTAGGGGTTATGTAGGTAATTCTTGTGAGGCAAAGCAGACAGGTGGGCACCACAATATTTATAAATTTTGAGTGCTTTGCCTTCTGACACATGGGGTGCTCCTTTCTGTAGGTCACTGAATGTTCTGGGCTCTGATAGGCTAAAGAAAAGTTTACTGACAAGCAAATCTCATGAGCCATGTCTTCTTCATCCCCTTTCCCAGAAATACTTTTCTCTCATCACTTTCTGGTCCATTTTAGAACATCTATGAGAGTCTAAATCCAGCTGCCATTGAGAAATATTTATCAGGGACAGAGGACTCCATCAAAAAGAAAGACCTTCTCCTGGACTTAATGGGAGATGTAATGTTTGGTGTCCCATCTGTGACTGTGTCTCGTGGTCACAGAGGTGAGTCTTGGTGTTGTATGAGAGGGGGATACAGGCTCACCAGTTAGGCCTCTGACACACCCACCTCTGGAAATAGTCAGCTATGAAATCTGTTTTCCCTGCCAGCCTGGGCCTTCCACATTGCCAGTCCCAAATAACACACAGAGACACTGTATTTGATATAAAGCTGTAGGCCAGTTACTAGTTTCTCATCAGCTAGCTCTGTCTTAAATATTAACCCATTTCTATTAATCTAAGTATTCCCAGAAGCTGAAGAGCTGTATATACTCACCTCTCATTGGCTAAGAGCTCTTCCACGGGGATTGGTAGGTTTATGACATAGTTGCCTATTGCAAACATGAACACAGTCATCAATTTCATATAGGGGAAGGGCATTTAAAGTAGCCCCTCCACTATTGCTTAGATTCTTAGTTGGGGTCATCATTGCCAGGTTTCTTGTTAAACACATAATGGCTCCCTCTGTTAAATTATCTTGTTTCTTGCTCTTCCAATTCGACCATCCTGATCCCTCATGTCTCATTCCCTTACCACCCTTACCCTCTTCCCCGTGCCCAGCTCAGGGGCATTTACCTTTCTATGCTCTAGTATTTGACATGGCTTGATGCTCTCCCATTCACTCCACACAATAAAAGTAACAGTTTCCTTTCTAAGGTTAAAGACAACTCCACAGTCTACACATCTGTGTTTTGCTTGTCCTCTGATGTTGATGAACACAGTTGATTCTATAACTTGATTGTAGTGCATGGTGCTGTAGTGAACATAGGGTGCAGATATCTCAGAAATCTCTTCCCAGATATTGGAAGCAAACACCCAGTAGTGACACTATTGGGCCATATTGTGGCTTTGCTCTCAGTCTCTTAGGAGCTCCACATCACTCTTTATTCATCACAACAGTATTTAAAGGATTCCATTTTCTCTACATATTTACTACAATTTTCTATTTTCACTTCTCAATGAAATCTATTTGCATCATGAGAAAAGACCTTCATTATGATTTTAATTTGGATATTTACAAGTCTCCTTCCATCTCCTCCTCAACATATTCTGTCTTGAACCACCTATGAACCATGAAAGCGAGCAGCATAGAAAGATATGCATAATGGTGCATAAGTAGCACTCACATGTCAATGACAACCAAAAACTGTCTAACTGAACTTAACTCTCACTCATCAGGAGTGAACTCATACCTGGCACTGGAAACCCAGCCAGCTTCCAGGGGTTATGCTATCAGGGACCTGAGGAAAGAATCTACTATTTATTTTCACATATATGTCTCCCATTACAAATTAGTATTTCAGATGTCTGGCCTCTGGTTTTTGTTGTTGTTGTTGTTGTTGTTGTTGTTGTTGTTTCTTTCATTTTGATTTTATTTATTTGTTTATTGCTACTGATCGTTTGAATTGCTCATATGATTTTTGAGTAAACACATGCCATGTACAAAGGTCACAAATAGCTTTCTCTTCCAATGGCTGTCTCTTCACACTGCTATTGGTTTCTTTGCTGTGAAGAATTGTTTGGTTTAATATTATCCCATTTGTCTCTTTCACTTGTTCATAGTGTTGGTGTTAAACACAAGCAACTCTTTTCTGTGGCAAGAATTATTGTTTTTACTTTATGATTTCTACTTGTAATTGGGGGTTTCTGAACTTATATTTGTCTTTTCTCCATTTTAGTTTAATTTATAAATTTAGAAATCTGGCTTTCTCAACATCATTGACTGAAGAGACTGATTTATCTTATTGCATATTCTTGGCACCTTTGTAAAACAGCAGTCAGTACCTGTCTGTGTTCTGGTCTTCATTATATCCCATTGTTTAATTTATGCCCATGGGTAAAGTAACTACCACACTGTTTAGTAACCATGGATATAGAATGGAGTTTAAAATCAAGCAGTGTGGTAGCTCCAGCTTTATTCTTCTTTCTCATGATAATCTTGGTGACCCAATTTTGAGGTAATTTTTCCTCTTTGTATGAGGACAAATGGCACTGGAATTTGAGCTGATAGTTTATTAAACCAATAAACTATTGTGAGTACTCTGGATATTTTAAATTCAACCCTTTAACACCACAAACAGATGTCTTTGTGTACATTTGTGTGTTTACTTTCTTTAACTTCTGTGCTGTACTTTTAAGCATCCACTGGTAGTACCACCTAGATTAAATTTAGTATTATATTTGACTGCCATCATTGTGTAGGTGTCTCCATGTGCATATGGATTGTGCAAGATGTCTGTTGCTGCCATAGATGTAGTCCAGCTGGCTGACTGACAACCCTTCAGTTTAGTATGGAATCCCTCACCTCAGGGATCAGGGACAATTGTTAAGGAGAAGGCAGAAAGATACTAAAAGGCAGAAGGGATGGAGGTCACCAAGGAAACAAGGTCTCCTAGACACAACAGATTTGATGCATCTGTGAGCTCAGAGACTGTGGCAGCACAGGGTCATCCCAGGTCCAGTGCTGCAAGGACATGTGAACACAGTCCTGCTTTTCCAGGCCAGAAGCTATGTCTAATTCACAACCAGTCTCAAAGGAAAACTTAGTTTTGTTCAACAGAGTCTCACTCAGGATACAATCAACTCTTGAGGGCAGGCCCGATGCCTAGACAGACGACAAAGACAAAACTTCCTCAGTTATGGAGGGTTTTATCCCACATAAGGTTTTGTCTGGGAATTTTTGCTTACCTATTATTGTTTCCAATTTGTATTTTTATGGCATTTTTGTGAGTGAGTGTCTCTGTGCCTGTATATGTTTCTTGTGCTTTCTTTGGCTCGTCTTTTTTCCTGCTTGTTTGTTTGCTCTGTCCTACTCTGGTTTGTTTGCTTGTTTTCCAAGGAGAGGAAGAAAGAGATGCTGTGCATTTGGCTTGGTGGGGAAGATCAGGGAGGATTTGGAGGAGGGGAATCTGATCAGAATATGTCTGGAAAAAATCTTTTAAAAATCTTGTACTTAGCTAATAATGAAGTTAGAGATGAACTATGCACCTCCAGTTTTATGGAATCATTCCATATCAGCAAGGATTCTTCTTTATGTGTCATCCTTTCCTTTACTTTTCTCTGAAGAGTTGAGAAAAACCCTGGGAATGCCCAGAGCTAGGCTGGATGAAAGACAGCTGTGAGGCTATAGATCTTGGAATCAGTAAACAGGTGTCATGACTAACACTCATTCCACACAGTCACTGCATCCATTCACTGTTCACTCAGTAAGCATCTTCTTCAAATCCTAGGTCCACATCAACCAGCTGTGCAGCCCTAAGCAAGTCACTGGGCCTTCCTAAATCTATTCCACTAAAGGGTGGTGTCAACTTCAGGGCATAAGGCCTGGATACTATCCAGGTATGTGTCTGGAAATAATAATTGTGCCTGAATCCATGTCTCCTCAGATGCTGGAGCCCCTATCTATATGTATGAGTTCCAGTATTGCCCAAGCTTTGTATCAGACATGAGACCCAAGGGTATGATGGGGACCACGGTGATGATCTCTTCTCTGTATGGGGAGCACCATTTTTAAAAGGTAATATCTGGTTTCTGGTTGTGCCCTTGGTGATCTGATGCCTGTGTTTGGGTTTCGGCTTTATGACCTTGAGGAAGTTTTTCCTTTTAAACTGGCTTTCCTAACTCTCTATAACAGGGCTCAGCTGTGGAACAGAACCCAGCGTTTCTGCTTCTTCAGTACACGTGATGGGATTGTGTTACTCCAGGCATAGTCATTCTCAGAATCCTGACCTGTGACACAAATAAGAGAGTTGGAAGGTCACTCACATGCCCTACATTATGGCAAGAATGCCAGTATTTGATTTTACTCCCATAAATACTAGAAGAGTTAGAACATTTTCTTAACCTAAATAAGGCTTAGCATGTTCCTACCCATCTGGATATCTAATAGACAGTATACATTTAAATGAGCTTATTAAAATAATACTTAGGGATCCTTTCACAAAGGTCTTCAATACCTTTTTTCAACAATTCTATATAATGTATGATCTCTGGCATACATGGCACCCTACTATCTGTAGGAATCTCTCAGTTTTGACTGTTTTCAGATTCTATAAAGAGGTGTATGTGTAGGTGTAGAGAGCTGCAAAGTGCCGCGCCTTAAAGATGGCGCTGGCTTCCGCCTTCCACCTCCCCAAGGGTGAGTGCTCTCTGGTGAAAACAGCCCTTATTTGGTTAAGTCTGTTTAGCCTGTCTGCTTCCCCGTTAGAGTAGCCTATCTGCAGGGTCCACGTAGCTCACTAGGGTTGGTTAGCGCAAGGGTATTTAAGCCTTGCAGGGGTCCCCTAGGGTCCCGTGGGTCAGAATCAAGGATCCTGATTAAAACTGCATGAAAAAGATCTTCCCGGAGTCTCATCTTCCTTGCTGGCGAGGGTAGGCGTGGTACATGCAGGATGTTGAGAATAGACCTAAGGGCCAGCAACACTAGTGGCAAAACTGAGGAAACTGAGTCTTGTTGCCATTGGACCCCAATGGGAATAGATGCCAAGAAGTTTAGAATGAGAGATAAAGGCAGAGAGCATCTGGAGTATTCCTCTAAACTTTACATCGAGGGCACACTCACCCAGATCTTTTTAAAAGGCAAGTTTTGGCTCAGTGAGTATTCAATAAAGCCAAGGGTGCATTTCTCCCCCTCGTATACTAACCAGGCCCCATTTGTCCCTCAGAAATCAGTGTAGATCAGACCCCTTCAGGTCATAAACAAGACTAAATTTATTAAAGCTGTTTAGATTCTGCTGCTGCTGCTCATTAACCACATCTTTTTAAATCTATTTTTAATTCTTTTCAATTTTATTTTTAATTTTTTTAAAATGAAAAACAATCTTATTTTACCTGTCAGTCCCCCCCTTTCCCTCTCCCTCCCACCTCCTCATGTGCCCCCCAAACTCCCCAACCCACCTCCCAAGTATAGTGAGGCCTTTTATGGGGTTCATCAAAGTCTGTCACATCATTTGGGTGAGGGCTTAAGCCCTCCTCCATATATCTGCATCTTAAGTGGATATTTTTTTAATTTATTTTCCTCACAGAAGGTGCTTCAGAAGGAGAGACCAATCTCACTCAGCAAGATGGTGATGAAATTCTGGGGCAACTTTGCCCGGAATGGGTGAGTCTTGTGGCAATGATGCCAGGCCTGAAGGTGTGGTGCAGTTGGTCATACATATTAGGAAGGGGTAGTCTTCTAGTGATTGAGTGATCATCCTTCTTCTGTCCTTGTGATAATAGCATTCCAACAAAGAGAGCTGGCTTAATCTAGTGTGTAGTTGTGGTGAGATTTGTGTGATACTTCAGCCTGAGTTGAGAATGTGAACTTTGACTCGGGCTGAGTTGTTTCAATTTTGACCATTGTGTCTATTAACTCTAGTGTTCAAACAGAGCATCATATGGGGAGCATATGTTAGGTCAGTGTTCCTTACATCCTGTTGCTTGTGAAGGGGGGAAAAGGACCAGGATCCTAACACAATCCTCAGAGGCAAGTCTCTCATGATCATGCTCCTCCAACAAGTCCTTCTTTATTATTTTTCTGCCATGTCCCAGTGGCACCATCAGGTGAGGATCAAGGCTTCAATTCATGAGTGGGTAGTACTAACTTCTATATTATAAATTGCCTGTGACACTAGAAGCTTGTGTCCATCTCAAAACCTCATCCCCACAAATTCTCAACATCTTACCACTTTTAATATTGTTTTGATGTTGAGACCCAATGACTTCCTAGTCTCAGGTAAACCATTACTATGAGAACCCACTCAAATAAAAAAGTAACAAATTTGAAGATGTCAAATATTCCTATTCTAAGGGAAGAACATGGAAATAGCAACGAGAAATCAAACTAAAGCAAGTCCAGAATCCAAAAGAGAGAATTTAAATCCTAAAATTCCTTTTTGAACATCCAAGAATCTTTTGACATACACAATCTCCGAAAAACTTGGAAATACATTCTCCTAAGGCCTTGCTGCCTCTACCATCTGTGGCCTCTCTTGGATTATGTGTATAAATGAATAAAATATGTGAGTATAAAATATGCTCATATAGCTGAGTACTTTAGTCACCAAGGAATGGGATTCTTTGCTTGGATTAGAAGGATTTGGAGGTGTGGTCTTATTGAGGGAAGTGTGTCATTCCTCCAACAAGGTCTTTGAAGTTTCAAAAGCCCAAGTAGGACCCAATCTCTCTATATGTGGATCAGGATGTAGCTTTTCAGCTACGATTCTGGTGGTATGCATGCTGCCATGCTACTGTCACAATAATAGACTAAATCTCTGAAACTGTAAGCAAGGCCCCAGTTAAATGCTTAATTTCATAAGAGTTGATTGGCCATGGTGTCTCTTCATAGCAATAGAACAATGATTAAGACAAACTTGATCTTCTCATGACCTGGATGTTTACTAGGCACATGTTCCAAGTTCTGGCATTTCTAACTTACTTGGGTCTTCATCAAAATGTCACTTTATTCTCACAGCTTCATGTGTCATGCTCTTAGGTTTCCTATCACACGCTTGATGACCTCACATGCTTTCATTCAAAATCTAGGTAGCAATGCTGATGACCCCATAAAGCTTGCATTTTACATGCCTGCAAAACCAGTGGCATGGGGCAATGCCAAGATATAACTGTAACTTGAGATGCAGTTAGGCACCATGGGCCATTGGCTGTAAAGCCTCTGGGTATATGAACACAGGGAAATTAGCCCTACAGAATCAGTTCTTTACACTTTACTGTAGACACAGAGATACCTAATGCTATCACCTCAAGCAATGTCTTAAAACAAGTGATAACTTTGTGATGGCCCATCTTGTAGATTCGGGAGACATCCTCAGATAACTTCATCTTTTTATCTTTTAGAAAACTTGCATCCTCCTATGGTACTGATGTTTATTGCAAAAAACTCAACCTTTCAAGTCTTTTTATGCTATGATTTTTCCCCCTTTAATCTCCCTGTAAATGTAATCAAAATCAACGAAAATACACTGACATCACTGACATTGCCTGGGAAACTTTTGATCAAGTACATCAGTTACACAGTCCCCATCTCTGAAATCAATCACCCTATCAAAAAAAGCTTGGGGCATGGACAAATGTAGACAGAATGAACACTATCTCTAGTTAAGTTCCTCATAAAGGCCCCATTCCCATCTGAAATGTTATATCCTTGGCTTCAATGTCTTATTTCCATTTAGAACCTACTAGAATCCCCTGCTAACTACATTCTGAGTTTCATAGAGCCCTTGCTCTAAACTTCCAAATTCCTTTGCAAACCATTAAAAAGTATTCCATACCGCAACACCTGCTTAGTCACAGGGTGATCCACATCTCAGAAAGTTTTAGGTGTTAGCCTTCAAACACTTAGACAAAATTCCTAATGTTTATTATCTTAAAGAATGGAAGGTTTCCTGAGCTCCGAGTTTCCCTTGGACTTTTCATTTGTGATAAGTCAGTGCATCATGGTAGGAGCACTTGGGAAAAAATGGCTTCTGGTCTCTTAGCCATCAGAAGGCCATGATGTGAAGAGTGAAATCAATGTCTTCGTGGTTTTTTTCAAGTATGCTGCACACTATATTCCAGTAGCTTCCAGATTGATATCAACCTGTAACACATGAAGATTTGCAGAAAAGGTATAACAAAATGAGAGGAGAGAGAGAGAGAGAGAGAGAGAGAGAGAGAGAGAGAGAGAGAGAGAGAGAGAGAGAGAGAGAACTTCCCAGGAGACAGAGACCTGTCCATCTGTGGATGGTTATGGTTTCTTGGCAGAGATAAGCCAGGGCATCCTTGCACATCTCCAAGAACCATGGGGACAGCACAACTGATTTGGTGACTTTCTCTTTTTATTCTGTTCACAGGAATCCCAATGGGGAAGGGCTACCCCATTGGCCAGAGTATGACCAGAAGGAGGAGTATCTGCAGATTGGAGTCCCAACACAGGCAGCCCACAGGCTTAAAGACAAAGAAGTTGCCTTTTGGACTGAGCTCAGAGCCAAGGAAACTGCAGAAAGGACAACCCAGAGGGAACATGTTGAGCTTTGATCAGGAGGCACATGTTTGAGAGCATGGATCCAAGAAAAGGGATATGCCACTGAAGTTGTTGCCAAAATAAATCATCTTGTTATTGAGAATCATGTGGCATGCTATACAATAAGAAAAGACAACAATTGTGTATCATACTGTACAAAAACAATAATAAAAATGTTTGATTTTATGCTCTCAATTTTGTTTTGTTTTTCAAGACAGGGTTACTCTGTAGCCTTGGAGCTGTCTTGGAATTCACTCTGTAGATCAGACTGGCCTTGAATTCACAGAGATCTGCCTGTCCCTGCTGGGATTAAAGGCATTTGTTACTGCTCTTAAATTTTAACATCAAAAATTATTCCTCTGGAAATCAAACCAGAGTCTGTGTCTTTGTCTGAAGATGAATCTATGGGCATTAGAAAGGGACATATGGAGAGTGATCCAGCATCATGAGATGTCACCTCCACAGGGTGTGGATGGATGATTGACTGTCCTGCTAGTTAAGCAAATGAGCATGCTGTGCAAGAGATGAGAATTTTGTTGCATCACTTTTTTTCATGGATACACACAAAATCCACTCATCCCAGAGAGTGCAGGAATGACAGTAGAGAAAAGATTCCACCCAAGTGATCACTTTTAAAATTAAGAGCAATTTATATACCTGTAATTCACAGTGGAATAAAATATATACTACCATTCCAAAAATGCTAGATTTGGGGTCCATAGAGCAGGAATAGGAATAAGGGAAGACAGAAAGACATCAGGACAAAGATTAGGTCCTTTATATTCATGATCTACACCCACGGCATATAATGTTCATATGAGAGCAGGAGAAGGCTAGAATCTACTCTATAGGCCTGCCAGTTGTGGTGCATATAGCCTTTCTGAACTGGGCCTGCTCACTGTCTGTAGCTCTATATTGTCTGCATCCTTTCTTTTCTAACCTCTTAGGGTCTCCATTGAAACTCTGGTTTCACCCTCTTAACTTTATCCATAGGCTGCTGATGGTTATTTTACCATGGCACACATTGTCTGTTTTTCATTTGAAATCCATGTCAAGGCTTCCATGAACAAGCAGTTTGTATTACGTACCTATAGAAATGTCATCATGGATGATGGCACAGTGTCCCCAAATTGTAGAGTACACAGGCCCTCAGAATGCAGTTGTAGGAGCCCCTTAGGGCCTAGGTGTCAGAATGCAGGGAAACTGTCCTGTGGATCATGGATTGTGTGATAGGACACCATGGAGAATTCTCTCAAAGTAAATGTTTACATTTTTAGAGCAATGGTTAGGAAGTGAATAATTTCTGTGATGCTCTCAAGGTAATTTTCTCTTTCAGATGAAAACTTGTGGCTTCTTTTAAGGATCTTTAATCTGGTCATCTACCACAGTTTTCTTGTCACCAACATCAAATGAGTTTTTGCCAGCAAACTGCAATTGCCAATAATTAGTACATAAAGTAACTAATTAAAAAAATAACCTCTCCTAGACATGTCTGATGTGTTAATACTAAAATACGGCATCACTTACAGAGTTCACACTCTCCAATTGTTTAAAGTCCTGTGGACAATAGTCATATCAACAGCCCTGTGCCTGGTATGAATCCTTTTAATGAGACTTTCTGTCACCATGATAAATACATAAAGAACTTAGAAGTAAGAGCTTTTATTTTGGCTTATGAGTTTTTCCATCTCAGTCCATCATGTAGGGAGGGCATAGCCCTGCTGGGCAGCACACACCTTGGTGGCCAGGACCACAGAGGACTTGCATGCAAGTTGTTGCTTCCTTTTTCCCATTTTGTTCTACGTGGGATCCCCGGCCTACAGGATAGTGCCACCCATATTTAGGGAGTGTCACTTCTTTTGCAGACACAGCAAGAAGTGTGCTTTACTAATCTTGTATCTTCTCAAGCTAATTAAGTTATTAACCAATGTTAGCTATCACAACTTTGATTATTTGTTTTACATGAGAATGGCTGACAATGATTTTCTACTTTCTGTTCACGGTTTTTTTTCCATTAAACTTTCAAAAATTAAAATATGATTACAAAACTTTCCCCTTTCCTTTCATTGCTCAAACACTCCTCTGCAACCCCTCTTCTGCCTCCCTTTCATATTGGTGAATCCCTTTTTTTAAATTATTCTCTCTCCCTTCCTCCTTACACTCCTTCCCCCCCTCTCTCTCTGTTCCTCTCTCTCTCTCTCTCTCTCTCTCTCTCTCTCTCTCTCTCTCTCTCTCTCTCTCTCTCTCTCTCTCTCTCTCACACACACACACACACACACACCATTTAGTGTGGCTTGTGTGTATATGATTTGAGGTTGACGACTTTCTATTGAATAAGCACATAGGGGGTTCATCCCTGGGAGAAGCTCATTTTTCATCTCTTAGCAGTCACTTGCTTCCTGTATATCTTTCTTTAGAGGTGGTGGCCCATGTGACTTCCCACTTCCATGTTAGCACATCTATTGCTAGTATCATTGTTCAGGCCTTTTTAAAGCATCCATTTTGCTGAGGTGTCGTGGGTACTTCCCTGTTGTTTCTAAGAGAGGCAACTTCCCAGCATACTTCCTGAACCTCTGGCTCTGATATTTATTCTGCCTCCTCTTTCTGATGTTTCCTGGGCCTTGGGTGTAAGAGTTGTTTAGTATTTGTTTGTTCTATATTTTATTGTACACAGCTTTTCAATTTGATACAAGCTTATGCAACAAATCTTGTTTTTATTTCCCAAGTACTATTTAAGATATAATTGTAGCCAGATGTGATGTATCTTCCCTGTGCCTTCGATTGTTTTCTATATTTCAGTAGAACTATTCTTCTATATAAACGGGACAGATACCTAGTTTCTACCTCCTAAATGCAAATAGCCATTTTCCCCAGCAACACTTGAAGATTTTCTTTCTCCAATGTATGTTTGTGCTTTGTCAAGAATCAATTATCTCCAGCTCCGTGGATTTGTTTCAGGGTCCTCCCATTCTACTCCATGGGTCTATACACCTATTTTAATGTCAGTACCACGCTCATTTGTTTCTAAGGCTCTATAGTGTGTGTTAAAATCATGCTTTGTCATGCCTCTAACATTCCTGTTTTTACCCAGTCTGGCTTTGTCTATTGAGTGTCTCTTAGGTTTTCTATGAATTTTAGAATTTCTTTCTGTAGGTGAATGAATAATGTCATATGGATTTTGTTGAAAATTACTCTGAATCTGCACCTTACTTTCTGCATTGTGTGGACATTCAAACAATATAAATTCTTACTGTCTGTGAATATTGGGGGGTCTTTGCATTTTCTAATATGTCCTTAAATGTCCTTCTTGAGTGATTTATGATTTTCTCTGTTAACTCCATGGTTAAGTTTATTCCCAGATTGCTTTGCCAGGAACTCTACTGATATTTTATGTTAGTCTGTGTCCTGGATATTCTATAAAGCTGAAGGAACTTTAGGTTGTTCTTTCACTGGGGTCCTTGTCCCACCGAAAGCTTCTTTCTGACCATTCCTTGAATGATCTCCTAGTATGCTTGGCCAGAGTTCTAGTACTTTGTGCCCCTCAAGATGAGAACGAGGGAGTGCTCATGGAAAGAGCAGGTCTTGCTGTGGTTCTCATCCATATGTAAATGACTCTGTCACTCAGCCTTCAGACCAGACTGACTCCAGTGAGAATGTCCTCATATCTAAAACACACAACCAAGAGAAATCCACAGAGACAGCTTGTGGGAACTCACTGAAGACTCTAGACCTACATCTGAGGAGGCTGCATTAGAGACAGTTGTATGGCACAGGCAGTTTGAGGGGCCCCTGGCAGTGGGACCAGGGTCTATCACTGGTACATGAACTGGCATTTTGGAGTATATTCCCTATGGTGTGATGCATTGCTCAACCTTGATGAAGAAAGAGGAGATTTGGTCCTACCTCACCTTAATATACCAGGCTTCCTATGGGAGGCCTTACCCTTTCTGAGCAGTGGATGATGATGGTTTGGAGGGAGATGTTGGGGGTAGAAGAAGAGAAGAAGGAGGGGAATTGTGGTTGGTTTGTAAAATGAATTTTAAAAATTTTTTTAAAAAGAGCCTAGAAGGTATAAACATGTAAAAACTCCATCTAAAGATCTGAATCTTAGCAGAAGGCATTCTCTGAAACCCTTGGAGATGATAACACTGATAATGACCCTTGTTGCCTAACTGTCACAGTGATGGACAAGGTGAGCATATTTACTAAATGATGATCAGTGATTCAATTAATATACCAAATGTATTATTTTTGGATATATCCTTTTGTAATCCTTTTGTAATGAACTGTAGAAATGATCTCTTAAAGTATAGTCTGAAAATATAGTATATTATGGTTTTCTTTGTTTTTACCAGTTTTTTTGTTTTAGAAACAATGACATATTTCCAATACTATCCTTCAATTTATTTTAATTAATATATCTCTTTCACTTATGGGAATAGTATTAAAGTTCCTTATTGAGGTAACATGTTACAGAAAAAAAAGACTCAATGCATTAACAGAACACTGATAGTACATACAGATGGCGTGTTCATCTGGATCAACCTTTAAATAAAAACAAAGGCAAAGAGATGCTTAAAGAATGTTGGCTTTTATTTTGAGATTAATTTTTCACTGACTTTACTTTTTGTTAGGGCTTGACACAAGTGACTGAATTTGGATATAGGTAGCTTTCACAATGACCAAAATGTGACAATATGAGAAAAGTGGAGACTCCAGAAGCATGGGAATGTACTGTGCACTGGAAGATGTTATAGTACTCTAGACTCAATCAGTAACAAGCCACAGTTTTGGGTGTATGAAGCAGCACCATCCCAAAACCCTGTCCTAGTAACATATTTCCAGAAAATGTCTGCAAAGGCACATGATAGATTCCCAGTCTTTCAACTTCCTAACCTAGTGTTCTCCACATGGCCTACCCCTGATTAGTCCCAGGCCTTGTAAGTAAAGCTAAGGGTAGAATATAGTAAGACATGACTTGTCCATGTCTTGAGCCTTAGTCATATGTGCATACCACTAATATGTTGGATAAATGAATGGGTATGGGAAAGCTTATGGAGTTAATCTGCAGGCAGCAAAGGTAGCTACTTTGTCATGCAATGCCAACTTTTTAAAACTTAAGGCCACTTCCTAGGATTTTACTCATGTGATGTATTCAGAAAGATTCCACATAGGAATCTCTAAGAAAAAGCATCTCCATCAACTGACACATAAACATGAAGCTGTGACACCATCAGCTATAGTGACATAGGGGAAGTAGACTCGTTAGCAGCCTGCACTGAGGTCTGGTGCAAGGCTTTAGAGGCCCCAGATTCACCATTCTTCTATAAGGTGACCAAGGGTCAGCAACTGCTTCAGAGGCTACAGCCAGTTTCAGAAAAATTTCAGGTGGGGGTTCTTGCTTGATAGCATGGCGTTTAGTGGTTCAATAGTAGATGTTTTATATATATTGATGGGCGTTTTCTTGAGAATGTGTTACATAACTTCATGGGCTGATTGTCAAGGCTGTCAGGCAGGTTTCAAGATAGTTAATGAGGAGAAAGTATGACTGTGCTCAGTAATTGGAAACAGCATTATTGTCTATATAGAAGGAATACCAGATTGGTTATATGGGTAGAGATAGGGAGTACTCATTTACTATGGTGTCCTTCTAAGGCCAAATTTCCTCCCTGTATACAACAAAGGGGAGAACACCAGCCCAGGTTAGTCTTTGACAAAGTAGATTATCTCCAGAAACTGTGTTGTTACAGCCTTTTCCTGAAGTATAGGTTCCCACACTTTGTCAGAATGAATACTGATAAATATTTTTGAAATTCTGTTCTCCAGAAATTTCACATCAGGCAAAACTGTGTCTAAGGAAAGAGTTCATTACTGTGTCTGCTGTTGTAGAGGCTGCCTGGGTGTATTTGTCCAACCTTTCCTGTTATCAACCTTGATCTGATCTATACGGTGACAGGCTTATCAAGCCATCTTGTTAAAAGAGAATACCTCCCTAGGGTCTTGCTTCTTCTTGTGGCTCACTTAACCCCTCAATCCTTCCTTCCTAATCTTTGGTTGCATAAGAACTGACACCATGATTGAGCATAAAATCAACCCTGTTTGCTTTATGATAAAGCTGCCAGGTAAGACCTCTTCCTGGTGAATTAACAAAATAAGTTATACCAGTCACCATAAAGTAAAAGCTGTGTTTCAGATTCTGATACTGGTTTTGTTCTTGAGTTGCTGGGTTATGTCACATCCTCTATGAATGTTTGGGAATTAGATTCCACCAGGCAACAAGAACAATGCTGAATTAAGCTCATATATCACTCTCCTTAGGCTTCTCTAACAATATTGCCTGTTTGGTACAGCTGGGTTGCCACCTGCAAAGTGGAGTGCAAATTGAGACTGAAGACAAAATAAGGAGAGTATCCAGTGAATACTGGGATCCTCCCTAAGTTTATTGCTCAAAGTTCTCATATACCCCACTCAAAAGAGGGGGTAAGGCAAAAGGACTTCCTCAACAATGATACAAAGACCAAACAAGTGTAATTACTTCTGTAATTCTCAAATCATCCAGCAATCACACCCTATTGTTAAACATTCTGTTATGTGCCCTTGAGGATTAAGACATTTAGTAACCATCACTTGATCAAGGATTCTTTAATCTGGGCAAGACATCCGATGACCACACCTTAGGCTAACCATCCTTCAATAGCCATACCTTAGAACTTTAGGTCTTAGGCCTTTAAACTTGAAAGAACAAGGATAGGTTGAAATTCTCTGACCTTAAGTCAATATGGAATGGAGCCACTTCTATGGGCACCCTCAATAGCACAAGTTGGGAGAGGAGATACAGGCCAAAACACTCTTCCATTTGTTTCTAGAGCCTGATACCCCAATTTCAAGTTATTAGCATAGTTTATTTTTCTTTCAGAACTTGTTTCTTTCTGATAGGGTATCCCGTTTTGTCTTCACAGGAAGTATGTCCTCTATAGTGGTGTCACCTTATTTGTTATAAATTCATTTCTCTGATGATGGCATCAATTAGATTGAATTAGTACCTATCAGAATGGCCTATTGTTCCCTTATAACTTCTTTAAACTCCTATATGAAAACACTGTCCTACTATGAAGTTTTGAAGGTTAGAACTTTAACAAATTAATTCTAGGGGATAGTCATGCAAAGCCACAGCAAACATGGGAGACTAAGGATCTATAGAGACTTTGTTTTCCATTAGGTTTTACAAGAGACACACTTGAGACAGGGATTCAAATAGAAGTTCATTTGGGGTTTGGGGAAATGTGAGAAACAGTCATGGGAAATCATCCTATGAAGAGTTAAATTTTCTGTCAGCTAGTATCCTGAGTGACCAGAGTCAATGCCAAGAGAAAATGCAGAGAAGATAATGTGTATATCAAAGTCAGCCCAGTAGAGACATGGGAAACTGAGATACTTACATATTGTGTTGCATCATCACTGGTTAAGGATTTTTTGATGCTTGGAGAAGTATGGATTCCCTAGAATTGCCACCTGTCATAAATGTGGTTGGTTGCATTTCTCCACTTTAGGGAAGTTCCTGAAGTAGAGACAGCTTCTGAAAGGGGAAGTCATCCAAGAACACTGAAGTTGTGTAATCTAGCATATTGGACAGCTACTAACATCTACTGTAACATTTTCATGCTAGATCCTATAAAAATGGATGTGGTAGTGAGTATTTGCATACCTCATCAAGGCAGATACTAGAGACCAAAGTGACAAAGCCCTCCATGGAGATGACTGCTCATTGTTGGGAGTCTGTCCAAAGAGTTTTCAGGGATCACTACCCAAACATGTATACTGGTTCAAAATAGACATTTAGTTTTTTCTCAAAGGGAGTCCAAGGACAACTATAGAGCACAGAGCCTCTCTTGCCCAGGAATAGTCCAGGGACTCAGGCTTCAGCCTTCTTGTCCCTTAGTGTATCAGAGCCATTGATTTTGGTTAGCTGTAGAGAAAGACTAGTATAGAGAAGCCTCAGCTGACTCCTCTCTGCACTGTCCTGGAGACAACCCAGTTCCCATTGTCATTCTTGCTGCATTGTAGTGCCTAATCTCATAATGCTGGTTATATGCCAGTAGCCCTAGGCTATGTAACTCTTGTCAAGGCATGGCCTTATGAGTAAGAAATCAGTAGAAAACAGGGAGTTCAGGAGCTCAGAAAGTGTGACTTTGGGTCAGTTCCTCAGCTACTCTGAGCACAAGGATTCGCTAGCATGGGTCATGGTTTATTGACAACAGTAGTGTTTCATACAAACAACAGCAAGCACAGGGTCTGCTACAGTGTGAATGCTCAAGGAATACTGTCAAATAAATGGCAGGATGGAGAGCAGTAGAAAAGTGAGCTAAAGTAATTTGGGAAGAGGAACTCTCTATTGAGAAAACGCCTCCATAAGATTTGTCAGTAGGAAAGTTTGTAGTGCATTCTCTCCATCAGCAACTGATGTGGATGTGCCCATCTCACTGGGCAAGGGCCACTCTGGGCTGCTGATCCTGGATAGCATAAGAAAGCAGTCTGAACAAACCATGAAATACAATCAAATAAACAGCATTTCTCTTTGACCTCTGCTTCACTTCCTGCCTCCAGAGTCCAACCTTGAGTTCATGCTCTGGTTTCCCTTAGCAATGAAATATATAACCTGAGAGTTGTGGGGCAAAATAAATCCTTTCCCCCCCAAATTGCTTTTGGCTATGGTGTTTTATCACAGCACTAGAAACCCTAAGAGGAGATGTAAGTCATTTAGAATGCTTCCCATTCAAATAATATTATAAACTAGGACTACATTATTCAAAACCCTATTGAAGATCTTTATTAAACTTCAATCCACATAAAACATGTATTTTTAAATGTCTAACTTATAGCTAAGTGTATTTAGATGATGTATTATTGTAGGGCACAGGAAATGTTCAAGAGGGAGAAGAATGGGAAGAAATTATAGAAATACGTACTCATCATGTATCAAATTATCAATCTATAATATATAATATGTCACACATGACTGTTAACTGCATGACATTTTAGTCTTTATAAAAAAAGAACCAAATTCCAATTAGCAGTCACCCCTCAACTATCTTCCACAGTCTAGAAAAGCTATGACAATTAGAGTCTCTGAAACAAATCTCACCTACTGTCTATATTTAAAAATAAAATTTTCTTGAAATACAGCCATATTTATTTTCTCATGTATGCACACTTCCACCATAATAGCAGAGTTAGGTAATTGCCATGGAAGCTGTATGGGTATTATTTAAATTCCACCATTTACCCAAAGTTTGTCAGCACGTATCTAGATCCAGGAGACCATACAAATTACCATAAGTCATCTCCCTCTCAACAACAGGTCTTTCTTTAGCAATTATAAGGGGACTCCTTGTGTGTTTGACATGAAAGCCAATAGTATCCACCCCTCAGGATGTGAGTTGTACTTATGAAAAATGCAATCCCTTTTGGGACTCAACAAAAGACCAAGATTCTCTGAACTCTAATCAGTCTTCAAACCCAATTCACCTCAGGGTGACAGAGTCCCCTACTTACAATATAACATCAAAAACGGAGACTATGCAAATGTGTACTTGCCTCACAAGGATCTGGGTAACAGCATACACAAAGTTCTCTGGAGCCTGGCAGTAGTGCACACCTTTAATCCCAGCACTCAGAAGGCAGAGGCAGGTGAATCTCTGTGAGTTCAGTCTAGCCTGGTCTACAGAGCAAGTTCTAGTACAGCCAGGGCTACAGAGAGAATCACAGTTTTGGACCCACACACACACACACAAGAAAGTTCTCTGAAGCTCAGGGAGACGAAGTAAGCAGTCCAATCCCCACCTGACTGACTGCCCCTAATTGTCAACTGACTGTGTTTATGATGGTGCTCAAGGTGGTTGCTGCCTTTATGCTCCTGAATCAACAGCAATTATTTTTTTCATCAATGATTGTAACATACATTTCTTAAACCAGATGTGTTCTCTAACATGATTCCATTTTTATTTCTGCCATTCTATCAGTATACATTTAGTTTACTTTATTTTAATCCATGTCTCCCACTTTTCCACATCCTATGAAAGCTATCTTTTGAATAAATACGTTAACATAAAAGATATTTAATGAATTTAAAAGGCTACTTTTATATCTTTTTAAATTTACAAATGAGTTTAATTAGATTTATTTACAGTTTTATTCATAGACCATTGGAGCATGCCAGTGGATACACCAATGAAGAAATTGTCTTTTTCTTTCTCCCCCAGAGACATAAAGATTCTTAATGACAGCATGTAGATTCTTAAGAGGCTTCATTTTACATACATACATAGATGGTATGATGATATGTGAGTAAAAGTAGATTAGAGTAAGAAAGAGGGAGGGATGGGGAAGGAAGAGTGAAAAAAGAGAGAGAAGGAGGGAGGGAGGATAGAAGAGAGAATAATTAAATGAATGTGGAATAATCAGGGAGCTTTGCTATGAGTAACACACATGCCATGGAAATGGTATCTTCCAGAACTGATACAGGAAAACATGGAGGAGAGGACAGAAAGAATGCAAGAACTGTTGCACAAGTCACCTCTCAGTAGCTGTGGCTACCTGTACATGATGGAGAAGATCAAAATCCCATGTGCACTGGGTAATAAAGTATGGTAAATAATAATGTGGGAAATGATAGTCTGATGGATGTTTATTCATGGAGAAATAAATCATTTACACTAGAAACAGATGACTGCCACAGGTTCCTGTCCCAAGGATGCCTCTGGATGTGCTCTGCCTCCAACCAGGAGAGAAAACTGGGTTCTGGGACCCCAGATCTAGTCCCCCAGGTCACATCCACACCTGTCCCCATGCCCTAATGGGCATGGTCTGTGTAACAGGTGAGGGCAGGGTGGATGTCTCACTACAGGGAAGGACCCCTGAGGCCACACTCCTAGCAGCAGAGCTATTGATGGTTGATGACTATTGAAGGAAAATCCCTCTACTTTGGCTAATGGTAAGTTGCTCATGTCCCAGTGGATAGTCTATGTCGATGCCCATATGTTGCAATACTTGGACTCAGGTTATTAATAACAAAAATGGGAGGACATTAAGTTGGGGGAATGACAGTATGGAGGCTCTAGAGAGAGCATTGGAGGGATGATATGATCAAATGAAAATTTCGAAAAATAAAAAACAAATATTTTTGAAAGTCAAGAAAATAATTATTAAAACATTTTTAAAATAAAAATCCATGACTGAAGATTGGTAATGATTTCCAAGGATCAAGTTTCTGAATAACTTTGGTCTTGGCTCCAATTTTAGGTAAAATTCAGTTTTCATGATGCTATCCTAGGGAGAGTGTTATTCTTATGACATTGTAATAGCCTTAGTACAAGATTGTGACTTGAACAGTAGTGCATGGTGTATGCGTGAGCAGCTTATCCAAACTCCCTTCCTCTGGAGTCCTCATACAGTGAGGATCTGCAATGGTACATGATGGTTTCCTAGGCTTTAGCTCCCAAGCACAGGGCCTTCCTCTACACTTTACCACTGATTAGTCCCAGGGCAAATAGGTAAGGCATTATGAGTAGCTTACCCTTGTCTAAGGTCTGTTCTAATAGGAATGTTCAGTAACATGAGTACATAAATGGACATGGGAAAGCTTGTCAGGTTATTTGGGTCTCTCAGAGACTCTACCCCGACATATCTCGCCAACATATTAAGACTTAAATTATTTCCCTGGCATTTTCTCTCTAATTTATATAGTTATGCATAGCAATCTTTAGAGGCTTCCCCAATGAAAAAGCAATGATATCAATTAATTGACACGTAGATGTGTCATCTACAACTGAAATAACAAAAGCAAATTAGATTTCAGGAACATATTTGAGATCTTGTGTGAGGCTTGTTGCAGCCCAGAGTCACCAATCATTTCTGCAAGGTCATCCTAGAAAAGGAAGTTTACACCAATGTGTAGACAAGCTGTAGATGCTGTTCCTATGTGTGTCAAATTTCCTGGAGTCACTGGTAGTCATTTGACTGAACAGTGGTTCTGACAATAATTTATTCTTATCTTTCATGTCTTGCTAAAAAAATATTTAGCCAGAGCTTTTTTGCCAGATTTCAAGCACCAGCTGACTAGGGAAAGCAAGGTGTGTGTGTGTGTGTGTGTGTGTGTGTGTGTGTGTGTGTGTGTGTGTGTGTTGCATGCGCGTGTGTGCATGCGCGCGCATGCTCACCCACACACCCCAGCACCCGCATATGTGTTCTATAATTGGAAGCAGTATTTCTGTCTAATTAAGAGGACTTTGTGTATCATCAAATATAAATAAAGAATAGGACTTTAAAAAAAAACTTGCACTAAGCCAGGCATTGGTGGCACACACCTTTAATCCCAGCACTCGAAAGGCAGAGGCCTGCCTGATCTTCAGAGTTAGTTCAAGGACAGGATACAAAGCAATACAGAGAAACCCTGTCTCGAAAAACCAAAAACCAAACAAAAAACAGCAAAATTTGTACTTAATTTCCAAAATGTTGAACATGCTAACCACATCTTCCTCTGTTTCCCCCATCACTACAAGAGTAGGCTCCACTCCCCAAGAAAAACTAGACTTGATGAAGAAAGAATCCTTTATTAGAGGGCTCTTTAAGACCATGTTTTCTTCCTGGGTAGAAGTAAGAGAAGAACATAAGCCCATATCAGTCTTTGCAAAGTAGAGCATGTCTAGACACTGATTCGGTTACTAAGTCTCCACACTGAATAAAGTCAGACTTTGTAATAGAGAGCTAAAGCACATTCTTTTTAGACCTGAAGTCTCCAGAACATTCACTGCAGGTAAAGCCTGTGGTCATGGAAAAGAACTCTGGAGCATTTCTCAAGTGGTGGAAGGCTGACTGAGTGCTGCTTCCTGATCCCGCTCCTCATCAGCAATGGTGTAATCTAGTGAAGGACACCCTCCTTTCTAGGTTCCTGCTTCCTCCTGTAGACTTTTCTAATGTCTAGACAGTCCCTTCTTGTTTGGCTATTAAACTGGCTTTGTGATTGTGCAAAAACCAAAGCATTTTGTTTTATGAGAGAGGAGGTAGGTGATTACTAATCACACTTATCTGGAAGTTATTTGCTTCAGAGTCAATTTTTGATTTTGGGATTGAGTTACTAGTGTCATTAGGCCTGCCTTCTCACACAACAAAAAAAATCTTACACCTGTCAGAAAGACTAAAATAAATAACACCAATGACTGTTTATGCTGGAGAGGATGTGGAAAAAGTAGAACATTCCTCCATTGCTGGTGGGAGTACAAACTTATAGAGCCAATTTGGAAATCAGTATGGCAGTTTCTCAGGAAAATGGAATAAGTCTACCTCAGGAACTAGCAATTCCACTCTTAGGCCTATACCTAAAGAATGCGCATTCATACAACAAGGAACATCTGTTCAAGTATGTTCATAGCAGCATTATTTGTAATAGCCAGAACATGGAAACAATCTAGATGCCCCTTGATTGAAGAATAAATACAGAAAATATGGTACATTTACACTAAGAATTAAAAAAATGAAATATTGAAATTTTCAGGTAAATATATGGAACTAGAAGAAACCATCCTGAGTGAATTAACCCTACCCAGAAATAAAAATGTGATATGTACTCACTCATAAGTAGATATTAAGCATGGAACAAATGATTACCAGCCTACAATCCATAACCCCAGAGAACCTGGAAACAAGGAGGACCTTAAGAGAGGCATGCATGGTTCCCTGAGGAAGAGGAAAGGGACAAGATCTCCTGAACAATTTGGGAGCACTGGTTGAGTGGAAAGGGAGATAGAAGAAAGAGGAGGAGGGAGGGGGGAAGAGAACATGAGGAATCAGGAAGATTCAGTTGGGGGAAGAATAGAAAAGGAGAGCAAGAAAAGAGATACCTTAATAGAGGGAGCCATTGTTTAAAGAGAAATCTGTCACTAAAAAAATGTTCAAAGATCCACAAGGATGACCCTAGCTAAGAATCTAAGCAATAGTGGACAGGCCACCTTAAATGTTCTTCTCCTATAATGCCATTGATGACTACCTTGATTGCCATCCTAGAGCTGTCATCCAGTAGCTGATGGAAGCAGAAGCAGAGATTCACAGCCAAGCACTGAGCCAAACTCCTGGAATCCAGTTGTAGAAAGGGAGGAGTGAAGAGCAAAGGGGTCAAGTCCATGATGGGGAAACCCACTGAAACAGCTGACATGAACAAGTAAACATTCATGGACCCTAGTCTGACACCTGGGGAACAAGCATAGGACTGAACCAGGACCCCTGGATGTGGTTATCAATTGGGAAGCCTGGACAGTCTATGGGGTCTCTGGCAGTGGAACCAGGATGTATCCCTAGTGCACAGAAGGCTTTGAGAGCCCATTCCCATACTCTCATCCTAGATACACAGAGGAGAGCCTAAGTCTTCCCCAAAATGACATGTCAGGCTTTGATAATCCCTCATGGGAGGCCTCACCCTCCCTGGAGAGTGGATGTGAGGGTGAGATGGAGGGAGTCAATGGGAGCTATAGGAGGACAGGAGGGAAAGGAAACTGGGGTTGTTATATAAGATAAGTTTGATTTTAATTTAAATAAAAATTTATTTAAAAAAACATTGGCTTGTGCTTGTACTTTTATTCGGTCTGGACTGCCTTAGCAATCTATATACACTTGGTGGGAAGCAGGGCATACTTAATACAGATTGTTAACTTTCTTTGTTTTATTTTATGGAGCCTGATCATCTAAGCTCACATTGTCACTATGGTTAGTTTTCTTTCAAGCCTTCTTTTATGCTTTTCAGTAGGATCCTGAATTTATTCCCCTATACATGTGGTGAGTCTGTCTACTATGCACACTTACCAGTGGTATCTCTTTGAATGCCCTAAATTCCTTCCATGATGACATCAATCAGATTGGATTAGCATCCACCACAGTGGCCTTATTTTACTATCTAGGTTTTTAATGGGATTGTGTCACACAGTCATATTAGAAGGTTTGAGGAGAGTTCACAAATACCTCAACTCTCGGCAGATACATAGTGATTTGATCTTAGATCTGGGGATACATTAATTCTTCATCTTACAGTGATTGTCTTGATAAAAAAAATGAGACAAGCATTTCAGTGGGAATTTATTTTGAGAGCTGGAGGGTTGGTGATAAATAATGAAAAGAAAGAAAAGAAGAAAAATGGACAGTGAAGGCCTTCTTATTCAGTGAGCTATTGCTGTGGATGATCAGGGTCAAAGTCAAAGAGAGAAGTGCAAAGGAGTGTCTCAAAGCTACTCCACAAAGAGGAGAAGTTGCGGTAGTTCTTTGACTGCTCTAGTCAGTCAATCACTAAGAGTCACACCAGGGTTAGAGGACAGTATATGACCTTGTTCTGCTTCAGGAAGCTTTCCATCATGGGTGGGCCAGAGGTCCTGGCAGGCAGAACTCACCACACAAGAGCACTGGGTTTGCATGGTTCTATGATAACTGCCAGTCACTGATAGCATCAACACTACCATTCTCATTCTGAGATCTGTGAAAGAAGCTGTGGGGATGTGTTTTTGCACTCCAGCTTAGGTGAGAGACTAGAGACCAAGCTAACAAAATCCCCTATGGTACTGTGTTAAAATACTTGCACTATGCCTGTACTTGTCAGAAGTGGTTACCCCCGAACATATATGTATATGTTACACTCACACACAGACACACACACATACATACACACCACACACACACACTCACACACCCCATATACACACTCTCACAAATAAATTCTACATATAAATAAATTGTATCTATAAATATATGTGCATATATATGTGTGTATATATATATACACACACACACGTGTGTGTGTTTGTGTGTGTGTGTGTTTGTGTGTGTGTGTTTGTGTATGTGTGCGTGTGTGTGTGTGTGTGTGTGTGTGTGTGTAAAATAGAGAGTAATTTCTTGATTCTGGGAAACCCAAAACATTCTGAATTACATCATAGCTGTCAGGCAAGTAATTACTGAGGACTTGGGTGCTGCCACTGTGTAATCTCCCTTGTCTCTTCAGCCTCACAGTTTCAGTTTCCAGCAGGATGTAGGGAAAGTCCTATATGTAGAAAGCTTACCTGTCTCTTCACTATATTGCACAGTGCTTGGGGAAAATCTTCTTCCAAATGTCACTCTACTCCATTAGGCATAACTAAACCCATGTCTCCAGGTAAATGCCAGGAGGACTGGGCCTTAACTCCTGGCTAAGCAGGGCTTTTACAGAAAGGACTCTGCACTGGAAGAAACAACAGCTTTCAGTGTTCCATTATCCATCCAGTGTCTCTCCCTGGAATCCCAATGCTTTAAGCCATTTGACTCCCTGACCCCTCCATATGGTACTCTGTCACATCCTTCCTTGAGGTCTGAAAAACACAGCAGAAGCCAGTAGGAAGGCTTGTGTGGGTACCTTATTGAGGAAAGGTGGAGAAATTACCAGGAGATGGAGGCTTCCCCTGCTCTCCCACAGTTAAGTCATGAGTGTACTTTTTGCATCAAGGCACAGCGGTCAAGACTATAGCCCCATAGCCCACAAGTTTTATTCTGCCTTGGCATATTGTCTTATGTGAAGTGATCTAGGGCCTCATCCACACTGACCCTCAGGACCCACTATTGAGAATCAATTAAGTGCCACTGACCTGCATACAAGACTCTGGGATCATAGTTTGGCAACTGCAAGCTCTCAAGAAATATTTAGCAAATGAATATAAGTATGAATAAAATTAGAAATTTTAAATAAATAGAAAGAAAACAAGCCCCCCCTTTTGACCCCTTGTGCCTGGCGTCTTCTAGAGGTGAGTCTGGGACCAATTCGAGATTCAGGTGTAATCCCCTACACACACACACCCTTCCCTGGGAACTCCCTGGATTGGCTGTGGCTCTAGCTCCAGCTGTGTCCTGTCCTCATGGAGAGCACTCCTGGTGCTCTGATACACACCAACCCACTCCCACCAAGAGCCTGCTCTCCCCTAACTCAGTGCCCTCCCCTGCCGGTTGAGCACTGGGACAGATGGTGGAGCCAACAATCCTCCCACCTTGGGGGAACTTCCTGGAGCTGTTCTGAGCACACTAGACCTGCCTATCCACGCTGGACCACCTGGAATCCCCACCTGCCTGGTCTCTGACCCCCACCACTGGTCCTCTACTGGAGTTCTGGCCCCTCCCAGAGATATGCCTACCCCTCAGGGCCATCCTGAGCCCCTGAAGGCTGAATCATTGACTGCCATCATTGGGCTTCTGATAAAGAGGCCTCAGCTGGAGAGTGCCAGGCCCAGGCTAGATTGATCTATCAGCACTCAGAACATCCTGAGTCCCAGCCTTCAGGATCTTTGAACCCCATCAATGGTCTGCTGGAGCCTCATCTTTGAACTCCATCGCCAAGCCCCAGCCTGAGGAGAGACCTCCTGGACAGCTTGGACCATCCAGAGCTACAGACATCGAACCTCTGACCCACCTAAGCCCATCTGGGGAGTAAGAGAGAGAGAGAGAGAGAGAGAGAGAGAGAGAGAGAGAGAGAGAGAGAGAGAGAGAGAGAGAACCCCTACACCTACTGGAAGAAGCTATGGGAAGTAGGCAATATAAGAAAACACCTAACAATAGAAAGACAAACATAATACCACCAGAATCTAGAGACGCTACACCAACTAGACCTGAACACCCCAAAGCAGATGAAGTAGAAGAGAATGACTTAAAAATTATCGTCATAAAAATGATAGAGGCCCTCAAAGAGGATGTGAGAAAATCCCTTAAAGAAATGGGAGAAAAAAATAAACAAATTAACAAATAAAATAACAAATTAACAAAAAATAAACAAATTAATAAAAAATTAACAAATTTCTTAAAGAAAGTACAGAAAGACAAAACAAACAAACGAACAAACAAAAAACCCAAAAAACCAAAAACAAAACAATTAAACAGGTGAAGGAAATGGTTCAAGACTTCAAAACTGAAATGGAGACAATAAAGAAAACACAAACTGAAGGAATGCTGGAAATAGAAAGGCTGGGAAAATGATCGGGAACTACAGACACAAGCATAACCAACAGAACACAAGAGTTGGAAGAGAGAATCTCAGGTGCTGAAGATAAACTAGAGGAAATAGATTCATTGACCTAAGAAAACCATAAGTCCAACAAATCCTTAACACAAAACATCCAGGAAATGTGGGACACCATGAAAAGGCCAAACCTAAGAATAATAGGCATAAAAGAAGGCAAAGAAGCCCAGCTCAAAGGTGCAGGAAATATATTCAACAAAACCATTGAGCAAAACTTTCCCAATCTGATGAAGGGCATGCCCATGAAAGTACAAGAAGCATACCAAACACCAAATAGACTGGACCAAAGAAAAAAGACCCCTCAACTAATAATCAAAACACCTAACATACAGAATAAAGAAAGAATATTAAGAACAGTGAAGGAAAAAGGACATGTAACATATAAAGGCAGACCTATCAAATTACACCTGACTTCTCCATAGAAACTCTCAAGGCCAGAAGTTCCTGGATAAATATTCTACAAGTACTAAGAGTCCACGGATGCCAGCCCAGGCTACTATACCCAGCAAAACTCTCAATCACCTTAGACGGAGAAAACAAGATATTTAATGGTAAAGCCAGATTTTCACAATAGGTTTCTACAAATCCAGCCCTACAGAAAGTTCTGGAAGGAAAACTCCAACACAAAGACGTTAACTACGTTCACAAAGAAGTAGGCAATAGATAATCCCACTTCACCAGAACCCAAAGGTAAAGCAGGATGAATATATTCACAATACCACTGCCAACAACAAATCTAAAACAAACAAGCATTAACAATTAATGGTCCTTATTCTCTCTCAACATTAATGGTCTTAACTCACCTATAAAAAGACACAGAATAACAGAATGGATAAGAAGACAGAATCTATCCTTCTGCTGCATACAAGAAATACATCCAAGCTTCAAAGATAGACATTACCTCAGGATATAGGGCTGCAAAACGATCTTCCAATCAAATGGACCCAAGAAGCAAGCAGGTGTGGCTATCCTAATATCTAACAAGTTAGACTTCAAACCAAAATTAACCAAAAGAGATGAAGACAGTCATTTCTTTCATTGCAGGAGAAATCCATCAGCACAAAGTCTCAATTCAGAACATTTATACCCCAAATACAAAGGCATCCACATTCGTTACAGAAATGCTACTAAAATTCAAAGCTCACATAAAACATCACACACTTATAGTGGGAGACTTCAACATGTCACTCTCACCACTAGACAGGACCACCAGTCAGAAAATTAACAAAGAAACAAAAGAACTAACAGAAGTTATGTCTCAATTGGGTTTAACAGACATCTATAGAACATTCCATCTAAACACAAAAGAATATACCTTCTTCTCTGCTCCATGTGGAAACTTCTCTAAAATGAACCACATACTAGGGGGCATAACGAACCTCAACAGATACAAAAGAATTGGAATAGTCCCCTGTATCTTATCAGACCACCATGCTTTAAAATTGGAATTCATCAACAACACAAATTGCAGAAACCCTACAAACTCATAGAAACTGAACAATGCACAATTGCACCATTCCTGGGTCAAAAAAGAAATAAAGAAAATAAGGACTTCCTGAAATTCAATGAGAATGAGGACACAACATACCTGAACTTATGGAACACCTTGAAATCAGTGCTATGAGGAACGTTCATTCCATTAGGTGTCCATACAAAGAAAACAGAGGATAGTCACATTAGAGAATTAACAGTACAACTAAAAGCCTTAGAACAAAAAGAAGCAAACACACCCTGGAGGAGTAGACCCCAGGAAATAATCAATTTGAGGGCTGAAATCAATAAAATATAATTCAGGAAAACAATACAAAAATATTGCAACAAAGAGTTGGTTTTTCAAGAAAATCAACAAGATAGACAAACCTATATGCAAACTAACAAAAAAAAGCAGAGAGAGAACATGCAAATTAACAAAATCAGAAACTAAAAGGGGGACATAACAACAGAAACTAAGGAAATCCAGACAATTTTCAGGTCATACTTTGAAAACCTGTACTCCACAAAATTTGAAAATTCAAAGGAAATGGGCAAATTTCTAGATAACTATCACTTACCAAAATTAAATCAAGAACAGACAAACAACTTAAATAGACCTATAACCCCTAATGAAATAGAAGCAGTCATCAAAAGCCTTTCAACCAAAAAATAGCCCAGGGCCAGATGGCTTCAGTGCAGAATTCTACCAGAAATTCAAGGAAGAGCTAATACCAATACTCTTCAAATTGTTCCACCCAATAGAAACAGAAGGTTCATTACCAAACTCTTTTTATGATGCCACAATCACGTTGGTACCCAAGCCACACAAAGACACAACTAAGAAAGAAAACTACAGACCAATATCCCTCATGAACATAGATGCAAAAATACTCAATAAAATACTGGCAAACTGAACCCAAGAATACATCAGAGAAATCATCCACCATGACCAAGTAGGCTTCATACCTGGGTTGCAGGGAAGGTTTAACATATGAAAATCTATCAACGTGATCCACCATATAAACAAACTGCAAAAGAAAAACCACATGATCATCTCCCTAGATGCTGAAAAGGCTTTTGACAAAATTCAACATCCTTTCTTAATAAAGGTCTTGGAGAGATCAGGGACAACAGGAACATACCTAAACATAATAAGAGCAATATACAGTAAACCAACAGCCAACATCAAACTGAATGGAGAGAAGCTTAAGGCAAGTCCTCTAAAATCAGGAACAAGACAAGGCTGTCCTCTCTCTCCATATCTCTTCAATATTGTACTTGAAGTTCTAGCTAAAAGCAACAAGACAACAAAAGGAGATCAAGGGGATCCAAATTGGAAAGGAAGAAGTCAAACTGTCTCTATTTGCAGATGATATGATAGTTTACATAAGTGACCCAAAAATCTCTACCTGATAAAGCTGATAAAGCTGTTAAACACCTTCAGCAAATTAGCAGGATACAAGATAAACTCAAAAAAAAATCAGTAGCCCTACTTTATTCAGACGACAAAGAGGCTCAGAAAGAAATCAGGAAAACATCACCCTTTACAATAGCCACAAACAACATAAAGTATCTTGGGGCAACACTTACCAAACAAGTAAAAGACCTATAAGAACTTTGTGTCTTTAAAGAAAGAAATTAAAGAAGATACCAGAAAATGGAAAGATCTCCCATACTCTTGGATAGGTAGGATAAATATAGTAAAAATGGCAATCTTACCAAAAGCATTCTACAGATTCAATGCAACCCCATTAAAATTTCACTACAATTCTTCGCTGACCTTGAAAGGATAATAATCAACTTTATATGGAAAAACAAAAGACCCAGAATAGCCAAAACAACCCTGTACAATAAAAGAACTCCAGGAGGCATCACTATCCCTGATTTTAAGCTCTACTACAGAGCTATAGTCCTGAAAATAGACAGGTATTGGCACAAAAATAGACAAGTAGACCAAAGGAATCAAATTGAAAATCCTGATATCAATTCACAGACCTACAAACACCTGATTTTTGACAAAACAGCTAAAAGTATACAATGGGGGGAGGAAAGCATCTTTAACAAATGGTGCTGGCACAATTGGATGATGGTGTGTAGAAGACTGTAGATAGACCCATGTCTATCGCCACACACAAAACTCAAGTCCAAATGGATCACAAACCTGAACATAAATCCAGCCACACTGAACCTCTTAGAAGAGAAAGTGGGAGCCACTTTCACTCCTCTGCTTCCTCTTCACACACGCTCCCTCCAAACCACCATCATTTTTCATCTTCGTGTTTTGATAACTCCATACAACTGGGAGCAGAAAGCCTTGTTTTGTGACTGGCTTATTTTTTTTTCATAATTTTAAGTTTTGGCTGCACTGTAGGATGTTGTTTTCACAAACAGTATTCAGTGAGGGACAGACTATCAATTTATTCATTGTTTAGCTCATGAACATTTGGGTTTACAGTTTTAAATATTAAATAAGTGCTATTTTATAGACATTTTTGTACAGCTCATTGTTTTCATTATTGATATTATGGTAATAAATCTGGATTTTTTGTGCCACATAGGAAATGTCTTCTAAGCTGTTAGAGGAACTAAGCCTTTAAAGTACATGATAATATATTACTTGTGTTTTCCACTCCAGAACATGACTCTGTATTTCCATGTTACTATACAGTGATGCTCATAGCCACTTTGAGTGAGGATATGGCATTTTCTTAGCCAGCTGTACCAGGCTGTATTCAACTAAAGCACTGCCCTAAGGCATCTGGTGGTCCTATGAAGAGGAACTCAGAAGCTCCCTTCATCCCCACAGAGTAGCCCCATGATGTGGAGCTCTCAAATGCATGCCAATCTCTCCCTGTCCTCACATCTGGTTTGGTAAATGTTCAAAGTATGCATGAATGGAAGGATGTGTAGGCGGGGGAAAAAGAATGAAAAGGAAAGCAAGAAAGACTTGGATTTTGGTGAAATGGAATTCATCTACTGTAAGAACTTTCTATCCCTAAATCTCAGCCCTGAAGCAAGTGAGCATGCAACTTTGGTTGTAGGTGACCTCAATCAGGGCCATTCGCAAATCTGCTACTCAACTAATCTAGTCTTCTCTAAGGAGGCTTGATGAAACTTGATCTTTATACCAAACAAAAGAGCCCAAAGTCTAGGGAAGAGAAGCTGAGAGATGAGCTCAGCTCTTCTTGGTAAGCAGCTGTGGAGCTCTGAGGGTCTCCAAAAATTTTCAGCCTGTTATAACCCTCCACCCCCATCCACCCACCAAAGCTTAAGCCACCTCAAGGTATTTGCTTGAGTTTGAGATGTCACGGGGCCCGGACAGGAGAGTTTTTCTGTTGGTCTGCATTGTGTAACTGAGCTCTGTGGGCAGGATTTCCTGGCAGAATACCAGCATGTGGGCAGGACCTTTCACTTCCCTTCCTTGCAAATCAGAATCAGAAACTCCATTGGCCTGGGAGCCTGTCTCTGAAGGATGTGTCTCCGAGTTCTGTCGTTGGTATTGCAAGCAACCTTCGTGGTTTGGGGTGAGTACTTTTGAAATAAGAATTTGTGGGGACACATTTTAAAATATTTGCAGAGTTTTGCATAGAGCAAAAACAAGACAGACCTACTCAGTTCTCCATGGGAATTCATTCTCCTGACTTGGGCTTAGCTTGAAGTGGCCCAAACCACAGCACAGGACACACTGAGATTGGGAGAGGATAAAATCCCTGAGACCCAGCAGCATACTGTACAGAAGGTACAGAATGACAAGGAGTCAACTCCAACACAGAGTTTGTGTATAACTCAAATCAGGTGGAATATGTTTCCTTACTTCACTGGACCACAGAAAGGATTAGGTGGCTTCATTCCTAAACTTCTTAAGAAGATGCACATTTGCAGCAGGTCTCTCCTTCATGCCTCTGTATGTGGTGGGCCTTCCATGTGTATTCTCTATTAATACATAAGTATTGATATAAAATAGAAAATATGAGGTATGGTCAAGATAACACATCAGTCATTGAAAAGACACATCGTTATTAATTGTTCCCAGGAGGAGCAACATAGAACTGGAGAGGGGGTACAGGAATTGCCAGGTCAGTGAGGAGGCTCAAGGCTGGAGAGGCTGCAACCAATGCCTCTTTTGTTAGCATTTCAAAGGATGCTAGAGAACAGTGCTCATCTTGGCTGTCTGGTACCAGGCTCTGGGTGGTGAGAGCAGGTGGATGGGTAGTCAAGTAGACAGTAGTTCACACTATCAAATCTGAGTAAAGCAAGTACTTAGGACTGTGACTCTGCAATGGACAGACCCTTAGAGTGACAGTTCCACAGGACATGATGGTCTCATAAACATGGGACATACAGTGGTTACTATGTGGCTATAGCATTGATTTTAACATGTATCTGTGGCATTTTACTGACTGAGAAAGGGAACTCACAAGGATGTGTGTTCTTGCAAGTTTGCCTGGAAAATCAAGTCCTGGGCTATCTCTAGCTCCTGAGTCCAGAGTCAGTGCTCAGCAACCAGTGACCTAAAAGCCTCACCCTGGTCATGTGACACTGAGAGAGGCCTGGAACTGAGTGGAAAACAGAAATGAATGACCAAGACATGGAGTAGATCATTTCTTTGCTGCTGGTTACCCTGGCAATGCCACTCTTTCCGTCTTTAAGAAGTTCACACAGGATGCCTCCAAGTTAAATTGTTTCTCAATAGTAGAAAGAATTCTTGTTATGAATACTGCAAATAGACAGGGATGTACATCTGCTATACAGTAGGTATCATATATGTGTGCAATTTAGATGGTGCAAGTCATAACTGCTGTTGGTAACACTCTCACCCCCCCCCACACACACACCCTGTCACCTGCATGCCAGCACACTCTACTCTGGGTGATCTGGGTGAAAGTTCACAGCTAATTCAGCCATGACTGAGCATTTTCAATCAGACTTTACACTCTGTTACTTCTGAAGCTTACATCACTCTTTTGTGTGTGTGTGTGTGTGTGTGTGTGTGTGTGTGTGTGTATAAATTTTACTTATCGATTCCAGTTCCCCCTCCCTCCCATGCCCTCCAATCCACTGACCCCCCTCCCTTCCCAACCCCTCATTCTACATGAGGGTGATGCCTTTCATTAGGGGTCATCTAAATCTGTCAAGTCATTTGGAGTAGGGTCTAGGCCCTCCCTCCTGTCTCTAGGCTAAGGGAGTATCCCTCCATGGAGAATGTGCTCCCCCAAGTTTTTCTGTGCACCAAGGATTCGTCGTGGTTCCACTGTCACAGTTCCTTAGACTGCCCAGGCCTTCTAACTGAGACCCACATTCAGGGGGGTCTGAGTCGGTACAATGCTGGTTTTCCAGCTATCAGTCTGGGTGTCCATGAGCTCCCCCTTGTTCAGGTCAGCTGTCTCTGTGGGTTTCTGTAGCCTGGTCTTGACCCCTTTTCTTATCACTTCCCCCTCTCTGCAACTGTATTCCAGGAGTTTGGCTCAGTGTTTAGCTGTGGGTGTCTGCTTCTGTTTCCACCAGCTACTAGAAGAGGGTTCTATGATGAAATATAAGTTAGCTATCAATCTCATTCCTTCTTTTCAACTCCTCCTCCTGTCCTCATCCTTCTTAGGCTTCCAAGGTTCATGTCCATCTCCTATCACCACTGGGTGGGTGTTCTTATCAGCTGTAGCTATGTCTGTTTGTAATCATGGCTCTTTCTCTTGCTTTACACTCCTACAGTGGAGTCACATACACACATGCCACAGACTTTTCCATACTGAGATGATCACATGCATTAACACTCTTGTTTGTTTGTCTTTATTTCACTATGCAGTTCAGGGTGTTTTAACTTGCTTTGTAGCCCACACTGATCTAGAACTTAAGGGGATCCCCCTGCCCCAGCCTCTTAAGTATCAGGGTCATAAGTGTACCCCAAGGGCCCTGATTCATTTATCATGACATCTCACTGCCTTCCCAATGCAACCATCCCACAAAAGGCTGGTGTTGCTTACTCACCCTTAGCCTTCTTTATTCCCTTTGTCCGTATCAGGACAGAGAGAAAATCCTCATTCCTCATGCTCATCACCATATCTCTTCATAGCAGGTTCTTCCCAATTATAAATGGGGTCCAAAAACTGTAAACAACTCTTGAAGTTCATGAAAAAAAAATCATCAAGCCATGTTACCAACTATGGATCACCTCATATCCAGGAAGTCTGTTTCAGTGGTATACTAAAAGTTAAACAAAATCATAATTATTAACAGCAATGACAAAAGGAGACAAGCATGGGATTGACTTTTAATGGCATTAGTCATTTCCCTAAGCTTGTAGCCAGAATTTCCCAAGAGTGTCCAATATTAATGGCTGTCTCTGTAAAGCTCTTCTTAGACTTCGGATGAGGTCACACTATGATAATTTAATGAACCTAAAGTAAAACACACATCATTAATCTAATGTTATTATGTCAAAATATCATAAGTTAGCATCCCCCAGAATTTCCCTTGCTTTTGCTCACAATAAATAGCAGCAGAGATTAAAAAAAAAAGCAACCAGCTGCCAATATTATGGAACTGGTTATTGAGATCATGTCTTTTAGATACTATTTTGTAAGCTTGGTTCCCATAAAAACTTGCTGAGGAAAACCTGGAATTTTCTTTTCTGACCACACCTATTATTATGATATTTAAATTTATACAGTACTCATCGGTTTTTCTTAACATTTTCAAGCTGCTCTCAGCTCTTCCCCACCTTCCTACCCACCCATCTTCATGTTCTTTCTCTCTCTTTATTTCTCTATTGAAGAAGGAATTGATATACTTTCTGCAGCTGGAGGGGAAGAACGAGGACCAGAAGATAAAAAGTATGTATTACGGGCAATGCTCTGATAAGTAGGCTGTTAACCAAACAAGGAGACACCAGAATTGGTGCTGATTAAATGTGTGCATGTCCTCCTGATGCTTATGGAGGACTGGGGTGGTTTTCTCTGGTCCCACAGAAGGAGGACAGGTGAGGGAACTGCAGGGAGATGAGGAAAGATAGTCTTCCATTCAAGAATGGAGCTAAAGTGTCAGACAGGGCACTGACCCAGCTTCTTCTCTCCTGGGGGGCTCCCACACAAAGTCCTTTAGATCATTGTGTTCATGGTGCCAGAAAGGCTTGTTACCTAATTGCCCACCATGTGAACTCTAGTCATTTATCCAGGTGCCCAGTGCCAGCCCCAACACACAGGACTCTAAGGATTGTCTTCTCTCCATGGACTCCACCTGGGCATCAATGGACCATTCATCCTTATGATCCATGGTCTGCCCTGCACTCTCTGGACCTCTTCATTTTGCTGGCTGCTTAATTACTCTGCATCTCCATCATCCTTAGACATCCCTCCTCCTGCTGAATGTCACCAATTCCTGAATGCTGTCACCACTTAGAAGACCTCATTTCTTCCAAACTCTCTAGCCCCTGCCTAGCTCTTCTTTTGAAACATTTCTCTTTTTTTCAGTTCTTTTTTAAATTATTTTTTATTTTACATATCAATCTCAGTTCCCTTTCTTCCCCTCCCTCCCTCCCTCTCTCCCTTTTTCCCACCTTCCCATCCCCCCTGACCACCCTCCCCTTCCATTCCCCACCCACTCCACATGTAGGATTATGCCTTCCATGAGGGGTCATCTAAATCTGTCAAGTCATTTGGAGTAGGAACTAGGCCCTCCCTCCTGCCTCTAGGATAAGGGAGTATCCCTTCATGGGGAATGTGCTCCCAAAATCCTTTTGTGCATCAGTGATACATCCTGGTTCTACTGTCAGAGATCCCTTAGACTGCCCAGGCTTTCTAGCTGAGACCCATGTTCAGGGTGTCTGAGTCAGTTCAATGCTGGATTCCCAGCTATCAGTCTGGGGGCCCATTAGCTCCTCCTTGTTCAGGTCAGCTGTCTCTATGTGTTGCTGTAGCCTGGTCTTGTCCTTCCTCTCTGCATCTGGATTCCAGTTAGACTCAGTGTTTAGCTGTGGGTGTATGCTTCTGTTTCCATCAGCTACTAGATGAGAGCCCCAGGATGGTGGACAAGTTAGTCATCAATCTCATTATCAGGGAAAGGCATTTATGACAGCCTTTCCACTGTTGCTCAAATTGTTAGTTGGGGTCAGTCTTATAGGTCTCTGGACATTTCTCTAGGTTCAGTTTTCTCTTCAAACCTATAATGGCTCCCGCTTTTATGGTCTCTCTCTCTCTCTCTCTCTCTCTCTCTCTCTCTCTTTTTCTCCCTCTCTCTCTCTCTCACTCTCTCTCTCTTTCTCTCTCTCTCTCTCCCTTCCTCTCCCTCTTCCTCTCCCTCTCCCTCTCTCTCTCCTTCTCTCTCTCACTTTCTCTCCCTCTCTCCTCTAGTCTATTGCTCCCCTGACTCCTGACTCTGGTTTCTCTTCAGATTGTATAAATCTTTCACCTTTTGGGTCATTTTTTATCACTAGCATCAAGTTGAGCATGTCTGTTTTCCAGTAAGGCCACCTTCCTGAGACAAGGGGCCACTAGTTCTTCCTCTACTCCAGCATGCACTCAGCACCAGGAACCTAACGGATACAGGTGTCTCAGAAGGAAACCGTCGGCTCTGTCTGTCCTAGCAGCTCCCTTCTCACTGTGACTTTGACTGGATGCTTTTCTACCGCACACCCTCTGAGTAAGTGTTCCACACCTTAATTTCAGTCCAGAAACAAATGAGACCCACAAGCATTTGGGTAACTTATTCAAGGTCATGTGCTTAGAAAACAGGAAAACCCACATGGAATGCAGGTCTGATCTTTCCCTCTGATGTGTCCTCATTTTCTCCATGTTCCACAGGGCACCCCTTACCCATGGTGGACACTGTTCATGGCAAAGTACTGGGGAAGTACGTCAGCTTAGAAGGATTCTCACAGCCTGTGGCTGTCTTCCTGGGAGTCCCCTTTGCCAAGCCTCCTCTTGGATCCCTGAGGTTTGCTCCACCACAGCCTGCAGAGCCCTGGAGTTTCGTGAAGAATGCCACCTCCTACCCACCTATGTAAGCCGCTGGGGTGGGCCTGGGCCTCCTTCAGTGAAAGCATATGTCTTAGAGTGATGCAGGTGGAGGCAACCACTGATCCAATGGCCTTCTGGAGTCCTCAAGACTACTTGAGAAGCATTACCGACCTTTCATTCTTCTCTAGATCCTCTGCTCATTACCCTCTTTAAACTGACATACCGTCAGTTTATACTAAACAGAACTATGCATAAGAAGTACTAATTCAAAGTTTAGTTTAGTTGGTATATGAGGGAAATTAAAACCAGAGTCTGAACCTAGATTCTCCTCAGCTGTAGAGTGGATAAAGAAAATGTGCTATATTTACACAATGGAGTACTACTCAGAGATATGAACACCCTAAAATTCCCAGGCAAATGGATAAAACTAGAAAAAACCCATCCTGAATGAGGTAACCCAAAACCAGAAAGACAAATATAGTATGTACTCACTCATAAGTGGGTACCAGACATAACATAAAAGATACCCAGCCTACAATCCACAACCCCAGAGAAGCTAGAACCCTCTTCCAGAAATAGATGGAAGCAGATGCAGTAATACACAACTAACCTTTGGGCAAATCTCCTGGAGTACAATCAAAGTGAGGGAGGAGTGATAATATGAGCAGAGGAGTCATGACCATGATGGGGAAAACCATAGAAAGAGCTGATCTGAGCTAGTAAGAGATCACTGACTCAGGTCTGACAAATGGGGAACCAGCATAAGACCGAAGTAGACTCCCTTAATATAGGTGACAGTGGTGTGAATGGAACAATATGTCAGGCCACTGGCAGTGGGTCCAAGATCTAACACTAACACTAAAGCACAAACTGACTTAGTGAAGTCCATTCTATATACCTTGCCCAGCCTAGACACAGTAGTATGGGGGGTATAGAGAGGTGCCTTGGTCCTGCCACAATGAGATGATGAAACAGACTTAGTAGACTTCCTATGGGAGGCCTTACCCTGTGCAAGGAGCAGGTGAGAGGGGGGAGAAGAAGAGCACAAGGAGAGGAAGAAGGAGGACCTGGATTGGAATGAAAAAACTAAATTAATAATAGAGAAAAGAAGCCTAAAAACAAAAGAAAGAAAGAAAGAAAGAAAGAAGGAAGGAAGGAAGGAAGGAAGGAAGAAAGAAAGAAAGAAAGAAAGAAAGAAAGAAAGAAAGAAAGAAAGAAAGAGTAATAGGAAAAAGAAAGAGAGAGAGAAATCAGTCATATTGCCTGCCTTGGGCTCATGAGGCAGCTGGGAGAGCACCAGAGAGGGACACCACTAACCAGAAGAACAAGAAAAAGAGCAAGAAGAGCAGAAACAAAGGGCTGCATGTTTAAACCTCATGCACATTTCATGCAGTGACTTCCTAACAGGGGCAAGAACATGCTGGCTCTTTTGGTAGAAGTCAAATTAACAAGTCAGACAGAAAAACAACCTCACAGATATCTGTCAATCAAACCAGGCCACAATTGTTCTGTGAGCCTGCTTTTATTATTGTTGTTGCTTATATCTGGAAACTTGAGGTCCTATATTAATTAATTGAAATTTTAATCATAACTATCATGTATCAAGCTGGTGATTGCATGGTTGCATTTTGAAAAAAATAAATCAGTGTCTGGGTTCCAAGATGAGTCAGCAATTCCCACAAATCCCATTTCTATTTTATACTGGTCCTTCATGACATCTCATTAGGGAAGCCAACAATTACTCTTTGTCCTTCATGACTCTCATAAGAGAAGCCAACAGGTATTCTTTTGTAAGAGGCTGACAGAGGTCTTTAGAGATAGCATTGGCTTTACTTGGATCCAGAACATTTCTGCACAAAGCAAGAAAGTTACTCAGCCAATATTGTTTAGTGTATCAGTGACTACCTACTAGAATGCAGGTCATTGAGATCATCCCATAAAAACATCACCCATAACTTGCAACAGGCTAAATAGTTATTAGTGGAAGTTCTTGGATTGACAGATATTTCAGAGAGGCTAGAAGAAGGTCACCTAATGAAAGATCAGGATCACCCTCAGTCTGCTGCACTAGTTTTAGACAAGGGCAAACACTAAGCAGACACTGGTGAGATTATCATACCCCAGGTAGTTCAGACTGTGAGCATCTCTCCATTTCCCAGAGTGTACCAAAGGCTCCAAGAAGGGGGAAGATGCCAGGAATTTAATGGGTTGGGGATCTCGGGTTCCCTCTATTTTCCCATAAATCCCTCTTATTAATTATACCAGATTCTACTCATGTGAAAGCAGCTCCTTTTACTAGCTCAAATATCTTGGTGCAAGGTGGAGATCCAGGTGACATTTCAAGCTTCTATATGTTGGAATTTCAGGTGTCCACTGTCTCCTCCAGGTGCTCCCAAGATGCAGTGAGAGGGCAGAGGACCAACGACCTCCTAACTAACAGAAAGGAGAAAATCCATCTGGAGTTTTCTGAAGACTGTCTCTATCTGAATATTTACACTCCTGCTGACTTGACAAGGAGCAGCAAGTTGCCAGTAAGCATGGGGACCCCTGGTCTAGTCCCTTGTGCTACAGCATCCAGGTCTTCAGTAGGACTGGAAGGGGATGCTTGCAGCTAGATGCATGGTTAGACAATCCGGGACTGGGTCAGGGATAAAGTGCTCCCTTTCATCACAGAAAATGTTAATACATCACTTCATTTCTCCCAAAGATCCTGATTTTGGTGGAATTGCTATACATCTGGAATGCACAGCTTTTTTTTTTTTTTACATTCGCTCACACAAATAGATTCTCAAAATAACCAATATAATAATTAGTTATTATATTAAATATATGGTCTTCAGAGAAGCTAAGAAATGACTTACAATGTAAGGAATGTGAGAGAAAAATGAACAGCCCAAACCTTTCTATACAGATAGATTAACTGAGGCTCAGGTAGGGAAGGGAGAGTGCACAGAGGGATCACAGGACAAGAGCTGTGTCTTCTGTCGCTACACCTGTGTTCCTAGGCAGGGGCTGGCAAGGGGGATGTGTGTTGCCTTTCTTCCCCAATACCTGTGACAACTGCCAGGTGGAAACTCTCATAGCCCATGATGGCTGTGGAGGGAGGAGTCCCGGGCAATCTCATAAGCAATTTTCATTTCCTTTGCCAAACACCTGTGATTTCATTGTAGCTCCTTCCCCTCCCTGTCTGCCTTTGGCATGTGCTGATGGCCTAGTGAGTCAGCATTTTCCATTGAAATGAAGAAGCAGGAGTGGGGCATGCTGCCAGTTACAGACCACACGTAGTCTTGGAAAGCAGCTCTGTAAAGACATGATCCTTGAAGTTGAGTAAGAGAAGGTGTGAGCACCCACCCAGTCTCCTGGGAGCACCTGGGCTGGAACTCGGAAGTAAAAGAAGAAATAGCAGATCAGAATAGAATTTGAATCTAAACATATTTGCATTGCAAGAGAAGGTGAGAACAAATCTCACTCCCACTCATTTATTCAGCTTCTATTTTGGACTCAGTGTCTACACAGCCAGACTTGAGTTCAGGAGAAGCAAGGACAGGGTCTTTGTCATCTGGTCTGCACAGATACCTGGGGTAACAGCTTCAGTTGCATCATTGGTTATCCTTCAGGCTCAGTCAGTAAGATGAGCTTGACTGAGACCCTCTATGTAAGTGGTAGAGACCCCAAGGGGAAGAAAAATGGAAGCTTGTGGAGCTTGGAAAGCAAAGGACTGCCCAGCTATGTGTGCACACATGGGATCTTGGCATAGAGTCTGGGTCTGCTTCCATTTTCTGAAAAAACAGGGATGTCTTGCCTTCCTAGCCTCTTTTTTCCTCACATGTTGTAAACTTTCCATCGTAGCTGCTGAGCTGTACCTGAGTCCTAGTGGAGAACACAGCAGCACTGACATTTGTCAGACCTGTGGGAGGGCCTGGCTTCTGGCCCAGACCATTGAACTGTGACCAGGAACTGCGCTGGTTATCAGCTCAGCTGTGAGCTGGGCCAGGTGGCTGCTTAAGTCCTACCACCTTTCATCAGCTGTGGGATCCCAGCAAAGGTGCCTCAGTGTTTCTTATCAAATGGGACCATCTTTGCTTCTACATTATAGAAAATAATCATTTCACTGTGCTCAGATTATCCTTGCTTTCTCTTTCCTGATTATTAGCAGTGTTGTCTAAGATTTCAACTTTCTTTTCTCTCAGTTCCGTGGAATGTGAGCTCTTTAAATCCTGGAGCCTTAAATTAACAGTTATTGTATCCCTCCTTACCCTGAAACTATATAAAAGAACCTGTTGCAGAGTATACACTCTTAATTGTTAGATGGCTGAAGATCTGATGGAGAGAGGGGGTGTAAATGGGGTTACCAAGATGTAGAGGATTGTGGTGGAAAGGTAATGCACTCAAGTGACAGGACAGGGTACTAACCAGCGGTCTGGGAGTGAGTAGATAGGCACAACATGGTTAACAGAAATGAAGCCAAAAGACTCAACTGCCTGAATGGACCAAGTATCAGAATGTCAGCATGCTGGGAAAAAGATAACATCTTTGTCCTCTGTCGCCCCATGATGATGTTCTCAGTTAGAGCAGCCCTGGGGAGACTTGGCACACTGGTATAAAGAAAAAGGTAGGGACATTAAACAAGGTATCATCCTGGCTTCTAGTTAGTCAAGTTGAGGCAGATGTACAATATTATTCTGTAACCAAGTTGACACTGGTAAAATTCGTGTGGTGATGCCCTGAGTCAGGACCAGGCCACAAAAACCAAACCAAACATCTTCTGAGCTCCTTCCCAATTCTATTTCTATGACAAGCATGGTTCTTTTCTTGCTACCTAGGTGATGGTGTGGATCCATGGAGGTGGACTGATATTGGGCGGTGCATCAACCTATGATGGACTAGCCCTGTCTGCCCATGAAAACGTGGTGGTGGTGGTCATTCAGTACCGCCTGAGTATCTGGGGATTCTTCAGGTAGGGTTTTATGGACACTCCTCTTTGCACATTGGTTTGTGTGTTGAGCAGCTCTATAGCAGTGTATTTGAAATCTGTCAATGACAAGAAAATTAGATTTATTTAGGGTAGTGTTTGGGTGGCTGGCAACCAAGGACTGAATCATTTTATCAGATTTGGGTATGGTGAGGGTCCCGAGGCTACAATACATCATGGTAGAAGAGTTGAAACTGAGTCTGTGGGATAAAGAGATAACCACATGGCAAGGCATAAAGTCAGAGAAAATGGCAAGGCAGTCTTGCTCTTTTGGTATCAACTTCCTTTCTCAGGATATCACATGATTCCCTTGAGCACACAGATACCTGAAAAGTACAGTGTGCCCAATGAAAGACCCCAGCATCTACAAATTCTGCCACTGAATAAACCATTATTTACCAAAGCTCCTTATTCTTATAGAAAAGATCACATTCAGATCATCAAACCTGCAAAAGCAAAGATGCTAGAACCCAGTTTTAGTAATTTTTCCCTGAACAGGGATGTTTGATACATTTTTCCATGATGGTGGTTCAGTCCTTCATTACTGGTCCCCATATACCTTTATGTTCTTTGGCCACACGTTTCTTGCTTCTAGGATCTCTTCCTAGATGCCTATTCCATGAAAAAAAAGTCCTATTTGTCCCGAAAAGCCCAGTCTTTGTGTTGCTGCCTTTGAAATGGTCGCCTATATTTCATCAGCATTCTGCACTCCTCTGTAGCAGCAATCAGCACCAGAGCACAATACTTGGATACTATGCATCTCCTCACAGGGAAGTAGGGAAGGGGTGGCTTCGTGAAGCTTTCTTAGCTAGTGGTTCTGCAGGCAAGTTTTCAGGTAGCCATGAAGCCAAGTTGTTCAAGAAGCTAATTTTGACCTCAGAAGTGCTGGCACTACCTCATGATGCTCATAACAGTGTAATGGCCACAGTGAGATGCTCCCTTGCACTGGTCTTGCCCTGCTCCTCCCCACTGCCCGACCTGCTCCTTTTCTGCCTCTCTTCTCCCTGTCCTCAGGCACTGTATGTTCCCTGCTCCCTCTCTGTGAATACTCTGAGTGATTCCAGCAATTCTTCCACACACGTTGAAACCCCTAATTTACCTTTAAATCATACCTCATCCTTTCACCTACCGCCTGGTCTTCTGTGGACATGCACAGAGCTCTCCCATTTAGCAGAGAGAAACTGAGCCCCTGACACTCACTGACAGTTCCTTCAACAAAGATCCTCATCTGTTTCCCACAGGACCCTACATAGCTTCTGACTGCTCCAAGCACACATTTGCTCACAACATGGGCCCTTCATACATGCCGGACTCCTTTCTTTTCTCACCACTTTTCCTGGCAGGCAACAGCTCCTTGCAAGTCTATCTTTAAAATACACTCAGAGTCCTGCTGCTTTCCACCTCTCAAAGCCCTGTTTCTGTGGGATAGGTTAGGGATGGGTTAATTTATAAGCAATGTTTTAATCAAACTTGCAACTTTTACACGAAGAGCTGCATATGTGGACTGAATACTTGGTGAAACAATGAATGATTGGGTGGTGCCATGCCATTGTGTAATACTCACATGAATTTCAGTGACTGAGAAGCCTTGCCAAAGCTCACAGCAATGGCTCTGCCTGTGTTTCACAGAAGCTTCATGCATATTTTTGTTCCCCCAAATGCAAGACTTTACACCTGCTGCTCATCTTAATTGGAATTCTTCTTTAAATATTTACAAGACCCTGGTACTGATTGTATTTAGGTCTCTATCAAATGCCACCAACTCAAAACGGGTTTCTCTAGTTATGAGTCTACAGGATATTCCATTGCTTCTTTCTTTACCTGAATTTCTTTTCCCCATGCTGGCACTGCATTATCATATTATTTGTTAATTTGTGCTCTGTGCTGTGGTCTGAGTGCTGCCATATTTTTTGTTTTGTTTTAAGATGTGCTGTAGCCCTCACGCCAAAGTTAGATATATGTTGGACCCTTAGTATATAGTTAATTGTTGGAATAATACAGGAGAAAGTCATGCAGGTAAAGATTCCAATGTCAAGTGTGCAGAATTCACCTAGATTTTGGAAAGCTGCAAAAGACCCCAATACATCTGTGGTCCTAAGATCGCAGCCATGCAATGTATACCTTCTTTGTCTCTTGCAGCACAGGGGATGAACACAGCCAGGGGAACTGGGGTCACTTGGACCAGGTGGCTGCACTGCGCTGGGTTCAGGACAACATTGCCAATTTTGGAGGAGACCCAGGCTCTGTGACCATCTTTGGAGAGTCAGCAGGAGCTGAAAGTGTCTCTGTTCTTGTAAGTGTCCCAAGCACCAGGCTTACTGATGGGACCTAATAGAAACCAGCTGGTTGCTTTTAAAACACAAAATCTGGACTCATTGTTCATTTTATTCACTGCATAATGTTGATGACCAGTCATTAACAACCAAACTAATGGTATTGGTTCCTAGGAAGCTCAGAATTCAACACGGTATCCAAGGGCCATAGATATCTCCAGTTCTAGCTTGAAGCAGTGACAGTGCTGTCCTCTTCACTTAGTTGAATTCCTTTCTCCTTTATTAATTATATTTTTCAGTTATTTAAAGCATGTTTATTCAAAAAACAGGTTGAGTCTCATTTCATACAGAAGGCTTTGGTCTTCTCATATTTTTGTTATAGTTCTTTGAGAATTTACAATGCATGTTGATGATATTCATTCATTCCCTGTCATGGGCCATATCCACCTGCCCCTCCCTCCCATTAACTTTGTGCCTCTTTTTGTTTTAAACTCACCTAGTATAGTTTATGTTGTCCATACACTCTTGGCTTCCACTGGAGAGTGTTCTATCCACCAGGGCCACACTCTTACAGAACACTGACTCCCCTTCTCTCAGCTGCTGTCAACAACCAGTGGCTTCTTAGTCATGACTGGGGCTTCCATTGCTTCTGATGGGAAATTGGGTTGATTATAAACCACAAGTAGGAAGAATCCATTGTTTGGATCCAAGGTAGATCTATATGTTTGGGATTTCAAGTGTGGACAGTAGGCAGGGTCTTCTCTGCAGTGACCTCATAGTTTGTCATGACCCCTGGCAGCAGCAGAATCTGGGGCAGAGGGGTAAGTTCTTTTATGAACAGTGAGTGAGAGGAAGGATGTGTGAAAATGAGACAGAAAAGAGTGGGTAGTACATGTGGGAAACAGCTAAACTGATTAGCTATATGGAATGCCTAGAGTTGAACAGAATATCAACTTAGTTACTGCATTTCATTTTACATACTCATATACATATGTACCCACATATAAGTCTAAGGAAAGAAACATTGCAGATTAATATTAAGGAGAAAAATGCCATCCATAGCCCATGACCCTTATACCCTTACTGTGGATATCTTGTCAAATCTGTGTTTCTTATTTCCTCAAAGTATGTCTATTATCTATCTATTCATTTTTAATTTATTCATCATATTTCCAGACATAACCTGACATATAATATTATGCTGTTTTTACAATGAAACTATCATTTAAAATGCAGTATAGCAAAAGTAGCTACCAAATCATTAAACATACATATAGCATTATCATTCATAATTGCACAGAGTTCCATGGTAATCCATGTATTGATTATTTATCTAATATTGGCCTTGAAGTATTTACCATAGTTTCCATGATGGTACCACTATTTCCTCTTTCTTCCCACTTCTTCCTTCTCTTTCTTCCATCTTTTGTATTAGCTTGACTCATAGGTAGTTCTCCCACTGAACTGAATCCTTAGATCTTTTTTTTTTCTTACCTGATGGTTTTCTTGATAATGATGAGGATAACAGAATTTCTCAAACAGAATTTGTAACTAGGTATTTCTAAAATTTCTAAAATGTCCCTCAAGTATTTTTGTCACCATAGGCACTTGCCACACACTTCCTCTACTGTTTCTTACTCTGTGTCCTGGTTTTACTCTACTCAGTTTCTCTGCAGAATCTCAGGCCTGAGAAAAGACTCAGAGAGAGAATAAACAAATGAAATGGTGTCATGTCTACTGAGGCAAATGGGTCATGGGGCCCCTCCTGTGAGCATAAACTCTCCTCATCTTCTCTCTAGATGTTGTCTCCCTTGGCCAAGAACCTCTTCCACAGGGCCATTTCTGAGAGTGGTGTGATCCTTGTTCCTGGTTTGTTTACCAAGGATCCAAGGACAGTCACTGAGGTATGTCCCACCCTGGAAAATGGCCATACTCTTTCCTGGAGTCCTTGGGTGCATTTCTGAATGTAGGATTCAGCAATGTGCTTATAATAGTTGGACAAAAAAATCCCCTCTAGGGCTTCATCTGAACTCCGTATGTTCTGAAGTTTCTTCCTGTGAGTCCTGTTAATCAGATGCCTTGCAAATCTGCATGGATTGTGTGGGAAGACAGGGTGCCCTCTGAAGCATGTCATATATATTAGCTCTCCTTGTATAACAGTCACTGGAAACTAGAGGCCAAATGGCCAGTAAATGGAGAAAGTGGATCTGAAATAGACAGTGGAATCATGGATTCCTAGCCCTCTATCCACTGCACTTGGCTTCTTTTAAGACAATATACTTCTCCAATATTGTGACTGTTTTAAAAGTTAAGGTAAAAGACTCAGATGTGTTCATGCCACCCATTACAAATTATATCAGGGGCAAAGTTTTGTGGGCCCTAGACCCCAAGTGTGCTGGTCTGGAGTGATTTCAGGATCACTTGTCTGTCTATAGAAATGGGGCTTTTAGGATGGAAACCACCGTCTACACCAATGGTGTATACTAATGTTGCTCATGATCTCTATGGTTGCCTGTTATCTCATGCAGAAAATTGCTATTATTGCTGGGTGCAAAACCACCACATCTGCTGTCATTGTTCACTGCCTGCGCCAGAAGATGGAGGACGAGCTCTTGGAAGTCATGCAGAAAATGGTGGGTGTGTTTTCCAATAGTCTGTATTCCAGGTGCTTGGTTCTTGGTTTATTCAGCTGTTCTTTATGTTCTTTACCCCAAACTGCTTGACATAGTTTCTCCTCTCTCTCTCTCTCTCTCTCTCTCTCTCTCTCTCTCTCTCTCTCTCTCTCTCTCTCTCTTTCTCTCTCTCTCTCTCTTCCTCTCTCTCTCTCTCTTTCTGAGAGAGAGAGCCGTGTCAACCACCTGATTCCAAGTGACAATTGAAAGTTTTTCTTTTATTATTAGAAGACTTTAGAAGAAAAGAAATTCAGTAATAATCTGGTAAGATTTTTCAAAATATTCTCCTAGGTCTTTCTAAATTTAATATTCCACTATTATTCTTTCAGTTGTGTTTTGAGCGATTAAACATTCCATATTTCCAGAAATTAATAGTTTCTTGGGTTTTGAGAATGGGGTTATTAAGTAACGTTTTCAGAAACAATTCACATTTTTTCTTGGAAAATTAAGAATCTATCCAAAGTAGAAAAACAGTCACACATAATTTTCCAAGATTATGTTTTATGAATAGCCAAGCCTGTCTATTAATGCATCATCCATCCATTCATGCATACATACATACACATATTCAATTCATTGAAATAATTTCATTAATCTACATCTAACTGTTCATGGATCTATAGCAATCTATTCATTATTCATGTGTCATCCAATTATATTTATGCACATTTTTATCCAGTCCTGACAAAGCAATTATCATCTATCAGCTCCCTGCTGGCTTTTACATTTTTCTCCACACTTCCATCTGAATCAATAGTGAATATATTGAACAATTCTACCCATCCTTATATCTATCTATTTATCGATCCAGCCTTCCATGATAACTGCTAGGAAGATTAATGTGAGTAGGTCAAACAAAAATTGAACATTTTCTTTGATTTCAAGAATAATCTAAGGAGAAATACAGTCATATGTTTATTAAGATATATGTTATGTTTTTGGAACACAGAAAGAACACTCATTAAAGCTATCAAGTTGATACTTCTCAGAAAGAGTGATAGATTGAGGTTTATTATTATTATTATTATTATTATTATTATTATTATTATTATTATTACAATTATTAGTAGCCACTCAGGGGCCCAGTCTGCAGCAGGCTTTCAGAAGATCAGAGAACCTGGAGAGGAGATGGGGATAGCCAAACTACTGGAACAGAGAGGCACAAACACAAACTGGAACTTTATCTGAGAGTCAAAGCTTAATTCTTCATTTTATTTCTCTCTCTGCTGGTTGCTCTTCTGACTCTGTTCCTTTTCTGTTCTATTCTTTTACCCTGTTGCTGGGTTGTTTTTTCTTTCCAGTTGTTTGTCTTTCTACACTTTTCCTGATCTTATCCCTTTACATTCTTGATGTTTCCCTTTATATTTTTCCTTTTCTGTGTCTCTTTTATATCTCCTAATACAAATATTTCTGTGCAAGAAAAGATTACTTCACAACCATATGTTATGTATTTTCTAAAAACAAATTCAAGTCTTTACATAAGAAGAAGTCACATTGAGATCACAAGTTACATTTTTCTTAGAAGTTCATAAGTAGTTAAACATTTTCTTTACCCCAAAGCAATGATTCATTTATAACTGATTAGCAAGGTTTGAAGCAAGCTATGTATAGTTCAGGCAGTTCCTTTTGTATTATTTAGCCCCATTTCTCAAAGTTTCAAGCATTTACCAAAATAGTACAGCTAGCTGGGACCATTATTCAATGAAAAGCTGATAAGGACCATTTGATAGTCTGACCATCACTCACAAATAAGTCAGATACATTTTCTGAAGTAACATTACAACCCGTTCAATCTTAGTGGTCTGGAATGAGTATCAGTGAGCTTATAGGAGTTGAGATAGTCTATTATAAGCAAACATTCTTCTAACATTCAAATTAGAAGAAACTTTAAACAGAAAAAGGAGTGGGTTGTAACAGAATCTTCAAATTACTCAAATCTAAGAACATAACTTGGTCTCAGAAAATAATAAGAATCCACACCCCAGCTTCCCGATAATTTGTTGGCTTCATTCTGAAGCATGTTTGCCTCCTGAAGAAATTTAGCACAAGAGCAATCAACACTCATACCCTGTATGCTTAGAAACTATCTCCTTCTCCGGGTCAACTATGGCTTAGGGTTAAAGTCTGTTTGACCAACAGTGTCAGGTATCCATATTTGTGCTATGTCCTTCATTCTGAGGCATGGATTTCTAGCTCACATGCCAAAGTCATGAAGTAATATTAACAAAAGGGGAAGGAGGAGAAGACTCATTCTGTTAATTCATCATCCATCCAGCTTAGTTTCCCACTGGGGTCAAAACATCTTGCCACTGACATCACCTTGTTTGCAGGATCTCTTAACAGAAAATTTGGGCTGTTGATACCTGAAGGGAGAGATGTGAGAGAGGGCTGAAGGGAGAGTGCCAGTACAGAGTCAGGAATCCCCTTGGAGCTTCAGCAACTCCAACTCTGGGTCTTAGCACTTGATAGTTCTTACAGTTGACCTCCCTCATCCTGTTCTACCATGCACCTGTACTAAGAGGATGCCATGCAGAGGTCCCTTACCCTGCTTGAGAAGGGACTGAGAGAACAGTATAGCAGGAATAATGTAAACCCAGAGACAAAAATTGGGGTTCAAGCTAAAGATCAGATAGTAAAGCAGCCAGCCACTAGAGAGTTCTCACCTCTACCAGTGCTCAGACTGAAAAAGAAATTGTGTCCTCTAATTGGATGTCCAAACTGCGCTGCTCCTCAGACTCACAGAGCTCCTTATGTACTCTCTAGTGCTGGGATTAAATATATGAGCTCTTATTCTCTTTTAAGCTAATTTACTCTCATGTAGTTCGAGGTGGCCTTCAACTCACAGAGTTCTATCTGCCTCTGTCTCTTGAGTCCTGAGATTAAAGATGTATGCCACCACTGCCTGGCCTCTGTGGCTAGCTTTGCATTCTGATCTCCAGACAAGTTTCATTAGGATCATAAATAATATATCACCACAGAACAGGGTGGAAGACTTCTAACCATAATTTTTTGCCTCCACAGAATCTATTTAAATTCAATGTACAAGGAGACAACAAAGAGGTAAGGACCTTATAAAGTTTGGAGTCTAACAATGTTAGGCTGTGAAAGAGCTTTTGTTTGTGTAATCACAGTTTTCTTTCGTGTGTGTGTGTGTGTGTGTGTGTGTGTGTGTGTGTGTGTGTGTGTAATGTTGAGGTCTACAGCAGCAAAAAAAAATCACTTATGGGTTAACAGAACCAAGAGGACCAGAGACAAGGCTGGCACACTCCTCTGACTGCTGGTTCAGTGTTCCTAATCAGCAACCTTGTATCTTTTTCTCAACTACAAGTCTTGCATTAAAAGGAGCTATAAAAGAGGTTGTACTGCCAGACAGTTAAATTGACTAATTAAAGGTCATGGAAAACATTGCTGAGGAACACAAATAATCTAGGAGAATCATAGGGTGAAGATGCCACACATTTTTTCTTGTACCCAGACAACTCTAGTAGTGATATCCACATTTTCCCCATCTTCTCATTTCCTATCAGCAGTCAGAGGCTAATGTCATTAGCTGTACTGAATTTATAGTCCTGTTCACCAATCCCTCCAAGGGATCCCAGGGTTCCCCTCAAATACCTGTGGAATTAAAAGAATATCAATTCTTTCAGACCTTCAGCATAATTTTAAAGAATCTGTTACTATGTGACTGGTTATGGTTTCAGAGATGGGCACAGCAGTGAAGCAGAAATAGGTCTGCCCCACTTGAAGAATCCCATCCACTTGAGACAAGGTGTGACAAAATAAATTAGCAAACTAAGTTATGTCTAATTACAATCACAGTTAAGTTTAAAAACAGACAGTGGAAAATAGGGACAGAGCTAAAGCCAATGAAGAGGGAAGTAGGAGGGGTGGGGGAAGTGTCAACACTCACATATCCTGAACTCCTGCTTGACTCCTAAAGGATACACAACCTCCTACTGGTAGTACAGACTGGACACCAAATCTACATCACATTGGTCTTTAGGGACACTTATGATCCAAGGTACAGCACCTCCAATTAATTACAGCTTCAAAAAGCACATGGAAATAAGGATGTGTTGGTATGCCACTCTGTGGCTGCCCTTCTCTCTAATCTTGCTTCAGGACATTCATTCCTTCAATCTAGAAATGGGACAGTCCTGGATTTAGCCCCAAATGGTAACTTCTCTGTTCTTGGTTCATGGCCTTCTCCATTTGAATATGATCCTCTTGACCATGAAGTCATTGTTGGGTCAACAACACAGTACACCTAAGTGATAAGAAGGAGATCTGCCTGTTTTCCAGTTTGGTCATTTTGGGAAATTGTCATATGATACCTAAGGTGAACGATGAAACTGTAGAAAAGATAGTAAAGCATCTAAACTTGTCGGTTTCATATATTAGCATCCACATGGCAATAAGAAACTGCAGCATAGGTATGAAACTGAAGCTGAAGAAAGTTAGTGTCTTAATACCCAGGGTTGAGAAAGCAGTAATCAATGTTCATATGGTGTTTTATTATGGTTTAAATAAATATTACATATAGGATCTAGTTTTAAGAAATCTATGTTATACAGTGTGTCTTTAAGGCATGACTTGATGTGGAAGTCCCCCCTGTATGCTGTGAATATGTTTCATTATCACCAGTTAGCAAAGAAGTTGCTTTGGTCTCTGGCAGGGCAGAATATAATTAGGTGGGAAATCTAAGCAGAAAGAGAGGAAGAAAGAAGGGGAAAATGCCAGCAGCCTCTGGAGGAGTGAAATGTCAGAGCATTACCAAGCATGGTCAAGTGGAGATACAGATTAATAAAATTTGATTGACTTAAATGTGTAGAGCTAGCCAGTAAGAAGCCAGAGTCATCAGCCAAACAGTTTGTAATTAATATTAGGCCTAAAAGTGGTTATTTGGGACCTGGTGGGCAGAAGAGAGACCTCCAGTTACAGGGATCCATATATAATGATGATGACAATATTGTGACCAGTGGTTCCCAAGAACCTAGCTCTAGAGTTCTACTGCAACAGAGGCCCAGGATTCACCAATCCAGCATTCATGAAAACTGTATAGACATAACTATTAGGAACAGTGAAAATTAATTCTATAGGAATGATTAAAGTTATTGTACATATATACATGTTTATAAATTTGAAATGTTTGTATATGATATATATTTAATGTAAATGCCTCCCACACTTCACTCTCCTATTTCTCTTAACTTCATCACTCAAACTGCTGAAAATCTGGTCTCTGTGGTTCACAGACCATCCAAAGACACTAATTTTGTAGCTGCTGCCTCCAGTCATGAGGTCTATGTTCCAGCTGCAGTCATGGGGTCTATGTTCCAACTGTCCCCTTAGACAGGCAGAGCAGGAGATGCTGGTGATCTGACACTGTGCTGCCCTCTTCCCCAGAACTATCCTTTTGTACCAACTGTGCTTGATGGAGTGCTGCTGCCCAAGGCACCAAAAGAGATTCTGAATGAGAAGAATTTCAACACTGTACCCTACATCGTGGGAATCAACAAGCAAGAGTTTGGCTGGCTTCTGCCAACAGTGAGAATAAACAAAACCTGTAGACAGATGCTCCTCCATCCACCCGCTACCATGGCTCCACTGTGTTCTGCGAATTCTGGCTTTAAGCCCTGCATTGTGTATGGGGCAGCTGTTCCCACTGCTATACTAAATTCATCCAAGGAACATTTTCTGGCATGGCCTAACTGAGATGCCCAGGCTTGCAAACTTTATACCAATTACTCCTTGTTTTTTTAATTAATTCTGGCATTCTTAGCCTGGATGGGGTCTGTTGGCATAACCACTGTGTAGCCTGAATGACCAAGGTCAAGCAGAAAGTGAGGGATGATCTGGGAGTTCAGAAGAGTCAGACTGTGGCACAGAGGCCTCAATCTTGTGCTTGGAATCTCAGGTACTGTAGAACTCTACAGGAATTTGAAGTGGTGTATTGCCACTATATAGAGAAAATTGTTTCCAAGTTAATATTTATTTTGAAAAGGGAAAGTAAGACTTCTCTTTAAAGATTAAAACACTCACTGCTAATATTAAAGAGTGTGTCTTATTCAGTAATAGGATAGCAGGAATAAAATGATAAGACATTATCTGAACTCAACTCCCTGACCCCGAGGCTGGCAATGTTTCCAGGCTGAGAATAAAGCAAGGTTTGATGGTGGTGAGTCCACATGCCTTCACCCCAAGGAGAAAGAGACTCCTCTTGGTGACAAGAAGCAGAGGTCCAAGTTGAAGTAAGAGTTTTAATGGAGTCATGTCCCTATCTTCCCCAGGGACTGAAGGAAAGATCAACAGAAAGCCTCCTCAACATTTATCCAAAATTGTTGACATTATTTTAAAATTTACTTTTAAGCTTTTGAGTTAAAAGTTTTGTTTTGATGTAATACATTTCAGAAATGAAAGAAATGATAGATAGATAGATAGATAGATAGATAGATAGATAGATAGATAGATAGATAAATAGATGAGGATTTTGTATAGAAACAGCTCCAAAAGAGGGTTTAGTTCAGGGGCCAGACTTCTCACTGGTATTTTGCTATTGCTTTGCTGGAAGAAAGAGTAATTTCATGTGAAAGCATTGGACTGTCTCAGGTAAGCATTTTGGGGGTTGTGTTTAGGATGTGCCTTACATTGCCAGTCAAGTGCCATGAAGTTTAAACAGATCAGTCCAATCTGAGTCATGCAGCTCTATTTGTCTGCAGATAGATTTTAGAGATCATCAGCAAGAGCACAGACATAGCTGTCGATTCAGACACTGAGTCTCAGGGACAGGGAGGATGGGTGGGCCTATGTAAATTACCTTGCTTCATTGATTTCTTTTTTTTTTTCAAACTTATGGGAGACCCACACTCACTTATGAACAGATAAAGCATTCATGCCACAGTGGATGGGATAGTTTTCCTGGCTGTCTCTTTCTGTCCAAACCTGAGGACTCATAAAAGCCTAACCTTTTTTTTTTTAATAGATGATGGGGTTTCTGCAAACTGATGTAAAATGGGACAAGAAGATGGCCATGTCTCTCCTGCAGAAGTTCATTCCCTATTTTGTAAGTGTGACCATTGGCTCAGAAATGCAGATGTTTCAAGGGATTGGCTCAAATTATAGATCAGTCCAATGTCTCCCACTGAACCACTGCAGGAAGGGTTTGCCCAAATCGTGGGAAGGTCAAATTCATTGCAGCCTCATTTGGCTGAACAAGTTGGTGATTGCTTTTGTCATTCATTTCAGGGCATAAATGAGGACGCTATTCCAGTTGCCATTGAGAAGTATGTAAGAGGTAGCAATGAGCCACTCAAAATCAGAGACGGAATTCTAGAGCTCATTGGAGATGTAACATTTAATATCCCATCAGTGATTGTGTCCCGTGGTCACAGAGGTGAGTCCCAGAAGTTGGATGGGAAAAAGAGACAAAGATTTTTCTGCTTTGGCCCTAACCTGCTCACTTCCTAGGATAGACAGATGTGGGAACTTCTCATGGTCAGTTTGAAAAGTTTTATTCAGCAAAGGTTCTATTCAGTTTCATTCTTCAAGTAATAGACTTTGAGGAAGAGGTATAAATGCAAGTAGTTAATTTGGTAGTTAATACCAGGAGAAAACACCAGTGATGTGAGCACTGACGCAGGAAAGATATGAAGGCCAATCAACAATACACTTCCAGGTGCATGCCCACTGTGGACAGCAGGAAGGGTGGAGTCTTTTGGGAAGGATCATATGTTAGGTCTCAGGATTATTCCAGCAAAACACAAAGGTGTTGTTTACCCACCAATACTCACTTGTTAGTTGAACAGTTTGTCCTTTTATTTGTTGGTAGACTAGTTATTGTGACCAGAGTAAACCATGAAGCAGAGTCATCATGTCTAGAGACAGGACTCAGGCTGCCCTGTCCTGACAGGGGTACCAGTGTGACTCAAGTACGTCTGATGAGACGTAGAATACAGACAAAGGTCATATTCTTAAGTTGTTTCTAAAATAATTGCTACACATTGGAGCAGTGAGGCAGCATGAGTTTAGTATGGGGTCAAGAGGTTTACTCATGCCAGGAGGCTAGGAGGAGGGTTTGGTAGTAGGTATGCAGCATGCAACAACTCTTGTTGTCATTGTGACAAAATATCTGACTTTAACACAGAAAGGGAGGAGAGAATTGCTTGTACTGTTTAATTGTGTGGTGACTGCTGTATCCCTGAGGTGAGGTCAAACATAATTCTGGGGCACATGGGGAAGTAAGCTAAATCACCTCATGGCACACATGAAGCAAAGAGGAAGAGAGATTCAGAAAGTGGTCAACAAAGACAAGGAATCCCAAGGACCCACCCCCAGCAACCTAGTTCATGCAGGGTGACTCCCTAAAGCCCCCATCTCCTTTCAAAATAGCACTATTAGCTAGGAAACTAGGACTCTTACAAGGAGACTAAGCTACACAACTATCACACACATGCAGAGGGCCTAGGTCAGTCCAATGGAGGCTCCCTAAATGTTGGTCCAGAATCTACAAATGAACCCCATTGGTTCATATAATCCCTCCTCCCTTTCTTCAGCAAGACTCAAGGAGCTCAGTGCAGTGTTTGGCTGTGCATCTCTGGATCTGCTTCTATCAGTTACTAGATAGAGTATCTCTAATGAAAATTAGGGTAGTCACCAATCTGATTTGATGGCCAGTTCAGGTACCCTCTCCACCATTGCTAGGATTCTTAGCTGGGGTTAGCCTCATGGATTCCTGGAGGTTTCCATGGTACTAGGTTTCTCCCTAGCCCAAAAATGCCCACCCCCAACAAGAGGCCACTTTTGTTACTCTCCACCCTCTCTCCCATCTGTCTCCAACCCATCTGCCACACCCAACCCTACCAACCAGATCCTACAAGTTCCCATCCCTCTAGCCCCTTCCCACACCCCAAGTTTACCAAGGAGATCTCTTTTATTTTCCTTTTCTAGGAAAATCCTTGCATCCCTCTTTGGGCCTTACTTCTTATCTTGCCTCTCTAGTCTCCCTGGCTTCTCTAAGCAAACATTTTACTGCGAGGTCCAGTGAAATTAATAAAACAAGTCACATACACCCATGAATGTCACGGGATAAATAATAAATATTCAGATTCTCTCATTCTCTCTCTCTCTGTCTCTCTGTCTCTCTCTCTTTCTCCCTACCTTCATCCCTCCCTCCCCCTTCTAATGTCATACTATAGTAATTAGCATGTAGCTTTATTTTGGTTTGAAGTCAGGTAGTAGATTGGTTTTTAATTTTTTGTGTCAATACTTACTTTCTTGATTCAGATGTGGTACATGTGTGTGTGTGTCTTGGGATTCCAAATAATTTGAAGTTGTTCTGTTTTTTCCAACTTTATGAAAAATGATATTGAAGTTACTTCATAGGGAGTAAAGTGAACTGGTAGGACACTTTGGTCAATACAGACATTTTAACAGTTTTAATTCTTTTAAGCAATGAACATGAAACATTTTTATTTAATTGTGACTAATTTCTTTCATTTATTTCTTATAGATTTTGTTGCACAGGCAAAATGGAACTATTTCAATTTATTTCTATATAATTTATGTTTTTTAACAAGCACAAATGAAATTGTTCTCCTGGTTTAGGTTTTAGAGCATTCTTTGAAAGGGTCATATTAATACTACTGAGTTTTGTTGATTTTTTTAATCTGTTACCTTATCCTTTCATTTATTATATCTCAATTCTTTGGTAACCTCAGTGCTTTTATCTGAAGGTTATTCTTTCCAGGAATACTTCTCCATGCCTGGCTTTCTGATATGGGTACTTGTTTTGTTTGTCTATTTGTTGAGATCAGCATATAGTTTACTTTTTAACTACCTTACAATGTATTAGGGTTTATTATGGTATTTTCAAACAAAATGTGTTTATGTTGTTTCTCTCCCTTCTTCTTATGGCTTCTACCTAACTTTTAATATCTTAGTGTGTGTATAATAAGTGATATTGGAGGATTATTATCAACTGTGGAACCTAGAAAGGAGATAACAAGAGGGGAAGGGGGTATAGAAAATAGGGCAGGCTGGATAAGGAAGCTAGTGAGTTGCTTTTCTGTCTCTGTCTCTCTCTCCCTCCCTCTTTCTTCTTTTCATCATTTAGCCAAATAACTGGACAAGGACTTTGAACAACACCACATTGACTGGAAGCAGCAAACAAGGTAATATTTGTCTTCTTCCAAATATTAGTGGGAAGCTCTTCACATTTTCACAGTTGGAGCAATGTAGGCACTGAGCTTCATAGATATGCTTTTGGTTATGACATGTGCATCCCATCTGTCCCTTATTTAGTGAAAAATAGTTGAATTATTACATTTTTAATATGGTGAGAGGACTGTGACTTTTCCATCCTTCAAAAATATGATGCCCCATGTTTTTGGACTCATGAAACTGACTTTGAACCATGAGTCTGAGTAAAGTTGGATTTGGTTTGCTGAGATTCTATTATTTTTCCATCTGTGCTTATGAAGGGCATTGGTGCCTCTACATTTTCTTGTAATGAGCTTGTTTGATTTTCACATATTTTGTGATTCTGTCCTCACGGGGGCAAAGCTACATATTCTCTGACTTTTGAAGGAATTTGGTCAGAAAATGGTTTCCAATTCCTTTTTAAATGTTTGTTGTGACTGTCAAAACCATGGCTTCATTTTCTTTAATTGTTCAAATACATATTACTAAAATGCATTGTGAATGTACCCTGGACAGTACATATAATGTTACTCTTATGGATGTGATTTTAAGTCTGACCACTTGGTACTGGATAACCATTTGGGGGTGCCTCTTTTCTGAGGGAGGCTGTTTCTCCTGATCTTAGCTTTCTCTGATTGACTGATCATTTTAGCAGTCTGGTTCAAGCAACCATAGTTCACTGAGTCATGGCTGCAAATCATGTCATTTCCAGAAGATAGCATTTTGTAACACTCTTCCTCAGCCTCCAGCACTTAGACTTTCTACCCACCTTTCCTTGGTGTCTCTTGAGCCTTGACACAGGGTGGTTGTGGTGTGGTTATGGAGTACACTAGCACTTCTCTATGAGTATAAATATTAGGAAGACAATTTGACAAAATGTTCATTTAGAAAAAAAAGAGGAAACAAAATCAGTAATGAGTTCTCCCCAAAGTCACATGATTTCCTCATCCACGGACTTTTGAGCACATTTAGAGAGCCAGAAAATAATTCTCTCTCTTGTGGAACAAGCCTCAAGTCCAGTCAGCAAGCTACATAGCCCTGCAACCATTATTGCCTCATTGAGCAATCTTGCCTGGTGGCCAAACTATAGCATTTAGAGTTCACTGCTAGTGAACTGAACTAGTGAACCCCTCAACTGAAGAATGGATAAAGAAAGTGTGGTACATTTACACAATGAAATAGTAGGGAAAAATCCTGGGTGAGGTAACCCAGACTCAGAAAAACAAACACAGCATGTACTCACTCATAAGTTGATTCTAAATATAAAGCAAAAGATAACCAGACTACAATCCACAACCCCAGAGAAGATAGGTAACAAGGGGGACCCTAAGAGGGACATGCAAGGATCACCCTAGGAGCGGGGGATAGATAAGATCTCCTGGGTAAACTAGGAATACCAGGTAAAAGAGTGGGGGATGAAAACATGAGGGAACAGGATTGTCAAGTCGGGGTAAGGACAGAGAGGGAGTGCAAGGAAAGACATATCTTGATAGAGGGATCTATTTTGGGGTTAGGGAGAAACCTGGTGCTAGGGAAATTCTCAAGAATCCACAAAGATGACCCCAGATAAGATTCTAAGCAATAGTGGAGAAGGTGCCTGAACTGGCCAGCTACTGCAATCAGATTGTTGACTGCCCTACTGTCATCAGAGATAGTCTATCCAGTAACTGATGGAAGCAGATGCAGCTATCCACAGCTCAGCACTGGGCCAAGCTCCTGGAGTCTAGTCAAAGAAAGGGAGGAGGGAATATATGAGCAAAGGGGAAGAGATCATGATGGAGAAACCCACAAAGACAGCTGCCCCCACTAGTGGACGCTCGAGGACTGACAGCTGGGGAACCTGCAATGGACTGAATGTGAGTGACAGTGGTGTGGCTTGGGCAGTTTGTGGGCCCCTGGCAGTGGCACCAAGATTTATCCCTAGTACATGAACAGGCTTTTGGAGCCCATTCCCTATAGAGAGATACCTTACTCAGCCTTGGTGTAGCAGGAGGGACTTGGCCTTGCCACAACTTGGTACACCTGGCTTTGTTGACTCCCCATAGGAGGCCTTACTCTCTCTGAGGAGTGGATAGTGGTGGGGAAGGAGTAAGCTGAAGGAGAGGAGGGAGGGGGAACTGTGGTTAGTATGTAAAATTAAAAAAAAAACTAAAAAAAAAAATAGAATTCACTGCTATGCAATACCATTAATGACTCCCTGTATCCCCAACAGCCTAGATTGCATCTTCCAACAATACATAAACTATCCAGGAAGGTGAGCGTTTTCAAGTCAGCTCCAGCTTGATTTCTCTAGGTCCTACAACCAAACTGTATTACATGATCAGCAAAAGATTCCTAAGTATAGTTTTGCTGGGCAACAAAGAAAATTGGCAGTAATCTGTGCTATTTGTAGTGTATGAAGGGGTGCTCTAGGCCTTCTCTGACCAATAAATCATAGGATGGTTTCCCATTCCTGGCACTGTAACTTTTATTTAGTAACTCATATCTTCTGGGGAATGTATTGTTAGCTCATGTAGTGTTCAAGCTCCCTTTTCAAAGATAATTGCACTTTCAAATTAGTTTAAAAAGCAGTGGGTTTCCTAAGGCTTTTCACACATCTTTAATTTTGATCAAGCAGCTCTCACTCACTTCTCCCTTTCCCATCACCTCTTTCTGTAGTCTCTGCTTAAACTTTAACCTTCAGCATCCCACTCCCTTTTTTCATGCAATGTGTTCTAGTATCTCCTAACTCCTTAACACAATTTCTCCTTAACCTCCCTGTGCCTTTAAAGCTTCCTAACTTGTATAGATCCCCCCAAATGCAAAAACCTTAGAAATTTGAAACTATGATCCACATACAAGAAAGAACACAGCATTTGTCTATCCAAACATGAGTAAGTTCCATGGTGGCTGAACCAATTTGCATTCCCACCAACAATGGATAAGTGTTACCTTTCCCTATATTTACACCAGCATTTATTGACATTTGTTTTTTGAAGGTGTTTGTCTATTTTATTTTTTGATGAGAATCATTCTGATGTGGCAAGAGGGAATCTAAAAATAACTTGAATTTGACTTTTATTTTCCTGATGCTAATAATGTTGACCATTATAGAAAATGGTTTTAGCCATTTGTACTTCTCATTTTGAGATTTTCATGTCTTTTATTTTATTATATTGTTTATTTTCTTGATGCTTAGTCTCTTGTAACTGTATAGTATAGGTACCAATCCTTTTATCAGATATAAATGGGAGTTTCCTTCATCATGTAGGCTGCTTGAAACTCAGTTGACTGAATTCTATTTGCTCTACAAAATCGTTTTTTTAAGTTTATTAAGTTTCATTTGTTGATTACTAGGTTTATTTTCTCAACAATCCTATTCAGAAAGAAAGTCCTATGCATGTATCTTGACACATACTCCCTACTTTTTCCTCTAGCAATTTCAGTTTCGAATCTTAGGTTGAAGTTCTCGACCCATTGGTAGTTGACATTATGCAAGTTGAGAAATTAGGATTGAGTTTTATTTTTCAACATAGACATATTTGTCTTTCCTAGAGTAAAGAAGCTGTCTTTTGCCTGATATGTAGTTTTGACATTTTTGTTAGCCAGGTGGTTGTAGTCATGTGGTATTATATCTAGGTCCTCTATTCTACCCTATCCATCTGCATGTCTCTCTCTGTGCCAATAAGATGCTGTTTTTAATCCTATGGCTCTGAAGTACAGTTTGAAATCAGATATGGTAATACTTCCAGGAGCAGTACTCCTATTGCCAAGTATTGCTTTGACTATCCAGGGTCTCTAATACTTCAATATGAACACTGTTTTCTCTGTTCAAGTGAAGAATGTCACTTGGAATTTCAATGGGATTGCTCTAGCAGGCTCATGGGAAGCTATGTTCAGGCATGTGATTAAGGAGCCATTGTCTGTGTAACCTCAATGTTCTTGTGGTTCTGGCATATAGGGAGGAAAGGATGAAAGTCTTTTCCTGACACTTCTCTCAGATCACAGACCTCTACCTGGGCCTCTTCTGGTACAGCAGGAAGCAAAAGCAGGAAAGCTATTGTACATTTTCATAGTCTCACAAATATTTCTCCTTTCTGTGTGTCTGTCTCTGACTACTTCTCTTTATCTCTGTCTCTCTCTCTCCCTCTCTGTGTGTACATGTGTGTGTGTGTGTGTGTGGTGTGTGTGTGTGTGTGTGTGTGTGTGTGTGTGTGTGTGTGTGTGTTTGTGTGTGTGTGTGTGCACATTTCTTGGTGCAGGGAGTTGAACCTAGGTCTGCTCTTTATTTGCACACTTCCTGACGTTCGGTTTAGTTTGCTCTTCTAGTTTCTTTTAGCATAAACTTCCACTGTTTCTTTTATCTCTTTGTATGTTTTATCTGTAGCTGCTTGTTACTTTTATTTAGCCTTTCTCTTATAGCTGCTTTAGTTTTAGCCATGAATTTCCATTATGTATTCTGATTATATTTGTATTACTTTAATTTTCATCTAAAATTCCTCCTACTGTTGATTTTAGTTTTCTCTAATGAAGATGGAAATTTCTGTCCCACTTGGCACCATAGCTACTTTGCCTCCCCAAAAATATCACATGGATGCAATATTAATTATAAACCTGTTGGCCAATGGCTAAGGCTTCTTATTGACTATCTCTGTCTCGATTACTAACCCATTTCTATTAATCTATGTATTTTCACATGTCCTTAGCTTGCTGGAGAATGCCCAGACCTTCTACTCCTTTGGTGGTTATGTGGCATCTCCTTGCAACCTCCCTCTGCCTTCCTTTTCCCAGCCTTCTCCTGGTCTGGTCACCCCACCTATGCCTCCTGCCTGGCTATTGAACAAACAATGTGTTATTCATAAACCAATAAGAGAAACATATATACAGAAGGGCATCCCCCATCATTTCCTCTTTTTTGTCTAAATAAAAAAAAGAGGTTTTAACTTAAACATAGTAAAATTATACATAGTAAAACAGTTATCAAGTAAGAACTATAGTTAATCTATCTTTTATCCTATCTTTGAGTCTAAAGTCTTATATGTAACGTATCTTTTATCATAACTAAGGAAACCATAACCATAACTATCTGTCTTCAACTCTAAAGACCTCAGGAGGATATTACATAAACTCTAGAATTGACAAGGATATCTTGCTTCCTGGACAGTCACCCAAAGTTCTTCTGTAATGTTGTAATGTTAGAGCATCCATCTTCAGCCTACAGGCCAAAAGGGTCTGAAAGACTCCTCAGTGAAGCAGAAATTTGAAACTGTCCCACCTGTATTGGCAGTTTGTCTGTCTTTTTTCTCTGTGCCCTGAAGAATGACTGGCAGACTCTTCCATGAAGCAGGAACCCTAAAAGACTGTCCCATCTTGTTTTGTCAAATTCAGCAGTCACTTTCCTGTGGGTCCTGTGTGTCCAGTTTGGATAGCACATAATTTCTTTCCCAAATGGCTAGTCTTGCCATGTGGAAGGCAAACTCCATAAGGATTTTCTTCAATGCCCATCTTCCTCTCTGTCATAATTGGTATTGCCAGGAGCAGTTGTGTTTCACTGTCATAAAAAACCCTAATAAAACATTTTAAATGCCATATTGTGCAGGTCTTTGAAAGATTTGAAGAATATCTATTCATTTGAAATATATCTCTGTACACCTAGAAAATCTAGCTAACTATAAGTTTTGACTATTATAGGTGACTACAATCTGTATTTAATTATACATGACATTTTTAAAAGAGCTGTGTAAACATAAGATCTAAACAAGAGGAGAAATATACATATAACAAAATTGACCTTAAATTTGTATCAATGAACCAAAACCCATATCAATCTTAAGTATTCATTTATATATCATATTCCCCCTTTTCCTTTAAAAAGAGATTGGTTAAATTATAAATTCACCATTTATAACCAATCCCATTTAAATAAAAACAAAGACTTATAAACAATATTTGGGAATTTGGGTGTGGTTCTCTCCAAACTCCTTCCTGCTGTATGGGGGCGCTGTCAATACCATGTGGATCCTGAGAAAACCCAGAAACCTGACCAAATACTGGCTGTAGTAGTCTAGGCTGCATTGTCTCAGCTGTTTTGGATGTTGGATCACCTGTGCCACTGCTTTAGGGAGGGGGGTCTTGCTTCATCAAACTATATTAGTCTGGAAGGAATCCACAGCTTTTCGTTTTCTGTGGAAACAAAAGCAGAATCTATTTTCCAAGGTAACATGTCCTTAGACTTACATTTTGAAATCAAAGCATGTTTAAATATATAGGTTGGATTAATCCCGCAGCATTTCTAATCAAATGTCTGTTAGCAACTGTTGCTCCTTTCTCGGCAATCAAACAACTCAAAGACAACACGATAACATACAGTATCTAGTATGTTACTATCCATACTAGATTAGTATCCATCATTAGGTGGATTTTTTAAAATTCTATATGTTTAACTTTTTTATTTTTTGAGACAGGGTTACTCTGTGTAATTTTACCTATCCTGAAATTTACTCTGTAGACCAGGCTGGCCTTGAAAATCACAAAGATCTGCCTGCCCCTGCCTCCTAGGTGCTGGGATTAAAGGTGTGAATCACCACTGCCCAGCTACTCTATTTCTTTTTTAACCAATTAATCTTTTTTTTCTCTCCCAAGACTATGTGTATTTTTAAACACACTGTAAACTGTTTAGAGGTTTTTCTTTTTCCCTCTGAATCTGTCTCTACTGTATATCTCTATCTTTTTCTGCCCACGAGTCTATTCCTTGACTTTCTGAGAGTCTAGCTTCATTTCTAGCTTCATGTTTATTGCCACAACTGTGCAGTTTCTGAGTTCATGCTGCCACGAGGAAGCATGCTGCCAGCTGCTCATAAAATAACACTTTATTGTTTGGTATCAGAGCCTCTTAAAAGAGCCCTGGAATTTTTTGCTGATAATGCTGAGAGAGGAAGCTTCCCTTAAGGGAGCCACAAGCCTCTGCTTGTCTATAGCAAACAGATCTTGAGAGAAAATGTTGCTACCAAGAAGCTGAGCTTGACTTTGTTCTTTTGTTTTTAGAATCCCTTTTACCTTTTGTCAGATTTTATGTGGAAATTATTGAAACCCACTTTGGTGGCACCATTTGAAGATGGAAGTTTTTGTTCTGCCTGGTTCCACAGATACTTTGCCTGAAATAAACACACAGATGCTATATTAGTTATAAAACTGTTGGCAGATGGCTAGAGCTTCTTATTGGTTAGCTCTGTCATTATCATTAACCCATTTCTATTAATCTATGCATTTTCATGTGGTCTTGGCCTACTGGAGAATACCCTGACATATCACTCCTTTGGCAGCTACATGGCATCTCCTCAAAGGCCTCCCTCTGTTTTCCTTTCCTCAGCCTTCTCCTGGTCTGGTCACCCTGCTTATGCTTCCTGCCTGGCTATTGGACAAAAAGAGTTTTAGTCATCAATCAATAAGAAAAACATATACACAGAAGGACAACCCCCATCAGAAAAGTCTATTAAAAAATACTTGCTATAATTTCATCATTGTTAGCTTTGATGAAGATTTTTTTCCTTCTGTCTTCACGTGGAATATATTTCTGAAGAAAATTCTATGGAACTTTCAAAAAATGAGTCTTCTGTTAATATTGGTTGGCATATTCTCTTCATTTTGTTTGGAATATTTATTTTATCCCAGAGCTGTTTCCATATGAATGACCTGACTGTTTTTAAGGGTGGGGATAATGAAGTCACTTCCTGTTATTGTATGTGATCGTTATATTCTGTAAGACCAATTGATGCTTGTTCTGTATATTTAGATGCTCTGATATTGGATATATGTTTACAATTGTTATTTTCTCTTGATGAATTAACCAATAAATTCAACGTGCAATGTCTTTATTTCTCTACTTTTACAGTCTTGAACTTTATCATCTCATACAACGGTAGCCATGTCTCTTCTCTGTTAGTTTCTATGTGTGTATAGTATCTCTTCCTGTTTCTTCACCTTCACAAGATATAAGGCTTTAAAAGTGAGAAAAGTCTCTGCCTTACTTAGGAGAGTGTAATCTATTTATATTGGAGGGAATTATTATTTTGCAAAAACTTGATATTGCTATTTTCTTAAGACTTGTTATTGTTGTTGATTCTCAAATACTCAAAATTTTTCTACATATGTGGCTTGATGATTCTCCATAGGAGAATGCCTTGAGTCTTTTGCTTTTATTTTGTGCCTCTTCTATTCTGAAAATAGATTCTTCACTTGTATATTATATCCTGGCTACAGTCTTCCCTCTCACTAGTCCTCTCAGATCCTCCCATACCTTCCCTCACCCCAAGATCCACTCCCTCTCTACCTCCCTTCAGAAAAGAGCAGTCCTCCAGGAGACAACAATCAAACAGGACAAAACAAGATACAATGAGACAAGGCAAAAGACCTCATACCAAGGTCAGACAAGGCAACTCAATGGAGGGGAAGACCCCAGAGCAGGCAAAAGAGTTGAGACATGCTTGCTCCCACTGTTAGAACTCCCACAAAGCATCAAGCTAACCTGTTATCATTAACATATAGGTAGTATATATACCAGGTTCATTGTATACGTTTATTTTAATTGGATTAACGTAAGACTCAAACACCACTTTTATTTATTAGCTATGTACATATAAGCAAATCAAGTATCTTTCCTGAAGTTGGTTTTCTGACATGCTTATGAACAGGGCTTTCATTCAAAGGTAGGAGTAGCCTTGATTCCATCTTGGGATATGTCAAATAACATGAGCTGATATGAATCCATGTCTTTATAGATGCTGGAGCTCCTACCTACATGTATGAGTTTCAGTACCACCCAAGCTTCTCATCACACATGAGACCCAAAAGTGTAGTTGGAGACCATGGAGATGAAGTCTACTCTGTCTTTGGAGCCCCCATTTTAAGAGGTAATGGCTCCTGTGTGTCAGGTATGAGGATAGAATTAAGAGGTCCAGCCTCCAGTCTTGGTTTTGGCAGCCTTAAACAAGTTTCTCCAATCTTGATCTTAATTTTTTAATTCAATAAAAATGGGGATGAGATACACATGGATGCAAGCAGCCTTCCTTCTGATCTAACATACACTAAGTAGGATATATCAATATGTTCCCAGCACAACTGCTCTCAGTTGTGATCATTGACACATTCCTGATCATTGACTAAAGAAATAGATGTTGTATGTTGCACATAATAAGCCACTTAATGACAAAAATGTCACTTCTTGACTTTATACTAAAAATAATATATCAAATTATGATTGACTGGAGGTGAGGTCAGAATTGGTGCTAACTATTAATGAGACTCACATTTATTGGTATTTCCATCAATCTGTGTAGATATTTAAAATACATGTGTTTTTATCAATACTATTGTTAATACAATATCAAGCCATTACACAGTTAATGTTTGAGGAAAACCTTCCTAACCCATTGACTTTCAAACATCCCATGTGGCTCCTAACCTATCTCATAGCTGTTCATGACACATTGGTATCTCTAGAAAACTCCCAGTTAAGAAAGTCCTTAGCACATTTGAATTTTTATGTTTTTCAACCCTCACAACTTTCAAAGACTAATAAAAGATCTAAGAGCCAACAATATTATGGGATAGAACAAACCCCAGGGTGTGATCTTTCTACCCTTAATGAGAAAAAGCAAACAAATGGACATGGAAAATAATGGCAGTTAGTACTGGATGGTCTGCATTTCACTGGTAAGTCCTAGATCAGTTATCCTCAGTCTGAAAGTATACACTAGTTAACCAAGATTTTGTAGACTTTGACTAAATAGATATGGAGTAAGATCCAAAGTTGTGCCTCTCTTAACAGTACCCTGAGTTCTGCTGCTGGTGGGCCCAAGAGCTATGCTTTTAGTGGTGACAGGTTTTAAACTTCTCTCTCCTTTTATTCCCAACAGAGGGTACCTCAGAAGAGGAGATCAATCTCAGCAAGATGGTGATGAAATTCTGGGCCAACTTTGCTCGGAATGGGTGAGGTGGTGGTAAAGGTGGGACTGGGGTGGTGGGCAAGATGAGACCTTCAGGTGCTCACTGGGAAGAAGGACAGTTTCTAAGTTTAGTGATGAACTCAAATCTAGTCACTTCAAACCTCTGTGCTTACATTGTTCTCCCCATCTCTTGTGATGGTTGGGAACAGATAATCCAGGAATCACTATATCTCATAAAAAATTTGGGGAATTCTACTTGATTCTGTTCCCAGGAACCCTAATGGTGAAGGACTGCCCCATTGGCCAGAGTATGACCAGAAGGAAGGCTACCTGCAGATCGGTGTCACCACCCAGCAAGCCAGGAGACTGAAAGGGGAGGAAGTAGCTTTCTGGACTGAGATCCTGGCCAAGAAACAACCCCAGCCAGAGCACAATGAGCTGTGAATGCCAGGCTCTGCCAGCTTCAGATCAGAGAAGCCAAGCTATGGTTCTGTCACTAAAGGTGTTTAGAAATTAAAGATGGATTTTGGAGGATCCTGGAGAATTTTGTTATAGAGATGGGCAGAGGCCAGAGGGGAAAAATATTTGTACTTGTGGCCTCCGTTTTAAGAATAAATGTTCTTTTTAAGGCCTAATAAGTATCTGTGTTTTGGACTGACTATAAAGTTATGAAACCCCTGGGGGGTAGAGAGGGAGGTGAGGAGGGAGAGAGAGAGAGAATTCATTAAGACATTTCACAAGGGTACTATGTGCCATACAGAATTGAAATCAAAGAGAAAAGAACAATGTTGCAGGAAAAACATGCTGTGATTTTGCATTGTAGATGTCAGCCAACATGGAAAAGAATGATACTACCATTTGCTAGAGTTCTAGATGTCAAGTGTGAGCTAATATCACAGTTTGAATGCCCTAGGAACTGCATATAGAAGGAGCATTTTATACCAGCTATTATCTTCTTTATTTATACATCCAGGTGCTCATGGGGAAAAATCAGAGGCATGTTAAATACCTTAGAAGTCCATCTCCAGCTGTGTAGGCATGTGGTCCTGCTCAGACATGTACTCTGATGAATGAAATCCTTCAACCACTGGACCTACTGCAGCTTAAGACATAGACAAAAACTTTCTATATTGAAAAGTGATAACAATTGAACTATTAGCAATCATTTCTGTTAGTGGTAGACAAATCACTAAGGAATTCCCATGATGGGAGATGTCATTCTGTAAATATGCTTCTCATACTGGTTAATGAGTAAAGCACTGTTGACCAATAGGAAAGCAAGATAGGCAGGGCTAAAAGACTAGGAGGAAAGAGGAAGGAGGAGTCAGCATGGAGAGCCTAAAGAGAACAGCATGCCAGACTGTCACTCCCCGGTAAGATGAGCCATGTGGAAATACTGAGATTAATAAAAATGGGTTAATCATTAAGAAAGAACTAGCCGATAAGAAAGTAGTACCTGGACAACAGCATTATATCAAATAAAGAGTCTCAACGTGTTATTGGGGGCTGGTGTGGCATGGCAGCAGGACCAGACAGGTGGCGGGGGGAAACATACTCATTACATTCCCATATTCAAATATCAGAGGCACAGTGTTCTCCTGAACTTAAGGCTGAAACCAGATTGTAGAAAACACTCCTGGATGACACCTTTGAGTCACAAGATGAAATGCTTTAAGTAGAAGCAATCTAGGAGAGCAGAAGCATAGGGAATATCTAAAGAAGAGAGTTGAAGAAGACAGTAAGAAAGGAGGTTGTGAACAAAGGTAACCATTACTAAGAATGTAGGAAAAAGTCACTTAGAAATCTACTAATCTAAACTTAAAAACTATAATTAAAAAACAGAATTTGATTAGAAGTACCTTGCATGGATGAATAATGCCAATCCCAAAACCCATGATAAAAATTTCAGTTACAGGTATTGGATAATTCTCCATTATTTGCTTTTTAGAAAGGCTCTTGAGACTTCTAAAACAATAGAGACTACTGATATTTCTTAGAGATACCTACTAGAATAAACTAGCAAGATCCTATTTGTGAAGATTCAACACACCTCAATTATATGACAGAGATAAATTAAACAAATTCAACTGGAAACTTCTGTACTGCTTAACTTTCATATTGCTAAAAATGTGCTGTGAGGGTAACTTGGGAAAAAGAACTCATGAATGGAAACTTCTATGTGTAGTCATTATATACTGCAATACTGATCTTCCAGGAAACATATATCCACTAGTACAAAAGTGAAACAGAAGTAACCACCTACTCTCTGTCTCTATTTGAGTCTTGCTTCATAAGAGAGAATTCATGCCTAGTTCTGTACTCCTGATCTATGGTTAGGAAGAAGTTACTTACTCCTGTTGTTTTGCTAAATAGAGATGATGTCAAACTGCCTTCTTAATACTAATGTTTAAACCCAAAGAGAAACCTTACTTTAATCCCTGATCAAAGAAGCTTAATTTGGAGAAAATATAGTCTTATGGTTGTTCAAGGTTCTGAGAATAATTGACTATTAACTGTTTCCTCCTAAATGGGACTCCCTCCAAGTCTCAAGAAGCATCAGCAAACAGGAGGTGGAAAGAATATACCACCAGATAATGGGGAGGAGAACTGTGAAGCACTATCCTCTGAGCATGGCAAAGCTGGAGCAGTCATAAACCCGCTGCAGCAATGGTTGCCAGCACTGAGCCGGTTCACATATTGGGCTTGTTAACATTTACTACTGCATGAGGCTATTCATGGACCATCTAAAGAAAGCATAAACATTGCAGAACATGCTTTTAAACCTTATTAGTTCTGAGTTCTGCTTCTGTAAACATGATTCCCCAAGAGGAACTGTCCTCAGTGGCCACCTGCAGATGGCCTTACAGCCCACAGTCATATAAATTCAAAGGTACTATACCAGTTAAAATAACCAGCGCCAAAATTCTACGATTGCTATGTGAATCTTCAGGGCATTTGCTCAGCTGTGTCAGCTAGACTAAAGCAACTGTATCCTCTGATTATACATTGTTTCTTGAGAGCTTTGTTTCCTATAAGAATACTAGATTAACTAGGCACCCTACACTTTACCTAGTGAACAGTAACTGTTCATACAGTGACCTCATCTGGTTCGATCTAGACAACCAATCATCTTGTCTTACAAAACAACTCAGGACTTGCCCATCTGACTTCCCCTCAGTGCCATCTTTGACTGGCCCATGTGCTCTACAAACCTCTTCAGATTCCTCAAACAAAACCAGAAGTAATAGGTTCAATAAAATCAAAAGTACATCTGGTTTTATTCCTCAATGCTGTGCAGTTTAAAATTTCTTAGACAACATAAAACACTATATAACATGTATATTATGTCAGCCCACCCATTCTGGCTAGGCTAAGTTTCCATGGAATGAAGGAAATGTCATAGATCTGAGTGGGATAATCAGGGGGTTCAAGGCTTTTCAGCTCAAGCATAGTGTTGTTCTGTCTTAAGCCTTTTCTGTGCCAAGATGATTGTTTTATTCTTACTTTGTATTCAGTTCATAGTCATTTGGACCTACTAAACCATGCTTGCATCTCTGGACCAAGAAGACCCTCCCCACTTCTTGACCTTATTTGAATTTGTTTACTGAACAAACAAAGTTATCATATAACAATCATAACAATAAAAGTCATCACTTTGCTCTGTTCTTGGCAGATGTGTAAGTACTGGAGAAGATGGAGACTTTCTATATTTTGGACTTTGAATTTTTGTTTCTACTTTGATAAATATTACTTCTCCTATCCTCTCTGATCAAAGAAACTTTGCTCAAAATGGGGATGTCAAAGTCATCCTTGCTAGCTCCATTTTTTGCTATTACATTTCTGTGTTCTCCTGGCACCTGAGGCTGGAGTTTTCTCTTCTATACGCCAGATCCAATGATGCTTGGCCTTCTCAGTGATGAAGGATCTGGGAGTGATGCTTATAATGGGCATGGAATTATGAGTACTATCTTCCTGGTTAACCACCTTTGGCCAGTTGTGTATCCTCGATGTGTCTCACTTTCCTCATCTGTGTGACAGCCACAGTAGATGTCTGGAGCTGATGAGGGTGGAAACTGCCTTGCATCTGAGATACACATTTTTCCCTTCCAAGCTCTCTCACACTAACCAGGACAATGATGTCCAGTCTCAGTTACCAAAGTGAGGCCTGATCCCAGAGTGACTAAGACATAATTTCAATAAACCTAAGCTGTAAAAACACAGAAAACCCAGCAACCCATGTAATTACTTAAGGATAAACTGGGACTCTTGATTAGGGAAAGCTGGGGCATGCAGCCAGGATACAAGGCAATAGCCTGAGTCTTTTGATCTTTGAACATGGCTAGTCATGGCAGTCAGTGTGCCACTCTTATGTTCATAGTACCTGTGATAACACAGTCAGACCTATGATAAAGGTGTGAGGGGGAGACTGAGGCAATCTCAGCTGTGTCTTTCCTTGTGTCAATATGTCTTTATTTTATTGTAGGTCATTTCCATCAGTAACTGCCTTTGGTACTTATTTATGACACAGTAAATCAGCATTTCCTAGATAAATGATGGGCCCAAGATAGAGCAAGCTTCCATTTGTAGGCCAGAAGTCAGGAAGGGGCTGCTGAGAAAGAAGCAAACCTTGGAATATACCACCTTGCATGTAGAAGACTTCCTGTTTCCCAGGAGCACCATGGCTTGGAGTCAAGGTGTACAAAAGATTTTGAACTTTGGACTGATATGGTCCTTACACATAATTACTAACATTAGACAAAGAGATGAGGACCAAGATTCAGTCACTCAACCATAGATTTCTTCATCCATCTATTGTCAATTCAGTGTTCCCAGACACAGGCAGACTTGAGAATCAGGGAAAGCAAGAAGAGAAAAGATTCACAAATGGCTTTGCCTTAAAGACATTGCTATCTTCTCTGAAAAACAAACAAACAAACAAAATCAACAACAAAAAACATCATAACCTCTTGAGCTTGGCCAGTAGTCCCTGAACTGAGTTGTCACTCTGGGATGACCTTCATGCAGTCCTTCCCTGAAGGTAGTAAGGAACCCAAGAAGCAGGATATACATGGTCTCTATCCTGGAAATTGTCCAGCTCTGGACATAGGTCTTGGAGACACTGGCCCAGGCTTAAATCCTGGGTCTACATTTGAGAAAATGGGAGACTGAGGCTGTTTCTTACCTTTTTGGCTTCTGTTTCCTCAAATGAAGATCATCACATGTACAAGCTCAGTGACTGTCAAGATATCACTCAGTTTTCTGGAGAAAGCAGCATGTCTGCTGTCCCTGGCTCAGCACACATGCATTATTCAGATTTTCAGGAAGCTCTGAATCCTCCTTCAACAGCCTGTGCATTGTCCTAAGGACATGGGCTTCAGGTTTGGGGCAGGTAAAACAGATGGCCTGAGTCAAAGCCCTGCCTCTATGACTTAAAAGTGAGATCTTGACAGACTCACATTTCTTCTCTGTCACACAAGAAATTATCATTCCCTACCTAGCACCGAGTTTATTCCTAGTGCTTGGAATAATTATTGGTTCATAGTACCTACTATGGTTTCACTTTTATTAACAAGATTCTGATCATGTTATTCTACACTCTCTTATTCTTACCTGATTCATATGCTCTTCAATTAAAAACAAAACCCACAAACTATGACTTATTATATTCCTTGCATCTTCAGGTCTCATCAGGCACACATTAGGTTCTGAGATAATGTTGGGGAAATGATGAAGGCTTCTGGGAGGACATGGATGTGAGCTGAGCTTAGCAGTGGGTGGATTTGAAGTGCATAGGAGGCACATTAGGAAGCAGCACCATTGGGGCAATGCATGTCTTTTTGACTAACCACTCACACACAGAGAATTTTAATTCACCTCTAGATAACTGAGATGAGTTAAAGCTAATGCAGATGCAGGCCTAACCAGAGTCTAGGCACAAGGCAATTGGAGAAACATGATATCACTGGCCTTTGTTCTCTTTTTCTCAATTTGAAGAGGCTTGGAAGGATGAAAGAAGGGAGAACAGCAGATGCACTGAGTTACATTACACCCTGAGTTATGAGAGTTGGAAAGAAGACAGCTTGCTTGCCAAAGCCTTGCTGGGAACTTGTATGTGGTTGGTTACATAGTCCTCGTATCATAGTCTAGATGTAAGTGGCCAAACCAAATAACATCATCATTTTCCCCAACTGTCTATGTGATTATGTTGCCCTTGTTCAGGTAATGGTGTGGATCCATGGAAGTGGAGAAGTATGGTGGACTGCCCATCTCTACTTATGAATATGTGGCTGTAGTAGCCATTCAATATTACCTGGGCATCTAGGGCTTGACCAATTAAGATAATGGGCTCTTTTCTGCATATTAATCCTTGCACTGATCTGTATTCTTTTGATATAATGCATCTTGAGGCAGTATGAGTTTGCAGAATTTAATTTACTTAGTCCAGAGTCTTGGATGCTAAAGATCATGACTGTAGTTTTTATCAGATTAGCTGATATTGAGAACCCTTGATAGTGTTACAATATGGCACAGAGACAAAAACAATATGAGCAGGCAGACAGATCTCATGGGGAGACAGGAAGCTAGAGAACACAGAGAGAGGGCAGTCTTTATGTGTAACAACGCATGTACATGGGAGCAAATTGAAGTATTAAAGGGTTATATAAATTCCTTCCCAGGCCAGAATCTCTAGTGACTTCACCTTCCATTATGCCTTGTTCATAGCCAGATATTGTCACAATGTGGAATAAGACTCCTGCAATGAACCCTTGGTAGACAATCCATACACAATCTGCACCAATGAGCACTAATCCTTATTACAAAGTCTCATCTGTCTGGTCAAACCATTGTGATAACAATTTCATATGAAAGCCTCCTACTTTAATGATAATAGATGTTCAGCAAGGTAGCCAGAGTACACTGTGAGTTTTGTATTGAATCCCAATATGCCTTTGTATGATGCTTCCCCGTCACTTATAACAATGTGGAAACTCTTTTGAAGGCTCATAGCACCCATTTGCCCTGTATTTCACATCAGCTACAATCACCTCTCTGTTTCCATGGCCATGTAGCCTTTGTATCTGCTATTTCTCCTAACTGCAATTCCTTTCTTTGGATGATAACAAGACCCATATCCTTATTTTATGGATGTCTCTACTAAATGTTACTACCTGCAAGAGGCCTTCTCTGGTTGTATAATATGAATTATCAATAAATAATAACATAAAGATAGTCTAAACTATCACCTTGTTCCTAGCCTTGCCTCTTGCTTTACCCATTTTTCCCATTGACCATTATATCCTCATTTACATGTTTGTTTGTATTCTGCAGAATGAGCCAGCTGTAGTCAGAGAATTTGTCTCTTCTCAGATGTGTTTCTTTTTCCTCTCAGACCCGAGTCATGTATCCTGGATTCCCAATACCTAACTCATGGAAGATGAATGTAGAACACTGCTGTGGGGATGAGTGACAAATGTAGACCTATGTCAGGAATACAGAACTCAACCTCATTTCAGAAGCTTCATCAAGAGTTCTAGCATATCCCTTACTCAGTGAACACAGCCACAACATCTCTGCTCCCACCCACCTTTGCCTTATAGAACAGAGGACAAACATGGCCAAGGGAACTGGCCATGATATACCAGGTGGCTGCACTGCCATGATCCCAGGACAACATTGCCAACTTTGGAGGGGACCCAGGCTCTGTGAACAACTTTGAATAGTCAGCAGGAGATTTTGGTTTCTCTATTCTTCTAAGTATTGCTGGCACTAGGCTTTATGCAAGGCTTTATGTCTGCTGATGAGATCTCTTGAAGACCATCAATCCCACTGACCAGTAATAGTGATTGTGTATAGTATGACATAGATTTTTTTATTTTATTTTAATTTATTTTTTTTCTTATTTTACATATCAATCCCAGTTCCCTCTCAATCCCTCCCTCCCTTTCTTCCATCCTACCATGCCCCCAATCACCCTCCCATCCCATCTCACACACACACACACACTCCACACGTAGGGTGATGTCTTCCTGGAGGGGTCAACACTCATAGTGAGAGACTTCATCACCCCACTCTCACTGCTAGACAGGACCACCAGACAGAAACTTAACAAAGAAACAAAAGAACTAACAGAAGTTATGTCTCAATTGGGTTTAACAGATCTATAGAACATTCCAACCAAACACAAAAGGATATACCTTCTTCTCTGCTCCACATGGAACCTTCTCTAAAATCAACCACATACTCAGCAACATAACCTCAACAGATACAAAATAATTAGAATAGTTTCCTGAATCTTATCAGACTACCATGCTTTAAAGTTAGAATTCAACAACAAAAATCGCAGAAACCCTACAAACTCAACTCATGGAAACTGAACAATGCACAACTGCACCATATCTTAGTCAAAGAAGAGATAAAGAAATAATTAATGACTTCCTAAAATTCAACGAGAATGAGGACACAACATACCTGAACTTATGGGACACCTTGAAAGCAGTGCTATGAGGGAAGTTCATTCCATTAAGTGCCCATATGAAGAAAACGGAAGACAGTCACATTAGAGAATTAATAGCACAACTGAAAGCCTCAGAACAAAAAGAAGCAAACTCACCCCTGAGGAGTAGACACCAGGAAATAATCAATTTGAGAGCTGAAATCAATAAAAATAGAAAGCAGAAAAACAATAAAAAAAATCAATACAATGAAGAGTTGGTTTTTTGAGAAAAACAACAAGATAGACAAACCTTTATAGAAACTAAACAAAAGGCAGACAGAAAACATGCAAATTAACAAAATCAGAAACGAAAAGCAGGACATAACAACAGATACTGAGGAAATCCAGACAATTTTCACGTCATACTTTGAAAACCTGTACTCCACAAAATTTTAAAATTAAAAGGAAATGGACAAATTTCTAGATAACTATCACTTACCAAAATTAAATCAAGAACAGATAAGCAACTTAAATACACCAATAACCCCCAATGAAATAGAGGAGTCATCAAAAGCCTCCTAACCAACAAAAGCCCAGGGCCAGATGGCTTCAGTGCAGAATTCTACCAGAAATTCAAAGAAGAGCTAATACCAATACTCCTCAAATTTTTCCAGACAATAGAAGCAAAAGGTTCATTACTAAACTCTTTGTATGAGGCCACAATTACCTTGGTACCAAAGCCACACAAAGACACAACTAAGGAAGAGAACTACAGACCAATATCCCTCATGAACATTGATGCAAAAATACTCAATAAAATACTGGCAAATCTAATTCAAGAACATATCAGAGAAATTATCCACCATGACCAAGTTGCCTTCATTCCTAGGTTGCAGGGATGGTTCAACATACGACAATTTATCAACATGATCCACCATATAAACAAACTGAAAAAGAAAAGCACATGATCATCTCCCTAGATGCTGAAAAATCCTTTGACAAAATTCAACACCCTTTTTATGATAAAGGTCTTGGAGAGATCAGGGATAACAGGACCATGCCTAAAGATAATAAAAGCAATATACAGTAAACCAACAGCCAACATCAAACTGAATGGAGAGAAGCTTAAGGCGATTCCTCTAAAATCAGGAACAAGGCAAGGCTGTCCTCTCTCTCCATATCTCTTCATTATTTCTAGCTAAAGCAATAAGACAGCAAAAGGAGATCAAGGGGATCCAAACTGGAAAGGAAGAAGTCAAACTGTCACTATTTGCAGATGATATGATAGCTTACATCAGTGACCCAAAAAAAACTTTACCAGGGAACTCCTACAGCTGATAAACACCTTCAGCAAACTAATAGGATACAAGATAAACTCAAAAAATCCAGTAGCCCTACTATATACCAATGACAAAGGAACTGATAAAGAAATCAGAGAAATATCACCCTTTACAATAGCCACAAACAACATAAAGTACCTTGGGGTAGCTCTTATCAAACAAGTGAAAGACATGTATAGCAAGAACTTTGTGTCTTTAGAGAAAGAAATTAAAGAAGATACCAGAAAATGGAAAGATCTCCCATGCTCTTGGATAAGTAGAATAAACATAGTAAAAAGGGCAATCTTGCCAAAAGCAAATGACAGATTCAATGCAATCCCCATCAAAATCCCACAATTCTTCACTGACTTTGAAAGGGTAATAGTCAACTTTATATGAAAAAGCAAAAGACCCAGGGTAGAAAAACAACCCTGTACAATAAAAGAACTTCACGAGACACCACCATCCCCGACTTCAAGCTCTATTATAAAACTATAGTCATGAAAACAGCTTGGTATTGAAACAAAAATAGACAAGTCGACCAATTGAATCAAATCGAAAATCCTGATATTAACCCACACACCTATGGACACCTGATTTTTGGTAAAACAGCTAAAAGCATACAATGGGAGGAAGAAAGCATCTTCAACAAATGATGCTGGCACAATTGGATGATGGTATGTAGGAGACTGCAGATACACCCATGTCTATTACCACGCACAAAACTCAAGTCCAAATGGCTCAAAGACCTCAACATAAATCCAGCCACAATGAACTTCTTAGAAGAAAAAGTGGGAGGTACCCTTGAATAAATTGGTGTAGAAGACTGCTTCCTGAACATAACTCCAGTAGCACAGACACTGAGATCAACAATTAATAAATGGGACCTCCTCAAACTTAGAAGCTTCTGTAAGGCAAAGGACACAGTTGACAAGACCAAACGGCGGCCCACAGACTGGGAAAAGATTTTCACGAGTTCTACATCTGAAAAAGTGCTGATCTCCACAATATACATAGAACTCAAGAAACCAGTCAATAAAACACCAAATAACCCTGTTAAAAATTGGGTACAGAACTGAAGAGAGAATTCTCAATAGAGGAAATCTAAAAGGCTGAAAGACACTTAATAAAGTGCTCAACATCTTTATCTATCAGGGAAATGCAAATCAAGACAACTTGGAGATACCATTTTACTCCTGCAAGAATGGCTAAAATTAGAAACACCAATGACAACTTATGCTGGAGAGGATGTGGAGAAAAGGGAACACTCCTCTACGGCTGGTGGGAATGCAAACTTGTACAGCCATTTTGGAGATTAGTATGGCTGTTCCTCAGGCAAATGGGAATCAGTCTTCCACAGGACTCCGAAATCCTACTCTTAGACATATACCCAAATTACCCACATCCGTTCAACAAAGACATCTGTTCCACAATGTTTGGAGGAGCATTATTTGTAATAGCAAGAACCTGAAAGCATCCTAGATGCCCCTCAACTGAAGAATGGATAAAAAAGATGTGGCACATTTACACAATGGAATAATACTCTGTGGAAAAAACAAAGGAATTTTGGAAAATCACAGGCAAATGGATGGAATTTGTTAAAACCATCCCGAATGAGGTAACCCAGCCACAAAAAGGAATGTGGTATGTACTCACTCATATATGGATTTTAGACATAGAGCAAAGTATCACCAGCCTATAATTCACACCATCAGAGAAACTAGAATACAAAAAGGAACCTAAGAGATTCATACAAGGTTCCTCACAGAAGGGGAAAGGAACAAGATCTCCTGAGCATATTGGGAGGGGGGCAGTAAGTGGAGAGAGAGCTAGCAGAAAGAGAAGGGGAGGAGAGAAAAGCATGTGGGATTAGGAAGACTGAGTCAGAGAGGAATGCATGAGCTGAAAAAAAGAGAGAAAGAGATGCCATAAAAGAGTGAGCCATTATAGATTTGGAGAGAAAACTGACTCTAGATAAATGTCCAGAAACTTACAAGACTGAACCCAATTAACAATTAGAGCAATAGTGAAAAGGCTACTATAAATGCCCTTCCATGATAATGAGATTGATGACTAACTTATCTACCATCATAGAGTCCTCATCTAGTAGCTGATTAAATCAGAAGTAAACACCCACAACTAAACACTGAGCTGAACTGGAATCCAGATGCAGAGAGGGAGGATAAGACCAGGCTACAGAAACACACAGAGACAGCTGACCTGAACAAAGGGGAGCTACTGGGCCCCCAGACTGATAGCTGGGAAATCAGCATTGGACCAACTCAGACCCCCTGAACATGGGTCTCACTTAGAAGGCCTGGCAGTCTAAGGGACCTCTGACAGTGGAACCAGGATGTATCCCTGGTGCATGAAAGGGCTTTGAGAGCACATTCCTCATGAAAGGATACTCCCTTAGCCTAGAGGCAGGAGGGAGGGCCTAGTCCCTACTCCAAATGACTTGACAGATTTTGTGGATCCCTCCTGGAAGGCCTCACCCTCAGTGTGGAGTGGAGGGGGAGAATGGGATGGGATGGGAGGGTGGTCAGGGAGCAAGGGAGGGCGGAAGGGAGAGGGAACTAGGATCTATATTTAAAAAAAAAGAAAAAATAAATTAAATAAAATAATAATAAAAAACAAAACAAAAACAAAAGTAGACAGAAATGAGCCTATACTAAGGTAGCATTCAAAACTAATAATGAATTACCATGTCATGACCTGGAAACTGGTTGGTGGCCCAAAAGAAAAAAGCTTACACCTTGGTTCCTGTTCCCATGGATCCTGACTATTGGAGAAATATACCATATATCAGATGGTAATTCAGATCACGTACTGTCCTATAAAGAACCTTGCCATATAATTGGTGCTGTAGTTGTGTCTCAAAAAGCCATTCCATCTTTCTATCAGGCCAGCTACATCAGGATCATGGGGAGCATGGTAAAACTACTGCATTTCATGACTGTGGGTCCTCTGTCACACTTCTCTGGCTGTGGAGTGAGTTACCTGAACAGAAGCAATACTGTGGTATAACATGTCAGTGGATCAGTCATTCTTTAAGTTCAGGGATGATGGTTTTTGCAGGAGCATTATGTTCAGGAAAGGTAAATCCATAACCACAGTAAGTACCTACTTCAGTAAGGATAAAGTGTTGTCCTTTCCACAGAGGAAGTTGTCCAGAATAGTCAACCTGCCCCCCCAGTTTGTTGGCTGGTAACCTTCAGGAATGGTGCTACATCTGGGGCTCAGTGTGGGTTTCTGTGATTGGCAGATCTGGCACTCAGAAGCAGCTGTATCCATGTCAGCATTGGTGAGTGGAAGGCCATGATGTTGAGCTCATGCATTAACCCCCATAATTGCCACCATGGGCACTTGGATCATAGGCCCATTTGGCAATGACAGAAATGCCTGAGGAGAGAGGTTGACTGTCCACAGAATGAGTCATCAAATATTCTTCATTACTGAACTCCTTCTCAGTTGAAGTCACCTTTTGTTGCCCATTTTCATGGGGACACGAGTATCTTCACATTTTTATTTTATTATTTTATTTTATTGCCCATTGGGTGAGACCTAGTTACATACTTCTTTCCCAGATGTCTTTTCAACCAATTTTCCAGTCATGCTCTTTCCAATCCTCTAACCACCCACTAAACCAGTGAACAATACATATCTATCCATTTCTCCCTCCTAACGAACTCTACTACTATGTGTTCTACTCAAAGTTCTGCCCACTGTGGAGATTTCCTTTCACCAGTACCTTCCAGGGTTGTCCCAGATAGGGCTGCAATACTGCAGCTGTCCACTGGGTGGTGCCTGCATAATCAGTAATCCATGCCCTAGTTTTATCTTCTTCACTCAACCACACAGGTGTGGATTCGGGAAGCATCACCAGGTCCCACTTCTAGCTGAGGCATCATTGGAATTGGATGCCTGTTAGGAGAGCACTAGCCAGGTTTCTTTAGGAATGAGGCTCCTAAGAGGCTACTAGTCATGCTGTAGTAAATGGCCCTGCACCCACATATGTACTGACAGTAGTTAATCAGACCTAGTGGAGTTTATTTATTTTTTGTTTAGAAGTAAATAAAGCTAGGCAGAAAAATGTTTATTTTAATAGAAGAGAAATTTGAAGAGAAGGGATATGGAATGGAGTGTACCTAAATATTAAAAGCAGTATATATGCATGCATGAATATTCTCAAACAATAAAATATGAGAGCCAGGGGGCCTCAACTCTTCAAAATAACTACAGGAAACTATGGAATACTAAAAGTAGGAGAAATGGCCTTCCCAAGGGGCAGGCAAAACAACAGGTTATCAAATACGAAATAGTCAGCTCTAAAAAGATACACAAATGTGATATTATACAGACTGATCTAGTTGTACTTATGTATATAGGATTGTGTGTGTTCATGTGTGTGTGTGTGTGTGTGTGTAACAATAATTAACACAAAAGAGACTATGAATTTGAAAAAGAACAAGGACAGTTATATAATATGGTTTCAGGGAGGGAAAGGAAGGGAGAAATTTTGTGGTAATTACAATCTAAAGAAAATACAAAAATACATTTAAATGAATTAAAATGGAGCATGTCTATGCCTTGGTTTAGTAATAACAAATTCCATGCTTGTTCCCTTTGCTCTTAGGTCACCAGTCACTGAGATGCCTTTCCTGCCAAGCATGTGTGTTGGAAAGTCTATGAGTAGTAGCATTTCTAATTTGTGTGGATACAACACATCTATACTAGAATGCTATTTTACAATTAGGGGAAAGAATAATGAAGAGATCTGGAGGCATTTCAGTACTAAAGAGGTTAGTGATAGGCACTTAGTTATCCATCTGAAAGTGAGTGTACACATCATGGATGTTTGCACCCTAGGGTACCAGTATGGAAAAGTGAGGAAGATTCAAAGCATAAACACAGGAAAATGCTATTGTGAGATTGAGAACCATAGCGGGAGAAGGACACAGCACTAGAGACATCAGGGAGAAGGGGAGAGAGGTTGCCAAGAGTTCTGAAAAGGAGGGTAAAGTCTGAGCTACAGTCACTAGGTGTGGCCTCTGTCAACTCAAGATTAATTGAGTTGGGAGATGCCATTCTGTTAATAAGTTTCTCTTATTGGTTAATAAAAAAAAGCATTGTTGGCCTATAGGGATGCAAGATAGGTGGAACTAGAAGTGGAGGATTCCGGGAAATATAGTAAAGTATAGATCTCAGTAAGAGAGGACACAAGTCTGGCATATTCGGTAAAATAGGAACATGTAGAAATACATATATTAGTGATTATGAGTTAATATTTAAAAACTAGCCAACAAGAAATGCTATTAACAGGCCAACAGATTTATATCTAATACAGCATCTTTGTGTGTTATTTTGGGGCTGACATGGTTATGGGACCAGGCTGGTATGAAAGTGCTCACAACAATTTGCCACCAAATTGAGGTGTGTGGAAACTAGACTGCCCTGAGTAGCAAAGTGGGCAAATGAGACAGGAGGCACAGATGGAGGTACTGATGCTGCAGCTATGTAATATGGAGCGTGTGCACAGTGACCACCTAGTGCAGATCAGATGCACCTTCCAAATCTCAGTTTTCTTCACTAAAGCCTTGATAGATAGATATCAAGGCCATGTTATAAATGAGGAATCAGAAATTGCAAACAGCCTGGATGAACTTCCTGAAGACAAAATGAGGTGGGCATTGCCGGGGAAAACAGCAGCACAGCAATGTTCAACTCCAAATTTGAGCCCTTTCTCATTCTGCTTCACACTCTGCTCCTAGCCTCTCAAATGTCACCCAGCCAGACAGAAGATCAAGTCTAGAAATGTCAGTGCTAACACTATCCTTAATGTGGTAGATGGTAGATTCTTCAGGTATGATAGAGCTGACCATGATTTCAGAAGACCTTGGGTAAAGGTATTCCCCTGGAAACCTCAGTCCCTCTCCATAGAGCAGCACAGATGATTGCCAAACCCCTTCATTGGACCCCTGTACTGACCATGGTGTTACTTCTATACATGTTGCTTTCACATTTGAAACTCTGTGTATTTGGGGTGAGCTGTGATTCTTGAGGTCCAACCATTCTGAATACATACTTATCTGGATCTCCTACCCTGAACTACCAGTGACCTGTCATGATCACTTAAAACTAGGTATCAGACAACCAGGCACAGCCTTTACATCTGAACCCCTTGAAATAAACCTATTTAGCCAAGCTGGCACCACTGTCCTATGCTCCTTTTCTTCTTTCTAAGATAAACCATGGCAAAGACCTTTACAACCAGTTTCCACTGCCTCAATCTCTGACTGAGTACAGTGCTTCCCTTCCATTCCATCACATTAGTGTACCACTTTTCTCAGTAACAAAGCATCTCTTGGATGGTAAGTTGCTCTCAGTATGATTTTACATGTCAAATTATCTATGAATATATTGCATTTTAAATCAGCCCTTTTCTTCATCTCCTCAAGAGCAGGCTACATCCCAGGCTGCTATGGGTACAACCACTCATCTCACTTTCATGAAGTTAAATGAGGAAGATGCTGTTGTCATCTTCATTTTAAAAACAGAAGTTGGGGGTCTTAGAAGGTTTGCTGCCCATCCTTCCCACCCCCACCCCCACCCCAGTATCTAGGAGGCTTGAAACAGAAAAGACAAACACCTCAGGAACTAGGCCTGTTTTGTCATTCCCCATGTGCATCTCCATAAATCAGGACACAAGACAAAGAATTTCAAATGTGTAGCTAGCTAGTACTTTTATCCTAGCAAATTCACCCTGAGTCAGACAAGCAGTGAGAAAGGTCAGGACCAAAGCTCAGAGCCTCATCATGGAAGGACAGTACCTCCCTTTGGGGTCCAGTGAGGGGATACACTGATCCTACCCTATAGCTAAAGACAAACCCCTGAAATTGTGCCCCCTCTACAAATTTGCAGAAGATAACCAAATGAAAATCTCAGACCAACAGCTCTCTGGGTGTCTAGTGGAACCTCTAAGCTATGCCCACCTACTCTGCATACTCGTTTTGCATAGGCATTGCTCAACTCTCAGATAACAGAGGCCCATAAACTAATCCAAAGATTTCATACATAAGATTTGTCCCTGTGCCAGTCAAACCTCAGTGTTCTGTGAGCCTCCCAAAGGCAGAGACTGGCATAGCAGGCAGGTGCCTTCAGGCAGAGAAAGATTTGATCTGGCATCCCCAGAAAAGGATGGAAAATTTTAGAACAACTCAAGGTCTCCAAACATCTCAATTCCAAGATCTGGATCTACCATTTAACATCCTTTTGTCTGTATTTCCTAGAGTTCTAAGGTCTTGTGCTTGTAAGCAACCTTAAACTCTATCCTGTTTCTTCTGGTATCTGAATTGTCTTTAAAACTCCTGGCAAGCTCTCCTGTGTGATACTGCACACCACCTTATGAGAGAACACACTACCTTGCAGAGCAGGCATTTGGGGAAGGGATGTTCCCACAGTGAACCAACTCCACTTCTCTGCATTCTAATCTCTCTCTATCCAATCATCTGTTTATTCTTAAGCATTTGCTAAAATGTCTGGCATTTCTTCCACAGGAAAGAAACTGGGAAAGTTAAAAACTACATCTAGCTGCTGTGAGTTTAGTCTTCTTGGGTGGAAGATTGAGCCTTTTCTGCTTCCCACCTGTATCGGTGAAAATGAATGAAGAAACACAGAATTATTTCTAATGCTTTAGCTGTTACAAACAAGCTTCTTACTAAGAGTTCTAAGCTTACAATGTCTTTTGAAAGAACATTAAAGTGATGGTTTCATTAAGGCATTTTCTTAGATGTGTCATTAGGGTATCTTAGCTGTGTCTCCCCCTGCCCACAGTCTACTTCTAGCCCCACCCCTATCATTCTTGTTAGTTCTCTGATTTTCCCAGCTAGTCCCCTCTTCTACTTTCATACTACATATATTCCACCATCCTGCCTCCCTGAAGGGCTCTTCCTCAATCAGTGTACCATTCCCACACCAAATTAGTATCAGAGCTCTCATATGGCCTTTGTATATGTAAACTCCTTGGTATATAGCCAAAATGTTCTATTGTATACTACACAAACACATCCTCATTCATGTTTGTAGTTTCTTTATGCAAAATAGCTGGGATATAGGAACAGCTTACATGTCCATAATTTATGAATTGATAATGAAGATGAGGTACCTATAGCAATGGAATTACATTCAGCTATAAAATAAATGAAATTTTTAAGTACATGAATGAAGCAGAAAATAATCATTCTGAGTGATGTAACCCAGATCCAGAAAGATAAATGTCATATGTCTGTTTCTGCTTCTCAGGGGTTTTCCTACTCTCTTGTTAAGGCTTCATGTGGTGTGTATCACTTTAATAGAAAATCTTTAGCCCTTCTTCTCACATTTATCAAAACATCTTGTACATAAAGGAAGCAACCGAGCTAGTGTTCAGAGGTCTCTTTAAACATAACATCTTAACCAAGACTGCTGTGATTACCTACAAAAGTCTCACAAAATTCAGTTGTTCATGTTTCCTCATAGGCCAGCCTCACCAGAGTCTAGCCAATTACTTTGACATCCCATCCCAGTTGTATAATATTCTATTTAATTTGTATGTTATCTAACAGTGTGCTAGCATAAACACAGCATAGAGGACTGAGGTTGGGATTCCATTTCAGCAACTATGTGTAGTTGTCAGCCATACTCAGGTAGGACTTTTTCATAATTCAGCTACTTTCTCAGTAAACTGATAAGAAACCCCTTCCCTCATCTAAGTAAGGCCAATAAATTCATTAGTCCTGCAAGCTAGGCTTTGGTGGAATCATTCTGTTGCTCTGTCATTCCTGCCCTCTCTGGAGTGAATAGCCTTGTTCATCTTCCCCAGGAAAAGGTGGCAAAACAGCACCTCATCTTTCCCACAGTCTGCTTGTTTTCTTTATGATTCAGGACAGCCAATCATCTATCCACTACCTGTAGAAGCGGCGGCATCTCATTACACTGGATCTTTCTTCCATACTTCCCTCTGGAAGGCACATACATTCACCTTGATTCAAGGACACAGACCCTGGTTTGATTTACAGTTATGATTTATACTGTTGTAAAAACAAAAAAAACTGAGAGCACAAAGATCAACATATCCCTCTTGTTGCTTATAAAATATATCAAGTGTTTATACACTCAACAGTAAGATGCCTTGTTTTGTAGAGCAAACAAACAGCAAATGTCTATGTGGAATAGCCATTTCTTGGCTCCAGGCTCTCAAACCTGGCTGGACCTCCTGATCAGAGCTCCACATGGTCCCTCTGGGCCGGCCTCTTTGCTATGTCCTTAGCCCTGAGCTCAGTCCAAAAGGCGACTTCCTTGTCTTTCAGCTTATAGGCTGCCTGTGTTGGGACTCCAATCTGCATGTATGCTTCCTTCTGGTCATACTCTGGCCAATGGGATAGCCCTTCCCCATTGGGATTCCTGTGAACAGAATAAAAAGAGAAATTCACCAAATCAGCTGTGCTGTCCCCATGGTGTTTGAAGATGTGCAAAGAGGACCTGTCTCATCCCTGCCAAGAAATCAGTAACCAGATCTCTATCTAAGAGAGCCTGTTCATTGTTAGAACATTTACATTGTGGTTTGGTAGTAAGTTTTCCTCATGTGATACAGGCAGATACCTGGGCATGAGTAGAAAGTTAAACAGCACCCTGAATGCCTGGCCTTGAAGAGCTCTCCTCCCCCACTCTTCTATCTCACTGTTTCTTCCTATCAAGATACGGGAACTATTTGTACAAACTTGTCACTACCATGATGTTCTTCCTCAGAACAGTTCCCTAATAAAAAGTCCAAGTGTAACTCAGTGCCCAAAATAAACATTCATCCTTTGAGCTGATTGAAAGCCTATACATGAAATTGTTACTGAGATGAGGAAATCATCTAATTAATCTCATGATATAGTTCTGAAGACTTTTTAATTGGTTTGTGACAGAGTTTGGAAATGTTTGGTGAGTGTGCTGCAGAATACCCAGAATGCAGTTACTAAAGCTTACAGGATAGTGTAGTGAGAGCTAATGGGGAAAAGGACAGAGAAGTCAATCATTTGATCGCTGACATAGAAATGAGTCCTCTATAAGTGACTGTATTGGAAGCCATCCATGTTCCTTTGTGGAAATGAATTTATCTACATTTTGTCCATTCCCTGAAATGTTATTAGAGGCTGAGTTCAAAGTTGCTGTACTATTTAACTAGTGGGAGAGATTTAGGGAGCACGAATTGCAGGCAGTGGCAATGGTATTTTCTGCTGATTGTGATCAATTTACACTAATTTAGGAGCAAAAATCACATCACAAAGGCTTGAAATTTGGAGTTTTGCCAAACAAGGAGCATGCTTAACATTGTGTGCAAGGACATTTCTGTTGTTTGAGGGATTAGTACCCTGGGATCAAGTATGCTTTGCATAAGAAGAAAGGGGAGCTGTTTCAATGATGACTTAGGAAGCCACCAATCAGTCCATCACAGACTTTGGATACAAAATTGTTTTGAAGAATTTGCTTTGAGAATAGAACACTAGGGATCCCTGCCACCCACAAAGTTGTCTAAGGAACAGATTCCATTGAATTTATTTTCCCATATTCAGAGACTAGGAAGCTACTATGGCTAATATTTCAAGGAGCCCAGCTAAATCTCAAGCTAAATCTCAGTTGCATCTCAGCATTGTCTATGTTTATAAACATGCAGAATGCTAGAGCTACAGTGCCATTAAAGTTCCCACCTGTTTTCAAATGAAGGTTTGGGAGACCAGCAAGTGTGGGGAAGTTTTGAATACCCTGCTAGCAAAACTGAGAGCATGATGGGTGACTGTGAGAATGAAGCTGGTGTTGCTATGGAGACCCTAGTAAATTTGGACTGGCAGGTCTAGGCACATTTGACTAGGAAAAGTTTAGGCTGTAAGCACAGCTAATCCCAGAGAGGTCCTGGAGGTGGAGACATCAAGACCATTATCTACCAACACTCTCCTGCTGGACACAGAGCTTCAGCAATTGAGATTTTTCTCTTGTATTTTGAACTTGCTTTGGAGCAGTTCCTGCAAGCCACTTTTCTGTTCTTCCTTGTATGATAGGAATGTGTGGGGTTTGTCATTCTGTCTTGGAACTGTTACTGTTTTGTTGCAATGAAGACTCAAAACTAAGAGTTTCTGTAAGACTGAGAAAGTCATTGACTTGAACTTCTGATTAGTAGTGGAAAAAATGAGATTGTGGGTATGAACCTCTGAAAGTCACAGGTTATGACTTAGAGCTTAAATATTCCTTCCAAAGCATCCATGCTGGTCTTAATTTCCATCTGTTCATAATATGAAAAATTTAAGACCATCTGCCAGTGTTACGAGCACGTTTTCCCCGCCACTGCAGGTCTGTCCCACCATCACGCCAGCCCCCAATAACATGCTGAGACTCTGTATTTGATATAAACCTGTTGGCCAGTTCCTAATTCTTTATTGGCTAGCTCTTTTTTTAAATAATTAACCCATTACTACTATTCTAAGTATTTCCATGTGTCCCATCTTACTGGAGAGCAGCGGCCTGCATCTGGTCTCTCCAGGCTCTACATACTTACTACTTCCTCTTTCCTCCTTGTCTCCTAGCCCTACCTATATTGTTTTCCAATTGGCCACAGTGCTTTATTCATTAACCAGTATGAGAAACATATTTACAGAATAACATCTCCCATCATGCCAGTTGGAGGAATTTGGCCATAGAGAACATGCCCACAAGGAGGATATTAGAACCTAGACGCTATCCTCATGTCTACTCTCTGATCAAGAGAGTTGATCTACCACGATGTTCTATATTGACACAAGACCAGAGTGAACAGGTAAGTGCCCAAGAATCAAATTGTTATGTGAGCCAATTTTTATAATCCACCCTTTAAATTGAACTATCTAACATATATTGCCATGCCTACAAAACTAATTAACATTGGTCTTATTGTAAGAATGCTGTGATCTTTACATTACCCCACCTGGATAGCATAGCCCTACATGTGGAATGGGGGTGGTGGGATGGGAGGGGAGAGTGGTCAGGGTGCATGTGAGGAGGGAGAGAGGATAAGAAGGAGGGAGGGAGGGAGGCAGGGAGGGAGAGGAAACTGGGATCAACATGTAAAATAAAAATAAATTAAAAAAAAAAAAAGAAAGAAAAGAATGCTGTGATCACAGAGAAAAGAGGTTGGTCATTCAAGCATTAGAAAACACTTATTCCCCAAAGCTATGAGCCATCACACCATATCTCCAACATCACTCACCCATTCCTAGCAAAGTTGGCCCAGAATTTCATCACCATCTTGCTGAAGTTGATCTCCTCTTCTGAAGCGCCCCCTGTGGAGGATGAAGGAAGATGCTTTAACTATGTAAGACTTGGTTTACAAGCAGAGCAGCAGCAGCACAGGGAGCCTGTAAGAAACACAGTCCTTTGCATGAGCACAATGCCCTCAGTGCAGCCAGTCTCCTCTGCTCTCAGGAGCTAAGCGTGGTCAGGCCTCATTAGTACTTGGATGGGAGAAATGAAGAGTCTTGGCCCTTATCACATACTTATTGAGTCCAAATCTTACTTTTCTGAAGATCCTGCATGATCAGACCCACACTTAAGTTCAAATGACTTAATTCCATTAGCTGTCTGCTTTTATTTCCCTCATTCATATGCCCGGCACTTTCCTCTTGGGGTACAATGGCAACAATAGTCAGTTACCTGACTTAGCAGGGTTGGTGGCTTTTAGAGCTTCTATCACTTTCTTATTCTCACACCTTTGCACAAACTCTGAAAATGATCAGAACTGCCAAGAGCCTAAGGAGTCATATAGCTTCAGCATTCTCAGACAGTGATGCATTGTAAGAGATCACTAGTTACATGCAGCTGTTGATAAATACGGTGTTGACCTCTATGAAAGCCTGCCTTAAATATCACATAATTAAGGGTATATGTAAACATATGTTGTTTACATATATACACTCAAAGGGCCTTGGCTTTTTTGAGGGCAGGGGTGATAAACAGGAAATTCACTTTTTATTGGAGGTATCTTGGGTGATTATAGCCTTCACTTAAAAAAAAAAAACATCATTATCATTGTTCAATAGGCCTTGTTAAGGCCTATTGTTAAGGATAGCAAATTTTTTTTAAAATTTCCTCCCATGGTCCAATATTCTCACAAGAGGAAAACCAAACCATGGCATCCCTGACTTAAGCAAGGCCTATATGCAACCCATCAGATCTTTTCAGTTGTCACAGGATTCAGAATGACTCTGCCTGGGGACATATTAACACATCACATGTACTGAAGAAGCAGAAAGGCTGGGTACTGTCCCATAGCTGAGCCCTAATATAGGTCGTGAAGCCAAAACCAAACACAGGCATCAGGTCACCAAGGCCACAGTCAGCAAGAGACATTACCTTTTAAAAACGGGGCTCCCCATACAGAGAAAAGATCATCACCATGGTCACCTTTCACAGTCTTGGGTCTCGTGTCTGATACAAAGCTTGGACGATATTGAAATTCATACATGTAAGTGGGAGCTCCAGCATCTGAGGAGACATGGATTCAGGGACAGTTCACATTTCCAGACACATACCTGAATGGTATCAAGGACTTTGTACAAGAAGAGTATACTCTTCCTGTACAGAGGAGATAAACATAGTTTTAAGAAGGGTGTGACTTCTTTAGGGCTACACAGCTGATTGATGTGGAATTAGGATTTGAAACAGGTGTTTGTTGAACGAGCAATTAATGTATCCCTGATTGCAGTAAATATACAGGATTGGGATGGAGAGGTGGCTCAGCCACTAAAGGTTAGGCCCACAACCAAAAATAAATACACAGGATGTGTGTTAATGATGACATGGCTGCTCCTTGGTTCCAACATAGTCTAGATCCTCATGGTTGTCTTTCATCGAAACTGGCTTTGAGCATTCCTAGGGATTTTCTCAGCTCTACAGAGCAGGCCAAAGAAAACCCAGACTGCCTCTTTGAAAATTATGGTAATTATATTTTAAAAACCTATGTACGAACTGGAGGTTTCATTTCATATCCAGCCATGTGCTTGGCCCAAGTGCAATATCACAAAGTGAGAAAGTAATGGCAATACAGAAGTGCCAAGACAAGATGAGCTGGACTCTCTCCCAAACTCTCTCCCATCTCCTCTGCCTTCCACACTCACCAACAAAGTCCTAGGTGTGAGTCAAGATGCAACTTTTCTTACAGTATCAGTGGAGCCACCAATCCTTGCTCGTTATGATCTAGACAGAAGCCCCAGCACAGGAGCCTCATAACTGTGCACTATTTCACAGTAGATGGGAGTCCACAGAGGAGTGACTTTAGGAAGGAAGGGGTTAGCATGTCAGCCTGGTGGAGAAATTTACAACTTTGCCCCCAAGGATATAGTAAGAGAATTGAAATTTTCAAAAAAAAGTAAATATCAAAACAAAATTAAAATGTATAATTATATCACACAGAAAAGTTCCCGGTGTTTTATAGGTGTGTATTTATATAGATACATATATATATATATATATGTATATATATATACATATAGGTATATATGTATATACATATGTGTGTATGCACAAACTTTTATACATTTATAATTCAGTTTTAGCATGTATGTGAAAATATGCATATTTAAAATAATTTGGGATATATTTAATAACTGTTGTCATTACTTCACATCATGATATATTCACTTACAGAACTTTTGAATGACATAAAAAGAATGAGGAGGAAAATCACCTTTCACATCTTCCCTTAGTATAACCTTTGTACACATTTATGGAACAGGTACTGCAAGATAAATAGAACTTGGTGAAAAGTGTTTGCTCTTGTCTCTGCCACTTGATAATTTTAGAAGTGAACTCAGACCCCAGCTATGCAGCAGAGATTTTTTGTGAGTGAAAGAATGCATTTTATATAGCATGCTGCCCAAGGTATCTTTACCACCTTTTGCTGAAGTTCTGGCATTTTTAAACTTCTTATAATCACAATGGAATATTTGGAAGGAAATTAAGGCACGCATTCTGAGTAGTTACAAGTTGTAAGAATAAATAGAAGCAAAGACAATGAGGTGCAGTCACCAGGCTAAACATTCGAATAAGAGGACTTTAGGGGGAAGAAAACAGGAGGAGGACAGAGGGTTTATTTCAAGAGGCTGTGGCTGGAAATGCTCTGCTTCAGGGATAGATTCCCAGCATTAGGTCAGAAAGCCAGCAGCCTCCATGTGATTTTAGCCAAGACACAAAACAATCACAGCCTTAATAGTGAAAGAGAAGGGAGAACCCCAGGGGCAGCAGCGCTAAGAGCTTCACAATCATGGAAGTCCCAAATCCACATCTAATGTCTTAAAGGAGATCCCAGGGTCTGGGAGAGCAGGTGATTCAGGCAGTGTGCTGAAGGAAAGTAACCCAGCCTGGAGCACTGTGCTCAGGAAAGGGTCTTTCATGGATGAGGGAGACTAGTTGCTGTTAAAGACTAAGGACTTTGGAGGGCTATACCCCACTGTTTTCTGCTTCAGTGGCAGCAGCAAAGGACTGGGGAATCCCGGATTCCTGGGGCCACACAGGAGCTGAACTGTTTGCAGGACTAAGGACTGCATGTGCTTCATGTTGTTTCCCAACAGTGCTTGGTTGTAAAATGAGAGGCTGCCCTCTGCTGCTAATCCCGCCTGCCTACACCCACAGACAAAGCAACCAAACATAAGAACTGCCATATAGACCAGTGCTTGAAGAATTTCTCCTTCATTAATATCTGGACAGAGCAAAGCACCACCAACCAGCCAATTAATAATGAAAGCAGGTTAATAACTGCTCTAATAAGTTAAACGGAGACAGAAATAAGAAGAAATAGTCAATCTGAATAAATAAATTAAAGGACCCATTAATGAAAAAATCAGATTACTACCATTTCATTGTTAAACAGAATCACAAATCAAAGGGAAGAGTTCTTTCCAAATATCTGTAAAAAATTTTTTACTGGGAACATCATTATCCTGATGTTAAAATAGGACAGGGCACTACAGGCAATTAAAATTACAGCTCAATATCCTTCATGATCTTAGACATAAAAATTGTCAATAACGTTTTACCAAATATGATTCAACAAATTTTAAAAGTGTAATCCCTGGGGCTATAAATATGGTTGACAGACTGTCCATCAGGTTCGTCTCTAGGTCACTTCCCTGTCTCTCTAGAGTGTTTGCTGGGACCAAGTCCTTGATTAAATTGTGAGCCATTTTCTAACAGACTTAGTGGCAGAGCAATACTAAACCTGGCAGGCCATAGGGAACCTGTCTTTGAGAGCTGACCTCAGCAAATTTTATAGCTGCTTATACTGAAAGGCAGAGGTAGGAGAACTGCTGGCGAATTCACATTCCTACTCCATTCTCAAGACTCACCTCTGTGACTACGGGCCACAATTACAGATGGAACACCGAACATGACATCTGCAATCAAGTTCAGGAACAGGTCCTTCTTTTTGACAGGGTCGTCTGTCCCTCCTAAATACTTCTCAGTAGCTGCAGGAATCAGATTCTCAGAGACATTCTGAAATGGACCAGAAAGTGATGTCCTAACCTGTTGCAGTAGGGCCTCTCCAGGTGGTTCTCATGCCCCCATTCATCCTGGGCCACTTGAGTTCTGGACCAAAGTCTCCTAGGTTTGGTGGTGAGTAGACAAGAGGGCAACTTTTGGAGGGAAGTGTGACCCAGGGAAGAGTAATATAAACTCTCTGGGTTTATTTGTTTATTCATTTTTTAACGAACTTTGGAGGTTAGACATCTCAGCAATATACCATTATTGTCGCACTGGCTTCAACAGCAAAAGTTCATATGACTGAAGCCACCTAATGGCTTAGGGACTTACTGGCTTTCTAGTGAGTGATTTTTCCAGCTCTACCCTAAAGGAAAATTCTTTTCCCTACACTCACATACCCCTGGGTCTTCAAGGAAAAAACAATTTTGCTATCTTCCCTTGGTCTCTGGGAAAACGCACATTTGGTATCCAATAAATTAAACTCAAAATTAAATATTTATGGGAAATATAATAAAAAAGATACAAGTCATAAGATTTGCAGCTGCATAACTTCCCTTTATCTTTATGGGGCACCCAGGGACCTGCAGATGACAACAACCTATGAGCCAAAAAAGCAGAAAACCCAAACTATGTAACCACCAACGTTTTCCCCTTCTGTGATGCCTCTTCTTAGCAACTTACATAAGTCATATGCCACCGGTCCCTGCCTCCATCCTATTTGGTTTACTGAGGTATATATATATTTTCCCCAAGAACTTGCCTGCAGTCACCAGCAGGGAATGGTTGGGTTGCAAATAACAAATGTGAGTTTCTTATGAGGACTTTGAAGTGGGAAAAAGAGAAATCTGGATCTGAGCCCCACATCTAAACACTTTTCAACCACTGGATATATGTGTGTCTCAGTAAAAACATACAGACTCCTGTTTCTCAACCAATTTCCAAGATTCTCTCAACACTTACAAGAATGGGGTAGGCCTGCCGCAGAATGAAAGCAGCTTTCTTATGGTCCAGTTTGTCTTCGGAGATTGGAAAGCCCAGAAACTGTTAAAGAAACAGTTATGAACAGTCATGAATTACGGGGAAATGACAAGAATCAGAACAGCCAAATGATCAAATCAATACAGATGGAAACTTCTTTACTGGGTCTTAACAGGAGTTCTCAAAAGTTCATGTTTGAGAAAAAAAAAAAATAAAATGAATGAGCTGTACTAAGATGTGTGTGTATGTAATATGTAAAATATTATATGCATTATATACAAACTGAATATTTGAATGTATGTTATTTACGTTTTATTTATATTAAATATACATTCACATATACATATATTATGTACTATAAATGATACAGTATATATTGTATGCTCAAATATTATATACTACATATATTAATTTAGTGTATATTTTACATACATACATATTAAAATATGCTCTTTGTAAGGTCTATATAGTCTATATACATCGGCTTATAGCTACTTCAATACAAAGTATGTACATATGTGATTACATACATATGTATATAACACACTCACAACAGTCATCCAAATAGTAAATTAATATCTGGGTTAGAAAAAAATAACAGTCATTGTTCAAGGCAGAGTACACAAACCCTTGCCCACAGCCTCAGGTGACTGAAGAAGCTAAAGTCAGCCATGTGACTAGACACTATTATGATCCCCAAAGTTCTTCTCCAGAGAAGCTATAGAAGCATCAGTCTGTTCATACCTTGTTCAAATCTCTGCAATCCAAGACTTGATACTACTCTAGCATCTTATGGCAATGTCTTAGCATGACACCCACTTAGGACACTCAGTGGAAGGTCTCTATTTTTCTTCCTGAACTTGCTGACATGCAGATTGGCCCCTACGCTCTCTCTTTGAGAGTTAATAGTTTGCAGTTACCAGTCTTTTCTCTGTCCCAAGAGTTAATAATATCTTTCCAGAATTGCTTTCTCAAGACATGACAAAGACTTTGCTTGTGACCTTTGAAAACATTTGGAATGTAAACATCTAGGGGAGATAATGCTTGATTTCTTTTGTACCCACCTGGAAGACAAAAGACTCACGTTGGTGAGAGTCTTATTTCAGCTTACAACTTCCAGTCCTGGTGAGAGCATGAACTGAATTCAATAACCTTGTACCAGACTCACTATTGGCATCAGTCCTTGAACTCCCAGCCTTGAAACCTGTCTAGATATTGGGAGTCAGGTACCTAAACTCAAGGCATGCTTTTTTTTTTTTTCTATATTTCAGCCATACTACTAAAAGTGAACTAAAAGATTGCTCTGTGTCTGACTTTATGGCATATTAAAAAGTCAATCCTCTTTGGGTTTCAGAACTAAGTCAATGACATGTCTCTGACTCTTGGCAACCGGGCACTTCAGAGCTCTTTGATACATGGAGACCTGAGAGTTCAGCTCCGAGGTGGAAGCTGCTGAGCCCCAGCCTGACCCCTGCTCTCCAGCTCCTTCTCCTTTGCCATGTCCTTGGTTGCTCCATCTGCACAGGAATAATCTCTGGCCCTTAAGATTCTGAATTTCAGGACTCCTTAAGGAAAGTAATCTTTGAGGACTAAAATTGCTGGAAAATAGTTGTGCTTTTTGGGTAATGTTGCCATAGAAATACCTACTCATGACAATGGGAACATCTGTTCTGGTCTCAAAGAAAACTCAAGTAGAAAGATGGCATTTGAGCAGCAGGGTTTCCCTGTGGTTGAGGCTGAGAATACACTTGTATAAGAGGCCATATGTTCTCACCATTGGAATGGTCCAGCTAAACTCTTGCATGTTGATGCCCACCATGTAGGGTACAGTGTTGAAACTCTTCTCAGCCAGGATCTCTTCTGGTGACTTTGGCAGGAGCACTCCATCAACCACAGTGGGCAGGAAGGGATAGCTCTGGGAAGATGAAAATGAAATGTTCGTGACTATTCTGCCCAGGCCAGAGAGACACATATATACCACTCTTGCCAAAGATTAGGGAACATTGTAGAAGATGTGGAAGGAAGTATGTACTATTGGAAGACAGAGTGAAGGCATGGGAAACCACCTTCTCTAGACAACTATTTTTAGTAATAAAATAAGGCAGACCCTAACAACAATAAGTTAAGGAAGTGGGTGGTGCTGACAGGGTCCAGCTCTTTAACTCTTCATTATTGACTGTTAATAGACAACAGTGAGGAAGAGCTGGTGTCTTATTATATACAAACTGCTCAACCCACCAGGATCCAAGAGTTAGCTCCAAACCCATGATCATACAGACAGGCATGAATGATCTAAGTGGGTTGAAAAATAAGAAAATAGTTATGAATGTAAGAGAGAGATTTGTGGGAAGAAAAAGATCTGGTTGCTTGTAGAGAGGTTAGAGGCAAAAGTGGTTGGTATGTATCATATGCATGTATAGAATTCAAAATGGTTTAAAAACAAATTTAATTCATATTAATTAATTTTTGTTTGGAAATATCATAATGAGACTTAATACTGTGTATGCTAATGTAAGAAAATTATAACTTCCCCAACATACCATCCCTATCCCTACTTACCCCACATGCCTGGATCCAGCTTAGTACCATAAACCTGGTCAATTACACATAGCTATAGAGGTCATAGACATCATAGGAGAACCTACTACTGATGGTTCCCTAAACCACATAGTTTCTAACTGCATTCTGAACAGCTACCCATTTACACAGAGCTCTCACACCTCAACAAAGCAGCTTCTTTTTTGACACTTGGAGTCTAATTTCCTGGCCCCATTCAGAATATCTACAGAATAATACCTATTCCAAGACTCAGTGAAAAAGAATCAGGAAGATTAGAAGAGCTTAAGGATCACACACACACACACACACACACACACACACACACACACACACACACACACACATATATGTATATATGTATATATACATATATATATATATATATAAAATACTTTTAGAAGATGAGATGAGACCAGAACTTAAGAGAATTAGAGATGAAAGAGGTTTGCAGTAGGAGAGGGAAGGGTAGAGATGATATAAATACAGTATATTCATGTAGAAATTTCTAAACACCTATAAAAGGACATTTTAAGGGTCTCATGCTCTACCAACTGAGCTAGCCGGGTGCTCCTATAAGAACATTTTAAAAAACAGAAAATTACTGTTCTTAAAGTAAGCACTAAATAGTCAAAATGGAAGACACTTGTGAGCTTGTGAGCGTTAGCAAGAAGACAAAGTCGTTCTGCTCATATCTCAGATGGAATCTTGGTACCACCTGCTTTACATTCACTGTGGGGATAACCAGAATACTGTCATGAGTAATGGTTTTGACTTCCAGAGATATTTTACTAAGTGAGTCTGCAACACAGAATCCTTGATTACAGATGTGGATATGGTATATGATATCTACCTATGCATATCTTAATTTATACTGTTAAAAATATAGTGAATGGAGAAAAAACTAGGAGAAAGAGTAGGGGAGAAGAAGAAAGCACCTGCAACTAATTGAGTCAGGGTAGGAATAGAAGACAGAAAAGGGAGAGAGAGAGAACATAAAATAGGGAGCCTTTATTGGTTTGAAGAGAAAACTGAACCTAAAGAAATGTCTAGAGACCTACAAGACTGACTCCAACTAACAATTTGAGCAACCGTGGAAAGGCTACCGTAAATGTCCTTCCCTGATAGTGAGATCATCAACTAAATTATCCACCATCATGGAATCCTCATCTAGTACCTGTTGGAGACAGAAGCAAACACCCATAACTAAACACTGAGTCAAACTAGAATCCAGATGCAGAGAGAGAGAGAGAGGACAAGACCAGGTTGCAGAAACAAAGCTGATCTAAACAAGGAGGAGCTAATGCCCCCCCCCCAGACTGACAGCTGGGAATCCAGCTTGGGATTGACTCAGACCCCCTGAATATGGGTCTCAGCTAGAAGGACTGAGCAGTCTAAGGGATCTCAGACAGCAGAACCAGGATGTATTCCTGATGCACAAAAGGACCTTGCTGACACATCCCCCATGGAGGGATACCCCCTTAACCTAGAGACAAAAGAGAAGTCCTAGTCTCTACTTCAAATGACTTGACAGATTTATATGGCCCCACCTGGATAGCATAGCCCTACATATGGAATGGGGGAGGGAGTTTGGGAAGGGAGGGTGGTCAGGGTGCATGTGAGGGGGGAAAGAGGATAAGTGGGAGGGAGGGAATGAGGAAGAAAGGGAGGAAGGAGGAGGGAGGGAAGGAGAGAGGGAGGGAGGGGAAAATGGAATAGATGTGTAAAATTTTTAAATTATATTATTAATTAAAAAAACAAAAAAATTTAATGAGACTTAAGAAAACAACAAACATATCAGTCAATGTGACCAAACTTTGACTTGATTCTGCATCTGTCTGAGATATGTAGGTGAGTACCAAACCCTCCTGAAATAAGTTGACAATAGAGACCAGAACCTATGAACAATTACTTCTGCCACAGGAAACTGTGCAGTGTGGAGAGCAGATGAAAGAAGCAGCTTCTCTGAAGACAAATAGTGCTGGTCACACACAGCAGTTATATGCTCTCTGTTAACCAACATTTCCCAAATATTTGAGAGGAAATGACCTCATGGATAAAGTATCACTGTGTAGGACTATCTGTGAGACTTACAAATAGTTCTGATTTGGAGGAATGCTTAATTAAGCACAGGATACAGGGAGTAATGTGTGGAGCATATAGTCTGCATAATGTCTGGAACATTCTTGGCACTCAGCAATGTTTTGTAGGACCAACTCCATGAAGGGATTTCCCTCTTAAAGGTCAGGAGTTTAAGGTGGCGGGTCTCTGTTATTTTTGTAAGAGTAAGTCTGGTCACATCAGAGGACATGGAGATGAGAAGGGAAAACATTGAAAATGATGGACCCAGAGAGATAACCCAGGTGGAACTGCATCCAAAAGGAGGGCCCCCAGGAGCAAATGTGACACTGTGAGCAATTAATTGCTAGTGTCCCCTGGGATTCTGTTGCCTGCACTGTGGTGCTGTGTGCATTGCCTGCTTGGGTGACAGAAGTGATGGGCTTCCTTCCTTTGTTTTTCTTACACACCTACAATAAGTTCTGCTCAGATATTCCCTTGCAGTTTCCAGACCCAATACAATATATTGCCACCTCACTGCACATGCCCTGGCATATTATAGATACTATAAAAACGCAGTGCCTTATTGCCACACAGTGGTCTCCAAACTGGTTTTCCATGACCCATCCTTCCCTATAGTCTAGTATTATGCTATGGTCAGAGACATTAGGAAACCCACTGTTACTGCTCTCGTCGTAGTACTCCAAACAGCTCCCCTCTCATGCTGAACCACAGTCCAAGACTTTCACTGGCCAACCCAACTCCTACTTCTCCTACCCACCCAGTCAGACCTGCTCATCCTTTATCGCCCCCTCCCCAGATGAGCTAGCTTCTTCAGCACAGCCCCTCATCCTAGGATTACAAACAGCTGGTTTCTTCCCCTCCTTAGAGCTCCACCCAGAGGCTAACAACTGTTCAAGTCACCTCCTGACCCTTGATCACCTCAAAACACTGTGCAACTCTCTGTCCCCCACTGCTTGCACTTCAACTCTATCTATGGAAACACGAACTGTGTATGTAGTTTATTATCTTTTCCAATTGTGAAATAATGCTAGACATTTATAAGAAAACAGATCCTGTCTGATGGGTTCTCATGCCTCAGGCCCTACGTCACATCCTGCCACACAGAAGTGCTTCCTACAACTTTTCTGAATGTTGGAAGAATCCCATTTCTTTCTCATGGAACCTCTCTGGGGAGTGTTGGGAGCCCTGTGAAGGAAGAAGAGTGGCTGGGACTAGAGATGCTGCAGAACTAATCTGCTGCCCAGTGCCTGGAAGAGGGAGAGAAGGAAGGATGGGATGGAGGGAACTGTTGCATTTTTCTGGCTGGTGGGAAGGGGATGAGGTCCTCAGCACTGAGATCAAAGTCTCCTTCTTCACAGTCTGTCAGCCCTATGACCTTTCAGGAGACACCTATCAATGGCTCCAGGCCTCCTTAGCCATCTCAGTCTCCTGATCATCGAAGGTTCTGGTATATCCTACTCCTACAGGATCATTTTTAAAGCAGGAAATTTCTCTTAGAAGGGGTTAGGTGACTCTGGGGAACATCAAGCTGCTGAGTGGAAGGACTTGACAGGGAATCAGGCCATCCTGGCACAGTTTCTCCTGTCAGTGTTACCCTCACAAGTAATTTCCCCTCTTTGGACCTTGGCAGTGCACACACAGATAATAGTACTAATAACAAATGAGTACTATTAGTTAATTGTAAGACTTAGTACCTATAATTCAGAAAGCAAAGGACTTTACCTCTCTGGGGTCTCCAAGAAAGTCAACAGAAGCAAATTTCTGTGGAAACAAAGGGAAAGAAATTGGGTGAGAAACTGTTTTGTCCAGAGCTGGTCTTTTGAGCTTGGCTCAGAGGTATTATGTTCTTCTTCCCGATTCTTCCTTGGCTAGGCCCAAGGTTAAGAGAACCTCCCACTAGGTCTGTAAAGGATAGTTTTAATTGTCAACTTAATACCACCTGGAACTACCTGTGAGAAGAATTTCAATTGGATGGAGTCTATAGAGTTGGGATGTGGATTTGACTGGTCGAAAGTGTCCTAAGAAATTTAATACGTGTAGAAAGATTCAGACTACTGCAGAGGGCACCATTTCCTAGGCAGGTAGTCCTGTGTAATATTGTATAACTGAAGAAGAGGATGTGATGCTATGAGGTACTTCAAGCACCTGCCACTATGACTTCCTCACAATGTTGGACTATAACAGGAATTCTAAGCTAAAACAAGCCCTTTCTCCCCTAAAGTTGCTTTTTTTACCAGGATATTTTATTATACAAACAGTTAAGAAATAGGGTCAGGGTCCTCTGGACATGGGCACAGGTAAGATCCAGATGATGCAGGGGTAGAGGCAGCAAAGGGACAGGCTTTGGTACCCACTCAATGTCTTAGGAACTGTGGAAAGGATGTCTTCTGCCTATTCCTGTGCTCCTAATCTCACTTCTTCTCACTGGTGACAGGATCCCAATATTTCCTCTGTGGATTATTGGAATTAGATCAAGGTAGTGGTAGGAGGCATACAGATGCCAGGTGGAGGGATAAGGCTATGGTTGGGAATAGCAGGTAGACTCTCCACCACTTTTATCCTTTCCTCGTTCCTGTTTCATGAATTCAGACAACTATACATGATCTGGGTAACTATGTCCCTCAGGATGAGGAAGAGTTATGGAAGATTCCAGATCCTAACCTCCTCCAACTTTCACTACTCAGGTACAATCCACAGGGGACCTTTTGTGGTTTAATGGAGCGCCATGACTTCCCAAGTAGTGTTTGGGTGTCTAACCAGCCCTCCACTACAATTTCTTTCCATGTAAGTCAGAAATCTTAGTTAAGCCATGTCAGTCCACCTGAGTTTATTCTAAACCTGTGGTTTAATTAAAAAAAAATGCTTTCCAAGCAGATAGGGTATGACTCTGGAATGTTGGGAAAAGAAAAGAACAGAAAACTAAGTAATAAAGTTGGTTCATTCACAAGTATCTTCAGAACATCTGGATATAGCCATGGGCTCTACCTCTTATTCCAGAGTATTTCAATGCTGAAGGAATCTGTTACAATGCATTACTTTTTCTGCTCAAGGAATGCTGAAGAGTATTGTCATTGGGATCATTGTGACCCATGCTTTTCTTTGTTGTAAAGATGGCAGTGATTATATCACTGCATTCAAGCTAACTAGGGATGCATGGGGGAAGCAACCTCAATAATCCCTCCATTGTCCTTTGTAGTCCCACCATCCAGGAGTGTGCTGTATGTATGTGCACATTCAGGCATGCGAGTACATAATCACGGAAGTACTTCTACAAGATCCTAAAACGTGTAGCATGTTCTTGGATATTGGGTTCTCTTGGTTTCTTCAAAGTCACCAGATATTCCTGTGCAAGCTGAGTCCTCCTGTGTCACATAGTGAGTGGCTAAAATAGTTGCCTTTTCTCTGAGTATTAGAAAATAGCCTTCTCTTAATATTTATAACACATTACCTAAGCCTGACAGTGAGCTTTGTGCCTGCACTGGCTCAATCCATAGACAAACTGAAACAGCACAGTGACAGAGAGCCTCTAGAGGAATCCTACAGACCATTGGTTTAAAGGGCTGCTTGAAGGCACATAGATACAGGTTGGGTGGATAATTAATAGAGGTGAGTAAGATTGAAAATAGAAGAATTAAACATTATAGATGTGAAAAATTATTAATAGCATTGGTTATAAGGATGAATAGATAAACAGTAGATGGTTGGAGAAATACATTGTGTGCAGAATAGTTTTTGTCAACTTTACAAACCTAGAGTCACCTAAGATAGGAGAATCTCAATTGTAGAATTGCCTCCATTAGATTGACCTGTGGGCATGTCTGTGGGAAATTTACTTGATAAATGATTGATGTGAGAGGGCCCAGTCCATGGTGGGCCATATCTTCGGTGGACAGGTGGTACTGGATTGTATGGGACACTTTCCTTAGAAGACTTGCATTGTATTCCTTCACCTTTTCAGTTTGGTGATTATGTGTAAAAATATAACTTAAAATATACCCTAAAACAAGAATATCATTCTATTAAGTTTTGATAAAGTTGAGTGTTGTCATGTAATTTCTTAACATGTTCTTACTGAGTAGTTTTACATTTATTTATTTCGTGTTAAGGAAGCAGTGAGAATCAATGTACATCCCAAGATTGAAACTGTTCTGAGAGGGGATAGATATTTCAGAAGACAGCTGAATGAGTCAAGCCTTGGGCCAAGTACATAGCATGGGGACACAAGGATGGGTACACCTACCATTTTAATAGAGACCTCCAAGAGCTCATCCTCTGTCTTCTGGCGTAGGCAGTGAACCATTGCAGCAGAGGTGGTGCTTTTACAACCAGCAAGAACAGCTACTTTCTGTAAGACATCAGAGGTCAAGAGCATATCCTGTCTTTCCCTCCATGTAGACAGTGGCTTCTAGCCCATGACTTTCTTCTAAAGATGGTAGAGGGTTGCTGAAAGTAGTCTAAAGGAACAAGCATGGAGGCTGGGTACTAGAAATTAACTTTCATTACTGACTAGACTAGTGGTTAGAGCTGGTTACATAAATATATATGTCTCTGTTACCTTGTCCTGATAAAAATGGGCACAATGTCCATTCCCAGCACCACTAAAGGGATGAGAGATGTTCTCAAAGTAAAATCTTCTTAAGAAGTTACTGGAGATTAAAGGTTTAAAATCAAGAATGTCACTGTCTTGTTTTAAGCTTCACCTCTACCACTTGCAATGCCATTCAATTTTCTATGTTTCACTTTCCATCATCCACAGATGGAGATAGTGGTTAGATGTTACAAGAATAGGAAGTGATCTTATCTTCCATGGGCTAAAATGTGTACAGAATTGCTGGAGGCCTGGATAGCATATGCAACAGGGAATCTTTAATAAGTGTAGAACATGGCTTAGATGATAGGTAATAAATCCCTTCCTGTACATTCATTCTTATTTCAGGCAACCTTTGAGCACCTCAGCTGAATTTTGTACCAAGAAAGACTGGTAAGAATTCAAGGTGGTAGATTAAAGGGTAGCTGACCTGGGTGACACCTACCTTAGCTATAGGCCTAACATCTATCCCATACAGGCAAGGATTGAAGATGACACTGCTCTGAGAGATGGCTCTGTGGAAGAGGTTCTTGGCCAGTGGGGTCAACACCTGGCAAGGGAGAGGAAAAGAGAGTTTGCACATAAAGAAGTGATCTGAGACTCACTTGCTCTTTAAAGCTCTACAATCAGAACCATTAACCTGGGGACCCAGTGATCTGTGAACGCAAAAGTATCCTATTTGTAGGGTCACCATAGAGTTACCTTCTCCAAAAGACTTTTAGCACAGTAAAGACAGAACCCAAAACAAGAACTGAACCAAATATACATGGCAAGTGCCTTTCTCTATAATCAAACTACTGCAAAGAAAAATTGCAATTGTTAGTCTCAAATTCTTCTTCAGAATTGCATTACTCAGAATTTAAGCCAAGAAAAGTGATCACAGAGGGTCATAAAAATATGTGTGTTTATGATATTCATAATTAAGATCACAGATAGGCCAAGTTTCTAATGTGATTGAGTACATATTTTTAATAATGAATACTTTGCATTATGAAAAACAGACAATACTATAGAAGAGTGCTTCCTCTTTAAGGAAACACTTGTTGCCAAATAGCCCAGAATGAGAAAGAATTATTACTTCTTTAGTCAAGGATGACCTTGATCTTGCACCCTTTAAACCTCATCCTTTTGAGTGATAGGACTATAGCCATGCAGTATCACCAAGCTTCTCAGAGTTTATTTATCTTTTCTTTTATCTCTACTTTTAAAAGTAGGAACATTTCATTTGACAAACAAAATATGAAATTAATGCATTTGAATATGCAGTGATTGGCCTAATTCTCTGTTCAACTCTGAGAGAGTCAAAGTTGTCCTAGAAGTCACCAGTGCCTTCCATAGCTTCCCTCAATGCCCTCCAGATCTATGTCCCACAATATAACTCAGTCCCAGAGACTGCCACCTTCAATTCTGGGCATGGAAAAACCATCTGAAGACACACCTACTTCTTCAGGGTGCCTGAGTCTCTTCACTGTGTAGACCCAGGCTGCTGGGTTCCCAAGTACCTTCATTGTGTAGACCCAGGTTGTTGGGTTCCTGAGTTCCTTCACTGGGTAGACCCAGGCTATAACCAAACAATTACACTCATGCTTTCACACTTCCTACTTGAACTTTACACCCAATACTTTTTGATAGAAGTCAAGCCTAATATTAGTCTAATTAACAAAGAGAATTCAAATACGTCAGAAGAGGAGAAGTGGCATTGTGCTTGTTGTGGCCCATGACACAAAGTGGAGCTCTGTGCTCCCTAGGAGCTCAGAAAATTTAGTCTTTAGCTGTTCACCATCTGGTCCTGATAGGTAAGTAGAGTCAACCTAAATCCAAGTTATGACAGCAAAGGTGCCAAGGCCAGACTGTCTGTCCTATAAGAGATCTCATCAGCAGACATCAAATCTGGAAATGAGGCCAGATATCAGGAACACTTACAAGAACGGAGACACTTTCACCTCCTGCTGACTCTCCAAAGATGGTCACAGAGCCTGGGTTGCCCCCAAAGTTGACAATGTTGTCCTGGATCCAGCGCAGTGCAGCTACCTGGTCCAAGTGACCCCAGTTCCCACGACTGTGTTCATCCCCTGTGCTGTAAGACAATAGAGGGTAGAGTTAGGGATGCTGTGCCTGTGTTCTAAGGGCTAGAGAGAGATTGGGACTCTTCACTGAGAAAAATGTTCACCTGCTGTTCATCCATGCAGCAGTGTTCAGAGCGGGGCTCTAGACCCACTGTCTAGAAACCAGTGTTTAAGATATACAGCTCATCTGAGAAGAAAATACCTGAAACTTCCGTCTACCTGGCTTTTATTGTACACCATGAGCCAATAGATAAAAACAGAATATAATGACAGACGGTGGAAAAACATGATGGGGTAAAGAGAATATAGTAGAAGGGTTGAGGACTGGTTTGCATAATGAGGAAAGATGGCATTGAGGCAATGTAATTTACTGAATAAATCGTATGAATGGGTCATGGTAGTTCTTGTTGCCAACTTAACACAGTCTAGAACCACTTGGGAAGTAAAGACCTCAACTGAAGACTGTCCCAGATCATTGGCTTGTGTCTGTGTCTGTGAGATTGTTGTGATTAATGATTAATGTAGGAGAGCCCAGCCCCCAATAAAAAGCACCATTTCTAGTTAGGTGGGTCTGGGCTACATAAGAAAGATGGTTGAGTATGAGGGCGTAGAAAGTCAGCACCACTCCTGGTTTTTATTTCAGTTCCTGCTTCATTTTCTGCTCTGACTTCTCTCAAGGATATGCTAGGACCTGGAAGCATAAGCCAAATAAACTCTTTCCCCAAGTTGCTTTTGGTCAGTGTTTTGTTATAGCAACAGAAAGTATATTAGGGCAAGTGTTTGTGCATGTGAAGAAGAGAACTGCAGCTAGGAAACACAATAGATACAAAGGTCTGAGGATCACAGGAACAAAAGTGTAGCTGGTATGAGATGCAGTCAGAATGAGTGCTATGAGCCTTGGCAAGGACATCTGTGTCATTATAAATAACAGAGAAAGATTGTGTAGAGAAACAAAATTACCTAATCAGTGTCAGAGAACATTCTGGGCCTGTGTAGAACAGCTATAGCATTAAAATAGTTATTTATACCAATAGATGGTTGTTACAATATCTGTCTTGACACATGAGTGTTTAACTAGGAATGTAACAAGGGCTTGTACTGATCACTGGGGTTTACATATGGTTCTCCCACCAAGGGTTCAGTGTGGGAGTCCTGGTCTATGTTGTGTCAACATTTGGCAATAATAGGATTTATGAAAGGTGAGGCCAGGGGAATGTTATTTGGTCACCGAAAAGGAACTAATGTTGTTTTCCTATGACTTTGATTGTTTCTCTAGTGAACAAGCTTTTATGAATTTATGAAAAAGAAATACCATCTCCTACACACTTCCAGGCATCCTGACTCACTGTGTAATCTATCTGTATGTTCAGATCCCCGTTTTATTTCTGTGTCATGTACCACAGTCAAGGGACTCTCACCTATGGCTCACTGATGCAACTACACAGTCTTGAACTCTCAACCAACATCTAAAATCTATGCTAAATAAATGACTTTGAACACTATACAATTTCATAGTCTCACTCTTCTTGTCAATGTAACAGAAATAGATCTATTGTAGAACTAATATGTAGAGAGAAATATTATGTATCACCTGAAGAATCCCCAGATGCCCAGGCGATACTGAATGACCACTACCACCACGTTTTCATGAACAGCAAGGGGCAGTCCATCATAGGTTGATGCTCCATCTATCACCAGTCCACCTCCATGGATCCACACCATCACCTGGACAAAAACATAACCTCATAGGTCATAGGTAGCAGAATTGCAAAGACTGCAGAAGTCATCTGGTTTAGCCACCTGCATCTAGTCTGTGACTTAAGGATATCACTCCAAACAAGCCAATGTATAGAATGACTGCAATAGGCAGTCACACTCCTTTTCAACTATATCAGATCATCCCCAAAAGCCTTAACACTCAATGTCCCCATCTTTCTTTTCATTTTTATTCTTCAGTGATTTCAAATCGAGAAAAACATCATGAGAACTGCAAGGACCAGGGATGTCATGTTCCCACAGTCTCATGACCTCGTGCATAGACTGTTCAGCCAACTGAACATATAATAAAGAGGCAATCCTTAGACTGCCACTTAATTTCATACCACTAACCTTTCAGTGGTAAGTTAATCTACTCTGATGGAAAGTAATTATCTGACAAGGAGCACACTGGCCTAATGGTACTGCCTTTACAGTAACTCTCAACACACCCAAATCCTCCCACCCTGCTAAGCCTAGCTCACTGCAACTTCCTCTGGGATGTCTTCAGTACTTTGGATAGCATTATTTAAGAAACTGCTGTGTAACCAATGACTGATACAACTTGAAGGTAAAAGTATGCAAAAATTTGCAGTGTGTATGTGTGTGTGTGTGTGTGTGTGTGTGTGTGTGTGTGTGTGTGTGTGTGTGTTAACCTATAGAGAAGAGGAAAAATGAGTTTACAAAATCCTATTTGTTTAAAAGAAATAATAACATATTATGAACTGAAGAAATAACTACTACATGGAGTAGAGAATAATTCCCATGTATCAGCTAAGGAATAAATGTGTTTTGCCTGCCTGAATTCCACAGCTAATACAGTGTAGTAACATTGCATGGCCAATACCTGATGCCCAATGCCAGGCATGGAGCTCCCAGTCCCTGCTACCTATGTCCACAGGATAGTGTGTCAACCCTATAACTTATGGCTTGGGGACCTTTGTCTTAAGTAGATAGTCTCCTGCCTCTAGGATCCCAGAGCCCCTGCCCCCTCATTTACACAACCAGATTCTTTGCCAGCTTCAATAGCAACTAAGTCAAGGCCATCTCATAATGAAAGCTGGAGGCAAGGGCTGGTGAGCAATGGCACACTGGGCAGATTGTGAAACTACGCTGATGAGATATCCTGAGAATGCCATGTCCCTGCTTTCTCTGACTGCATTGTGTCTGTGTTTGGTACAAAAACAGTACAAAAGAAATAGGGGAAGAAATCAGAGTTTGAGGGAAAGAACTTCCTGTCCATTGAAAAACATAAATAGATCCTAATATTAATCAAATTTCAAATTCAAATTCTCTTGCCCCTACTCCTGTCCATGGAGACTGACAGGGAGTTGGCGTTTGATTTGTTCCACCCCAGGGACAAATCCCAAAGCTTTGTACCCAGCCACTGGCCTACAAATGGCAGCTTTCCTATCTCAGGTCTATTTATCTGGGAAATGCTGACTCACTGTGTCATCATCCTGTGCCAAAGGCAGTTACTGATAACAATGACCTACAATAAAACCAAGCATTACTGACAAAAGGCAAAAGAGGCTGATTCTAATTGCCCCAAGCTCCTCCCCTCTCACCTTTATCACAGACCAAAGTATGTTAATGCAGCTACTATGTTCCAGTTACCTTTGCTACTCCTTATGAAACAGCAATTTTGTTTGTTTTATTTTTGTTTTAAAGGTCTAAAGACCCATGCTGTTGCCCTGCCTACCCACTGTGTGCCTTAGCTTCCTCCACCAGAATATCAGTTTCTCTCATGTAATTTTTAAAAATTAAGATTTTGTGTTTTTTTATTATTATTAGCTTAAGTTGATTGAAATTACATAATAGCTGCCCAGATCATGTTTCACTCTAGTAACTAACATTTGACAGCATTGTCCTTGTTAGTGTGAGACAGCTTGAAAGAATAAGATGTGTTATTTCAGATGCAAGACAACCTCCAGCAGAGTCTGATGCACTTATGCCTTCGGACAGACTGGCAAGGAACCTTTGCTTTTCTGGTGGTAAACAGAAAGTTTGTGAAAAGAGAAAAATGGGGAAAAATTCATAAAGGCTAAAACTCCAAAAGCACAAATACAAAAGGAAAAATTCTTAAGCCTCTCTGAGTTCCCAAAAAAAGCAGCCAGACAGATAAGGCTAAACAAAGAACTGGGTACATGACTAGAGGTCTAGAAACAGATAATATACCAGCCATGTCAACATTTCTCTGTCCTAAGGAAAATCAGATAGTTATCAGTTATCCTGGTCCCTGGACCAGGAGATAATTAATAAACTTATTTCCTCTACAGTACCCTGCTTAATTGCATCCTACCTAAACATACAGTTATTGCTTCATCCTATGTAATCATGAAAGCTTTGTATCTCAAGACATCCCGTCCTTTAAAAACAACCCACAGCCAAATAGCAGCATTCTTCTTATTCCCAAACTGACAGAATCTGGGCTACAGCTTGTAATAAAAAAAAAAAAAAAAAAAAAACCTTTGTTTTTTACATTCGGTGTGTCCCTTCCTCACTGGTGGATTTTTGGGGTTCAATGATCTGGGCATAACAGTTTTACTTCAGTCATGGACAGTGGTGTCCTTGCTCCCAGATGCCCTCATCCCCTTCCAGTGGCACAGAAGTGCCCGATGCTGGACCCTACAGGTCTGGACCAGTGGTCTCCATGCTTACCGGCAACCTGCTGCTCTTTGTCAAGTCAGCAGGAGTGTAAATATTTAGGTAGAGACAGTCTTCAGAAAACTCATGAGGAATGGTCTCCTTCCTGTTGGTGAAGAGCTCTGCAATCCTCTGTGCTGCCTCTGGGTCTTGGGAGCACCTGGGAAAGAGAGGGATCACCTGAGTTTCCACCAGATAGAACCTGGGCATGTTGTCTGAGGCCCATCCTTGCACTAGGAGGTTTGAACTTGTTGATGAAGCAGACATCCATGTATAAGAAGGGCTACTCTTCCTGGAGGAACCTCTGGATTCTCTAGTGAGAAACCTTAGCAACTTTCTACTTCCCTGAGCCTTTGGATATCCTAGGCCCAGGAGAGAAGAACTCACATGCTGACCTGTCTTGAATATGTCATCTCCTGCCTAGACTGGGGTCATGTTTAAGCTTCTATTGTCCTTTATATAGTGGGTTGCAGGGTAGCATGGCACTCCGTCAGGTAAACATCTTCTAATCCTTGGGACACTTTCATCAACCAATGCTACTACTTCTAATGATGAACACATAAACTGTACGGGTCAGGAACGGTGTTTTATGAGTACACTTAGGAAAACTACATCGTTGTGATATGCTGGGAGCCCTTCGGTAAATTATTTCTTCCACTGAGACTCAAAATGCTGGGTCCAGGAAAGAGTATTGACCTTAAGGGACCTGATGCCCTGGCCTACTATCATTCTTCCTTTTCATAGCCAAGCAATTGTAGTGTCTCCTCTGATAAGAAAGCTCAAAGGTCCAGTGCAGAGTTAAACTGATGGCAATTATGAAGTCCTTCAAGCATGTAAGCGCTTACTCTTTATTAATAAAGGTCATTTAAGGTCCACATCAACCCCCAGATATCCATTATTATTCTCATTCATAGAATAAAACCAGAGGCACAGCTGTATGCAACTGCCCCATGGACACTGTCAGTATGTTGGTTCAAATGAGAATGGCACCCATAGGTTCACACTATTGAATGCTTGGTACCCAGTTGACAAAACTATTTGGGAAGGATTAGGAGATGTGGCCTTGTTGGGGGGGGGGTGTTTCTCAGGAGGCAGGCTTGAGGTTTCAAAAGCCCACATCATTCCCAGTTAGCTCCTCCAGCTCTGTCCTGTGGTTGTTGTTTGAAGATATGAGCATTCAGCACCATTCCTGTTGGAGTGCTACCATGTTCCGTGACATGATGATCATACACTCATTCTCAGAAACTATAAGCTTCCAATCAACTTTTTCCCCTACAGTTGCCTTGGTCATGATGTCTACAAAGCAAACAGGGGTGGGAACAAAGACAGTTCAGAAGATATTGCTCATATTTACAAGGACAATGTCGTCAAATAGGGCCCCAGTGACTTACAAAGGAGGGTAGGAGGTGGCATTCTTCATGAAGCTCCAGGGCTCTGCAGGCTGTGGTGGAGCAAACCTCAAGGATCCAAGAGGAGGCTTAGCAAAGGGGACTCCGAGGAAGACAGCCACAGGCTGTGAGAATCCTTCTAAGTTGACGTACTTCCCCAGGACTTTGCCATGAACAGTGTTCACCACAGGTGGTGAGGATGGGTGACCTGATGATGATGGGGAAATTAAGACAGATTAGAGGAGAAAGGTTGGACCTTTGTCCTGGCAGGCTTTGTCATTTTTAGGTATATAACTTTGACTAAGTCACCTCAACCCTTTGGCTATGGTTTTGTTGCATGTAAAATAAAGAAAACAAGAGCTGCATGCTGGATGAGGCAATGAAGGAGGCTGACCATATCCTTGGGAGGCTGACCTCATAAGAAAGACCACAGACACTTAGTTCAGGTAAGAAAAGTTGTAACTTTGGAGAGGAAAATACTGAAGTTAGAAGCAATGAGGGGAGGGTATTAAGCAAGAATAAGCATTAAGTGCAGAGGCTGCAGACAGCATAATACAGGACATTTCTGAGAAGAGAAAATGGCTATGGATACCACCAGGTGTAGTTCAAAGAGAGTAGACAATAGTCTTGTGTTATTGGATGCACATGGGAATGGATATTGAATTCCTGGCCAGAGGGCTTTATTTAGTAGAAAAATAAATAGAATAAAATTGCTATAGAGTAAGAACAAGGGTTCTAGAACATCCATTTCTTAACTTTAAGCATGATTATCCAGAAGGAGAAAGATGAGGTATCAGGCCTTTGTCTGCCCATACATTCCATTCTTGCTCAGCATAGTCCTTCCTTATCTCCTCCTTAAATTCTCATTTGTCCTATTTCTACCCACCAAAGATCTCCAACTTAGGATGTTTTGATTTGTGATACTTTTCCTTCATGATCAATAGAATAAGCTCGTCATAATTTTTGGAGCATCCAATAATACTAAAACTCTATAGAAACCCATACTATAAAATCATGCCAATGCATTGGTTTACTACGAGAATAATTCCACTCTTGTTTCCTTTTCTTTTAGGTCACCAGTCCCACTGAGATGTCTTTCCTAAGCAGCATGCTTGTTAAAATGTCCATGGGTAGCAGAATAGTTATTTTGTGTGAATTCTCACAGTCTATACTAAAATAGAGTGTTCTATAACAGGGAAATCAGTTGAGCAGAAATCTGCAGATATACATGTAGAATGTTAAAAATGTTAAAAAGCAGACATGATCCATGACCAGATACGGGCTCTAAAGAGAAAGAAAAAATAAGAACAAGTTGAGTGTTGCTGACTCTGTATGCAATAAGTACAGTTGGAGGATCTCTGAGAAGGAAGGTACAGCCAGACATGAATTTCAATGTTGGGAGGTCAGTGAGGTGGAGTTCACTACATGAACATGATGATACACATTATGGATTTATATACTGTAGGAAGCAAGTGTGAAGCTCAGGGGCAGCTGTGTCTGATGGGAACACCTACCAGGGTGGTGGCAGATGGAAGGCCAGGTAGAAGGGAGAAAGAGTCCTAAGGAGAGGGAGAAACCAAACAGGAACCACTAGGGGAAGCCTATGGTAACTCAATGAGTATTTTCTACCTAAAAGAAGGATCTAGATTTTTCTGGGTGGAAAATAGGATGGAAGGGATGAAAGTATAAACAAAAATATAGCCGTTGTTTAAATAATATGCGATGTGCACATATTGATCACCTACTGTATGCTACAAGTACACAGCAATGCTCCTTTTAAATAGCCTTGCTAAGTAGGAGTTATGAAGGTGATATTAAAGATGGAGAAAGAGGAGATGCAAAGCTGATTGGATGAACTTCCTGAAGATAGAATTTTGGTGGTCATTGAGGCGTGCATGGGCAATCAGCAGCCTAGACATGTTCTACTCCAAACTTGAACACCTTTTCACTCTGCCTCATTCTCTGTCCCAGCCTCTCACAGTATCACACAGCCAAACAGAAGGGAAGTCTAGAAATTTCAACAAGGCCAAGACCCTGAGTGGGGAAACCCTGCTGTAGGTTCTGGAGATAAAGAGTGAGGCTTCATTCCAGGAGGCCTTAGGTGTTTGCATTCCCCTGAAATCCTCAGTCTCCCTCCTTCAAGTGGCACAGATGGGTAGGGAGGTCCCATGTTGTACCCTTGTTCTATTCATGAATCTGCTTCCTACACCTGTTGCTTGGACCACTGAGGCCCTGTTCATTGGGGAAAAACTGTCACCCCTATGGTCCATCAACCTCAGAACCATACCCACAGCTACCCACTATCTGGGTCCCCTAGCCTGTGCCTCCACAAACCTATCTTGATCATATACAATTAGGAACAATTAAAATAGACACAGTTTGTCAATCCTCAAGTCCCCTGAAACTGCCCTAGCTACTCAAAGTCACACCACTTTCCCCACCTCCTCTCTTCTTTATCCTGCAAACCACAACAAAGACCCTTCCCAAAGCTTCTATTCTGTCTCAGCCTTCTGACTGATCCCAGGGCCTCCTCCTGTATCTTGCTTCACTGATGTTCCCTGTTCAGGGAACTCTCAAAAAATCATCTTTTCAAATGTGGGCCTTTGATGGTTTTACATGTCAAATTTTCTATGGACGTACTCTATTTTAAATCCCCGATGTTTATACTTCCTCTAGACCAACAAGCACTGGAAAAGCTGCAGACACAATTACTCATTTCACCTTCACTGCAGCCCAATGGAGGAGATGCCACTGAGAAGTTAAGTTCCTCAGTCAAGGACACAAAGCTCCAGGACACTGTGCTGAGATTCACTCACACTTTCCGTCCATGTCCACAGAGCAAACTCTGCTAAAAAATGGGACCTGATTTTCATTTCCTCATATGACCCTGCACTCACCAAGGCCCAGGACAAAGAATGTCAAATATGTACCCGGAAGTACTCACCCCGAGTTAGGCAAGCAGTGAAAGAGATCAGGACCAAAGCACAGACCCACATCATGGAAGGACAGTACCTCCCTCCTGGGTTCAGTGAGGTGCTTGCTGTTTGGAGTTGGTGCTCTGGTCCCATGTCACAGCTATATACCAACCCCTGAAATCCTTCTCCCTCTGCCAATTTGCATAACATAACCAGATGAAAATTCCCTGCCAAGAGCTCTCTGTGTGTCTAGTGGGATATCTAAGCCACACCCTCCTACTGGGCACCTTGTATTTGCAAAGTCATTGCCTAATTCTCAGATAACAGGGGCCCATAAACTAACCCAAGGACTTCTTACACAAGATTTATCTCTGTGCCAGTCAAACCTCAGTGTTCTGTGAGCCTCCCAAAGGCAGAGACTGGCATAGCAGGCAGGTCACTTCGGGTAGGGGAAGCTTTGATCTGGCATCCCCAGAAAAGGATGGAAGATTTCAGAAAAACTCAAGGCCTCCAAACATCTCGGCTTCAAGAATTCAGCATCCTGAGGCCTGGCTCCCAAGAGTTCCAAGCCCATATTTAGAACCAACCTTACTTAGGCTTTATTCAGTGCCCCCTAATATCTAAATATTGCCTTTGCAATACTCCTGCCAAGTGCCCAAACTTCTGCTTGCATCTTAGGTCAGAGATGTCACTACTTTAAGGGGACAGACCCTTTTCACAGTAATTATCCCTCCATAGTCTAATCCTGCCTACCCATTATCCATTCGTTCTTGGAACATTTGCCACAATGTCTGCCATTTTCTTCTAATGGAAATAAAGAAACCCTGCAGGAGTAATCCCCAGGTGTCTGTGAGCTAAATCCCCAGGTGAGAGGCTGAACTCTTCCCACTGCTAACACATATGTGGTATTGCTTCCTAATTTAGCTGTTTGCTGAGGCTTCTGTTCTGCTTAAGGCTCTACAATATCTGGGATTTTATAAATATATCATTACGCATTTTTCTTTTTCATCCTTTTCCCACTCTGTCCTCACATTCCTGTCTTGCATGTCCACATGATCCTCTCAGCTAGTTCACCCCTGTGTTTTCACGTCACGTGGGTTCCTTAGCTGGACCATCAGGTCATTCTTGAGTGACAGAGTCCTGAGGAGGATGGTCCATGGGTCAGAGTAAAGGACATAAAAAAGATAGGCTCAAGAGGTCTTACATAAGCTATAGCTTATGCCAAGCAAGTTTATTAAGAAGTACAGCATCTTATGTAATATTTCCAGAAGAGGAATGGAATAGAGCTAGAAGAAACCATCATAAAATGGGAAGAAGTTAATTGGAAGTTAACCAAGCAATGTTGCATAAGAGGAAAACCTGGGAAACTGAAGAGTTTTATAGACCAAACACACAGTAGTCTTGGGACTGACAACTGTGGCCCATGTACTTGGAAGATCTGGATTCCCAGGATCCGAAGCTACAGCTCCCCCAAGGGCCTGGCTCCAGAACATTACTGGCTCTGCTAAGCAACAAGGTACCATGTTCATTCTCCTATGTGACAGCCTCAGGGAAAAGCTCCCAAGGCCCTGGATGCAGGCTATTACTGGCTCTTCCAAACATGTTCCTGGTTTAGAGAAAGAGTGTCTTAGCCAGGGTTTCTATTCCTGTTACAAAACACAGTGCCCAACAAGCAAGTTGGGGAGGAAAGGGTCTGCTTGGCTTACACTTAGCAGATCATAGTCCTTCACTAGGGAATTCAGGACAGGAGCTCAAGCAGGACTGGAACATGGAGGCTGGAGTTGATGCAGAGGCCATGGAGGGGAGCTACTTACTGGCTGGCTTCCCCTGGTTTGTTCAGCCTGCTTTCTTACAGAACCCAGGACCACCAACCCAAGGATGGCACCACCTACCATGGGCTGGGCCCTTCACCATTGGTTACTAATTGAGAGAACGCCTTATAACTGGATATCATGGAAAAAATTTTTTAACTGAGGGTATTTCCTCTATGATAATTTGATCTTATTAATTTGACACACAAAACCAGCCAGTACAAAGAGCTATACTTCTTCTCCATATATCAGGGCCTAAGAGAAAGCCTTAGCCAGACCATAGGATATTCTCTTATTTGCTCTCTTAGATCTCCTCCTTAGTCATCATCTCTACTGTTACTGTCATCTTTCTCTCTTTCTCTCTCTCTCTCTTTCTCTCTCATTCATGCACATACACATACACAGTCATGTGCAAAAACATAAATATAGATTCCACATATGAGAAAAAATAACATGCCCAGTTTTACAATGTCTCAGGAGCAGCAACCACAGAACTGTGGAAGAGAGAAACCCATTTTCTGTTAAGAAGATGTTTTCTGCTGCAGTCAGAAGAAGCCTGGTATGGTTTGCGTATAAAAGTTTTTATTCCATTTGTGCAATAGTACCTGACCTATTTAAAAACAAAGACACAACTAAGTCATTTTGAGAGCAGGGGAATAGTATTCCCCAGGGAACAGCACAACAATTGGCTGTCCAGACCAAATGATCAGCCCTGAGAACATACAAATAACATTACACAGACTAAGCAGGTTGTGTTTTTGCATGTAGGTGTATGCATATGCATATATGTATATAACAAAAATTAATGAAACAGAAACCGTGAATTTGTAAGACATAAAGGAGGCATATATGGGAGGAGTTGGAGGGAGACCCAAAGACCTTCCATGACAAGCACAAACTTCAATCATGACAACTGTGACAGCACTGGAGATTCTGAGATCAATTCTACACACAGAGGAAGGAAAGGCAGTCAACAAACAAGGCTGTGAGATATCTCCTCCACATCTCCCAGTGCTTGTCACTGTTCCAACATGTTTCTGTGCTGGCTGGTTCCTGGAGAGTTGCCTTGATGTTTTCTCAACCCTCAACTTCAGACCTGCTCTTCACAGAGGTCTCCTGACTTGATACTCTTGGGTGCTATCCAAGAGTGCTTGATATAGTGTTAGTCTGGCTTCAAACATGGGGGAGAGTGTTTTCCTAAATATCAAACACATGGATTTCTCACTGACTTTGTTCTTCCTTAGCAATAGAGATTGCTTATAATCTCTACCTAGGACAGTGTTTTACCCCTCTCCCATGGGTATTGAAGATGGACATGGTTTTTTCTTGTTTTTTTCAAGCCTCAGTAGTTCTTCACCAGGGCCCTGAAGTAGAGAATGTTGAGTTTTCTCCTCTTGTTGAAGGACTTCATTCATAAGAGTACATGTCTGAGCAGAGCTACATGTCTACATAGCAGGAGATGGGCTTTCCAAGGTCTTAAATCCTGCCTCCAGTTTTTCCATGAGCACCTGACAGACACCCATGTAGAAG